>CM054148.1:14888897-14908658 GCA_028751875.1 Rapana venosa | reverse complement strand
AGGTTGAACATTCTTCTAGAAGGAGGGGGGGGGGGGGGGGGGGTAGGGGAAGGAAAGGGGGGTTGAAGTTTCCAACGTTATAGTGCGCAAAGTGCACACTATAACATTTGTAACTCAACAAAGTCAACAAAGTCTAAACTGTCATTTAAATATATTGGTGTGCATGAAATGCATAAGGAGTTGTATTCATTAAAGCAAAGAAAATCCTGTGGTTTAGATGATTTAGACAGCAAAATTTTGAAGATTTCTGCGCTAGTATGTTTGTCCGTCGTGTCCGACGATGACCTCCAAAAACAGCAGAGGAGGCAGCTGCTGTTTTGGAAACAGGGCAGAAATTTGATTATAGTGGAGATGCCTTGTCCACAGCACATCCCCACTCTCTCGGCCAAGTGGGCATAAGGACAGTCAGCGTTGGAGATGTTCTCCAAAGGCCAACTAGCCCCCAGGGCTGCAGCACATAAGGACTGTGCGAGTCAAGCCTCCTAGTCAGAGAGTCATAGTCGATCAGTAAAGACTAAGCTGTAAAGTGGAATTCCATGAGTGGGAAAGCCACTGGTCATACAGCCTCTCACCTTGCTGTGCCCCCAGCGTCAATGGTTTAATCAAGAACTGTGATAAAGCCCTGGCGCTGACAGGCAATCTCAGAACATCTTACATGTTTCTTTAATCTCTGTACTAAAAAAAAGTTGCTATCCTGAAATGTTTAAAGATGCCAAAGTTGTACCTATTTTTAAATCTGGAGATCCAAATGACCCTTCCAGCTATCGACCCATTTCAATTCTCTCTATCTTATCTAAACTTTCAAAAAAGCATCTTAAGCAATATCTTCTGTCATACTTTATTGAACATAACCTATTTCATCCTAATCAAAGTGGTTTTAGAAAAAATTACTCATGTCATACCGCACTCAGCAATCTCATACAGCAATGGCATTTAAATAACAACAATAATATCTTAGCTGACGCAATTTTGGTAGACTTTGCCAAGGCATTTGACTGTATTGATAACAACCTTCTAGTAAAAAAACCTGGCTATGTATGGTTTATGTGCGGATTCACTAAAACTGATTACCTGGTTTCTTGATAAAAGAAAACAAGCTATTTATCACGATTCAATTATATCGTCCCTTTTGCCTGTGAAGTATGCTATTCCTCAAGGTTCCATGTTGGGGCCAGTCCTCTTTTCAATATATTTAAACGATCTTCTTCTCCATGTTTCTTCCACATGTGAACTCTGCCAACGGCACTACCATACATACAGCTGGTCATGATGTAAACTCTGTAGGTACAGTTTTGCAAAAAGACCTAAACAGTGTAGCAGAAATAAAAATTCATGGTGGTTGCACCAAGACAAAAGCACCAAAACTTTAAAACTAAACTAAATTGAATAAAGATTTCCATAAAGTACTTGAGAAGTCTTTTCATATAAACTACTTGGCCTAATAACTTGTCACGGTCAAACCATGTTTTTAGTGTTTCCAAAACATTATCTAAGAACCTATTCCAACTTAACAGAATAAAACATTTTCTTGATCAACATACTCGAAAACTATTCTACGCTTACATGAACCCTGATTTTGATTATGCATCCACATGTTGGGAAGTAAAAACTGTATAGGACAACTTGAGAGAGTATATAAACGTTCTCTTAAGGTAATTCTCCTTAGAACCACTTCATTGGAATCTAATAGCTACAAATGGTTGAACATTCTTCCCTTTAGTTTACATTTCTCTTTAATAAAGGCGCATTTATGTATAAGATTATGAACAAACTAGCTCCACAAATCTTTGTAAGAGGTTCCCTGTTAAAACTGTTTGTAACAAAAGTAGCGTTTTTACTCCTCGTCCAAGAACCGATCTCTTTATGTCATCACTTGTTTATTCTGGTGGCAAATTATGGAACAAAATCCCAGTCTTTATTAAAGAGAAATTAACTTATCTTCCTTCAACAAAGGTACTACACACACATTTGTTTAATTTTCTGGGTGAGCATGCTTGTTCAAGTGTGTGTGTGTGTGTGTGTGTGTGTGTGTGTGTGTGTGTGTGTGTGTGTGTGTGTGTGTGTGTGTATGGGAAGGGTTTGGTACATTTGATGGAACTGGCGAGGTACATACATTATATGTATGTATATACATATGTATGTACTGTATGCACATAAATGGCAGCCCATACCCTTTTGAGCATCATTTGTAACAAGTTCATGAATTGGTGGATAATAATAGTTTTTCAGATTCGGTAGTCTGTTCCTGGTTATCTTTAAAGACTGTAGATCTAAATGATGCAAGATGCTGAATAACATACCTAAATTTGTTATTACAGATCTGCAGTTCCACTGCAAAATGGACAAGTTTTCATCATTATAAAGAGAAACGTTCTAATGTTATCTTTTATATAAAGACTTATACAATAATAGGGTTTTGAAAATTTAGATGGTTCTCCTTTTAAAATAAAGGTGTACCTCAGTACATGTGTGTGTGTATGTGTGTGTGTAAAAGGGAAACTATAAATATAGGGGGGGGGGGGGGACAAATAAAGAAAATGAGTTGTCTTCAATTGACACAGAAGAGTACTGCCAAAAGCAAGTCAATCGCTTGAATGCCAGAGCTATGCAACGGTACTCAAATGACTCAATGACTTCCCCATGCCCTTTATAAGTTAAGGGTGTAGTGCCTGAATCTTATGTGCAGTATATCTTGGGCACAATGAAATTGTGGAGCCCATTCCTCTCCAGGTAGTGGAGTGCATGCTGGACATATTTGTGACATCCATGCTATCAGCCATGGCTGGCCTGTTCATGTACAAAAGAATGGATTTTCAAAATGGAAATACTACATTTTATGCATAGGACCGCATGATTGTGGCCTTTGCTACTGGGCTAAACCTAAGGACTGAAGGTAATGAAAACATCCTAGATCTAGTAAGCTACTTGCCACAAATTCAATGAAAACAATCATCTCTTATAATTAAACATTGAGCTTGCGCCTGAATTGATAATGAGATCACAAAGTCAGTGTTCTTTTCTCTACGTTAACCAATCACCCCCATGCCCACTATTTGGAAAGAGGGATTCTTGTTGTCTGTTGTCCATCTGCGCATATGTACTTGCATGTACACGTGTGTGTGTGTGTGTGTCTGTGCGCATACGTGCATGTGTGTGAGTGAGTGGGAAAGGGGTGGGGTGAGGGGGAGGTCAAGGTTTGTAGTTTCGATTGTTTAGAAAAAGTCAGAGCGGTCCATAGGGGTTCAGCCATGGATCCCGATTCACCGCCAGATGCCTGTGGTCAGGGTAAAACAGTGTTCCTGCTTGTGGGGAAGTGACTTGGTCTCCTCGTTGTTATCCGTGTTCCGCGGGGCGATTCCCAGAAGAGATCCCGAAGATGCCGGCCAATGTTCCCAGCAAGGGAACTGCTTCCTCTTTTGGTGGGGTGGATTCTGTCATTCTTCAGGAACACCTGGTTGGGTGGGCCACAGTGGATATGGTGGTGGTTTCAAGGAGTTCGTCAGTAAGGATAGCGTTAAATAGGTCTCTTTTGATTTGTAGTTTTCTATCTCCTGTTGGCCCTATTTTGCTTAAAATGACTTTGCACCTGGGGTGGTGTAGAACGATTTTCTTTGCTTTGAGCAGAAGGGCTTTAGAAGCTGTTGCAGTGTCCTTTGTTTTCAAATCATTGATTCCACAATGGATGAGTATTGCCTCTGGCAGATGATTCATCCTAGAAACTGCTGACTCAACAGCGTTGTCAATGTCTTCAATGGTGTGTGCTTTTCGGGTGAAGACTTTGATCTGTGAGCTTGCACACCATTTATCACGGAATCATGAACCACCATAGCCACAGGCATATCTGGATTTTTGGAGGTTACTTATTTAAAATCATCTTCCAAAAGGCATGGGAGGAAGAAGAGTTCCAGAAGACTGGCAGAACGCTATTGTAGTGCCAATATGGATTAAAAGGGCACTAAAAAGGACTGTAGTATCTACAGGGGCATTTCACTCCTCAGCCATGTAGGAAAGATGTACACAAAAATCCAAGAGCAGCGCTCCAGAGGAAAAGCAGACCACCTACTGTGTGACGCCCAGTTTGGCTTCAGGAAAGGAAGAGGCTGTACTGATGTGATCTTTGCACTGAGACAACTGAGTGAGAGAGCTCTTGAGTACAATCAAGCACTCCACCTAGTGTTTGTCTACCAAAAAAAGGCATTTGACAGAGTGAACAGAGATAAGCTCTGGAGGGTCCTGGAGCAGTATGACATCAAGGGGCAGCTCTTAGATAACATCAGAGCTGTATACAACAACAGCAAGAGCACAGTTCGCATTCCAAGTGGATTTTCCAACTGGTTCCCTGTGACGTCTGGGGTGAGTCAGGGCTGCGTCCTTTCCCCTCTGCTCTTCATCATATATATGGACCAGATCACAAAGGAAGCCAACTCAGACCTGGAGGCACTCAACGAACTTCTGTTTGCTGACGATCAAGTCATAATCAATGATAACAAAGACAAGCTGCAAGAGCACACAGAACAGCTCAATACATGCTGTGAAACCTATGGCATGAAAATCAGCGTAAGCAAGACCGAAGCCATGACAGTCAGTAGAACTCCAGAAAAGCTCAAATCAACATCAACAGAGCCCAACTAAAGTGGACGACTGAATTCAAGTACTTGGGCAGTATATTCACAGAAGATGGAAAACTGGACAGAGAAATAGAAACACGCTGTCAAAAAGCAAACGCAGTCAGCTATCAACTTGCCCCACTTCTGCGACTGCCTAACATCCCTATGAGCACCAAGGCAAAGCTGATCAACGCCATCTTCCTGCCAACTCTCACTTACCAGTGCCAGACATGGCCCCTGACAAAAGCCCTGGAGCAGAAACTGGTAACGTGTGAGATGAAGTGCTTGAGGAAAGCCTTCAACAAGACCAGGAGAGACAAAACAAGAAACGAGGTGATCAGAGACATGATAGGAGCCACACCCGTCCTACGCAATATTGAACAACAACGAACCAAGTGGTTCGGGCACCTCACACGGATGCCGCAAAACCAGCCTGCCTTGCGTGCTTACAACTTGAGGTACTCTGGCACGAGGGCCAGAGGTAGACCCAGGCGACGCTGGAGTGATTCCGTGGCAGAAACGCTGAAAGTCCATGGATTGTCCCTCCTCCAAGCTACCCGCCTTGCAGCAGACAGACATTTATATCTCCCCGCGACGCCACAGAGTACAAGCGGAAGGAAAAAGTAAGAAAAGTACTAATTTAAAAGTTTTATCTTAGCAAGCAGATTTGGAACAAGATGACGTTTTGCAAGTTGGTTAGCTGACATTGATATTTATTTTATTGGGTTTCTTTTCTTTTACTTCAGAATTTGAGGTTTTATTTGATTTTGAAGAAGCACTGTTAATGTTTGTCTTCTCTCCTCTTTTAAAGGGCCTTTCGTTATTAAAGTAAGTGGCTGATTGTTTTACAATATCTGCATAAGAATGAACAACCTTTTTTGGATCGGTTTGAGTTTGCAACCTCTTTTGGATCGGTTTGAGTTTGCGCCTTGAATCTAGGCTTACTGACCTGCTTTGCCTCCGGAGTGGTTGATTTTGTTGCTGCGTCTTTCAGTTCATGTACTGTTGTTTCCAGGGAAAAAACTTTTGTACATAGCGACGTGATGATGTTGGCCATCTCTGCTATTTTTTCATCAATACTACAATAGATGTCGCTACGCTGTTTCCCTTGGTTGAACACGAATTTTCAGTTGACCATTGGCTGCAGCCCAGTTCTTCTGACTGCTTTGACTCCGGGTCAGGTTTCTTAGTCAGGGTCATTGCTTCTTGTTCTTGTCATTTTGAGTTAATTACATAAAACTCTGACAATAACAAATTAGCTGTTGACACTTTCCGCCATCTTGATGACGTCTTCATGATGATTTGTGTGTGTATATGTGTGTGCAACACAAACACACATGCACGCGCGCACGTGCGTGCATGCCTGTGCATAAGTACGTGCATGTGTGTGCATGCGTGCGTGCATGTGTGTGTGTGTGTGTGTTGACTTTTGGAAGAGGGTTGTTTGTTAAGGGGAGAGTTTTTCCATGTTTAATTGGCCTTGTTTATTCATTCGATTGGTTAACTTTTGTGGTAGTTCATTGATTTCTTGATTTTTCATAATTGAACGGCAGTTTGAGTATTCAATCCATTGCTATTTGATATTATCTTGTTTATTAATTCCTCGATTTCTTCATGTTTGTTTCCCATTTTTCCCCATGAAGGCCTGGTGTAAAGAAACCTCTGGCTTATCCAATTACCCTCATTAAAATATTCGAGTTCAAGTTTCTCTCTCTCTCTCTCTCTCTCCTCTCTATCTATCTCTCTCTCTCTCTCTTCTCTCTCTCTCTCTCTCTCTCCGTATTAATTTATATTATATGTATATATATTATTCTATATATATATATATATATATTATATATATGTATAATATATATATATATATTTTCTCTCCCTTTCCCATGTGATTTTGTTATCTTGTATTCTTATCTAGTGAAATATTAAGTTGTAAGCTTACATTATATACTTTACATTTTCGATTATTTAATTTTTTTCTTTTTCCTCGAAAAAAAGTTGTAAAAAAACACCACAACACGTTTGCTTATGCCATAACCCTCTTTAGATAAATTAATTCAATTCAATTCAATTCACATGGTCACCAGCGTATCAAGAAAGTTATGGCATTGGGTAGAACTCGGATGCAACAGGGAACGTCTCGTGGTTTTCTCGCGTCTTTTCCAGAACAGTCCTCTCACATGCCCCCCAAGGTTCCTTGCCAAAACGCTGGCCCCTCTCTGTGTAGTAGGATGCATCCCATCTCTCAAAGACCTGTAGCTGGTGTCCAGGTTAGAGGGGCTGACGATAGAAATAGTGCCAACCTAAAATAGATCAGATGACGTCGGAGGATTAAAATCGTTTGGTTTGACTGGATGTAAAAAAGCACATAAGTGCTTATTCCATTATTCTCGATATAAAAGAATAAAAGAAAAAAGATTAAAATCGTTTGGTTTAATGCTTTCTGCAGGGTCTGTTAATGGTGCAAACTTTGCTATCCACGATCTGTTGTGGGATTTTTGTGGCGAAGTTCTTGATGCCTCTTGTAAAATGCTCGCTACCATCTGCTAGCTCTTGACTCCGCTGTGAATTGCCGCAGCGTCCAATGGCCTGCTAGCAGTGGAAAGTGCTTTATCATAGACCTGAAATTTTGAAAGATTTAGTGAAATCTAGCAACATGTAGTAGATCCAGATCTTCTCCATGGCCTGATGATTCTAGATCTGCAGCCTCTGCTGGATTATTTTTTTTATAGTTCGTGTATATGGTTAACGTAACTGGTCTTATTTATTTTGTTTTGTTTTGTTTTTTGTATAGGGATGTAAACAACCATTTGACCTTGGCACAGTATTTACTGAGACAGACAGTAGACTTGTTGACTGACTAGATTTTGTGGATGTGTCACTTCAGCAAAGGTACGTTTAGGAAAGAATTTATTGTCCCTCTGTCTTAACGTATGTCATCATCATAACCAATCATATAATAATAATAATAATAATAATAGGAATTTATATAGCGCTATATCTTGCAAAGACAAATCAAAGCGCTTGCACTCAACTCATTCTTACACAGTCATGCAACCAATAACAATAGTAACAGACTCACATCTGAAATCAACAATCATCTTGCCTTAATCTTGCACAGTGTCACATTTTGAGCACATGTTGAAAGATTAGCACAAAATAATGTGCTTAAGCTACATGACGGCACTTACATATACAGGAGACCATGGACACATATCAGAGCCCGTGGCTTATGCATCACTGTGGCCTGTGTGTGCGCACCGTGTGTGTGTGTGTGTGTGTGTGTGTGTGCGCGCGCGCGCGTGTTACCATTATTTTTTTTCGCTATCAGATTGTGTGTGTGTGTTATAGCATTATATTTTTATCAGATTGTGTGTTATAGCATTATTTTTTGTTATCAAATTGCGTATGTGTATGTTATAGTATGCTATTTTTTGTTATCAGATTTTCCAAAACATGGGAGCCAAAAGCAGCAGAACAGGTTCGTATACATAGCGGTGTGTGTGTGTGTGTGTGTGTGTGTGTGTGTGTGGTGTGTGTGTTTCTATTATGTTCATTTTTCTCCATTCTGTTCTTTCTTTTCGGAGATAATGGAATAAGCATATACATTTTTTCTACATCCAGTTCCTGTGTTCATGCAATTTTGTAAATGATGTCATCCGATCCGATCGCACAAAAGGCCTACTCTTCCGAAAGACGTGTGTGTGGTGGGGGGAATGTATTTTCAAATGTGAACTCACCTGTCCTGGTTTGATTTTTTTAACTTCAAAGATAATGGAATGAGCACTCATGTACTTTTTTTTACAATCAGTCCCTGTGTGTGCGCGTTTTTGTTAATTGTCATCAGTTCTCGCGGGTACACAATGGCCCACTCTTCTGAAAATCGGAACGGTGGTAACTTTGAAGTAAAGAGATACCGATTCTTCACTTTACTGATACAAAATCAAGCGTATTTGTATAGTTCGCGCGAGCGTGCACGCACTAAGTGAATGCGCAATGTGTGCACTTTTACCTCAAAGCTCAATAAACAACATATGTGTGAGAGTGCTTACACAAATGCATGAGTAAGCCTGAAATAAGCCCCACAATACACACACGCACACACATACACACATACACTCGCACGCACGCGCGTGCGCGCACACACACACACACACACATACACTCGCACGCACGCGCGCACACACACACACACACATACGCACGCGCGCACGCACACACACATACGCGTGAGCGCGTGGGCGCGCGCACCACATCTCCTCCTGTCAGTCGTGAAACTTACACGTTATCACCTGCTGTCTAGAACAGAACATTGTGACTCACCCTGACTATTTAAGGGAGTCAAACTCCATTCTGTCCATGCACTCTTAAGGAATCAATCTTATTCTGTTGAAATCTCTGATCGACATATCTAAAAAGACTTGAGCATGTCGTAGCCTTCACATGGGAAAAAGGAACGACAATCAAGGTTGTGGCTGTGCCTTTTCCAGAAGTGTACTACACCTTCAAAGGAACTGACCCCAAAGAGATGATGGAGAAGTGCACCAGAAAGCTGTTGAAGGGTGCCCACATCACCCTCAAACCATTGCCTGGGGATGGTGCCGGTGCTGTCATCATGTTGGTCTTCAGAGACTGTGCAGAGCCCTGGCTGATGCACGACTTCTTCAGGGAGAGCCTGCAGCTCAGTGAGTACAGAGCTTCCACTGTCCTTAGTGTCTTTTTATCTCTCTACCCTGATCTTCTCTTCTCTATGTCCTTAGTGTCTTTTTATCTTGTCTTTTTATCTCTCTACCCTGATCTTCTCTTCTCTATGTCCTTAGTGTCTTTTTATCTTGTCTTTTTATCTCTCTACCCTGATCTTCTCTTCTCTATGTCCTTAGTGTCTTTTTATCTGTCTTTTTATCTCTCTACCTGATCTTCTCTTCTCTATGTCCTTAGTGTCTTTTTATCTTGTCTTTTTATCTCTTACCCTGATCTTCTCTTTTCTATGTCCTTAGTGTCTTTTTATCTCGTCTTTTTCTCTCTCTAGGGGTCAGGTCAGTCAGAGAAGTTCTCTGTTACTGCTACTGGTATCCATGTAACCCAGTACAACCTGTCGCATGTGGGGGAGGAAACCCCAATAGAAAAACCCCAAAACATATGGAGACTTGGAGAGGAGATTGGCGCCACCAAGGAATATCCTAAGCCCACAGAAAAAACATGAAAGACAAATGCAAAGCCAAAATGATACCGGATCGGTCGAGGCCCGGGTTACCAACGACCGCGCTTTCCATTGATCAACACCAGGGTGGAAGTGCAAGGGCAGCTACTGGAGTTAAAACATTACTTAAGCTTCCTAGAGAAAAAATCACCATTGGTACAAAGGAGCGTCCGTACACTCTACCAGTGCGGAAAAATCAAAGAACTAGAGTATGAGCTTAGCCGCTATAAATGGGGCATTATTGGACTAGGAGAAGTGAGATGGACAGGATTTGGTGAGACATTGACTGAAGAAGGCAACAAGATCTGGTACAGTGGCCAAGAGAAACATCACCAACATGGAGTGGCATTTATTGTCAGAAAGGAAGTAGTGGGGTGCATTATCAGCTGTACACCGGCTTCCAGCAGGATTATCAGCATCCGGGTGTCGGCCAAGCCCAAGAACATCACCGTCATACAAATCTATGCACCATCATCTGACCATGCAGATGAAGAAGTAGAAGAATTTTATGAAGATCTTGAAGAGACCATTTGAAAATACCCAAGAAGGACATCATCATCATCCAAAGGGATTTTAACGCCAAAGTAGGTCCTGACTCTTACAACCAATGGGCCGGAACAGTTGGTCAGTTTGGAACTGGAGAGACCAACGACAGGGGACTACGTCTGCTGGAGTTTGCCTGCACCCACAGACTTACCATTGCCAATACCCTCTATTCCCACAAGCAGTCAAGGAGGACAACCTGGCATGCGCCAAACGGCAAGATCCATAACCAAATAAATTTTATCTTAACACCACGGCGCTTCAAATCCAGCATCAACAGAGCCAGCAACAAGAACCTACCTGGAGCTGACAATGGCAGCGACACACGACCTTGTGTGCTGGTATTCAAAATGAAGCTGAAGAAAAACAAACAGCCTGCAAACCCACGTATCAAATTTGACGTGGACAAACTGAAAGATCCAGATGTCGAGGAGATCTTCCAAGCTAAGCTTGGCGGACGTTTTGCGGCATTAACCCTCCTGGACAATGACATCAATGACCTCACCAACAACTTTAATGAGGCAGTCCGAGAAACAGCAGAGGAGGTACTCGGTCGTCAGAGGAATAAACACCAGCCATGGACTACCAATAACATCTTGGACCTCTGCGATACAAGAAGAGCACTGAAACCAACCAGGTCTTCCAACCCTAAAGAATACCGGGAGGCCAACAATCTCGTGAAGAAGTCAATGTTAAAGGCCAGAGAGAAGTGGATCAGTGATCAATGTGATGAGATCGAAAAAAGCATGAAAGTGGGCAACAGTAAGAAGGCATACGACACCCTGAAGAAACTCACAAAACCACTTCAAACCAAATCATGTCATTGAAGACAGCTCCCGAAACCTCCTCACAGAAAGCTCAGCTGCATTGAACAGGTGGTCTGAATATTGTCAAGAACTGTACAACTACCCAATACAACCTGACAAGAGCATAATAGAAGAGAAAGCAGCAACATCAAGAGCACCCTCGCCATTACCTATACTGAGGGAAGAAATGGAAGAAGCCATCCGCAGCTTACCAGTAGGAAAGTCCCCAGGAGCAGACAATATACCAGCAGAGCTGCTCAAGCATGGTGGCGAAGCAGTCATCACGTGTGTTACAGCTATCTGTCAGAAGATTTGGGAGACAAAACAGTGGCCAACAGAATGGACACAATCACTCAACATACCCCTGCCCAAGAAGGGGAATTTACGCCAATGCCAAAACTTTAGAACAATCAGCCTCATCAGCCACGCCAGCAAGATCATACTCAAAGTTATTTTGAATCGACTCAAGAAGGAGGCAGAAGAACACCTTGCAGAGGAACAAGCTGGGTTCAGGGCAGGCAGGAGCACAACCGAACAGATTTTTAACTGCCACATCCTGATGGAAAAACATCTTCAACATCAGAGAGACCTGTTCCACAACTTCATCGACTTCAAGAAGGCTTTCGACAGAGTATGGCACGAAGGCCTGTGGCAGGTCCTCAGAATGTTTGGCATTGAAGAAGGACTAGTGCAAACCATTCAAGCACTATACAACGCCGCAAGCAGTGCAGTCCTTCTGAACAATCAGGTCGGAGACTACTTCAAAACCACAGTTGGGGTCCGACAAGGATGCCTGTTATCTCCAGTCCTGTTTAATCTGTTCTTGGAAAACATTATGAGAGAGACACCCCATGACTTCCACTCTACCATCTCCATTGGCGGCAGACCCCTCAACAACTTACGGTTTGCCGATGACATTGACCTCGTGGGCGGAAGTAACACAGAGCTGCAAGATCTTACAACCAGACTTGAGAACAGAGCTGGAGCATATGGGATGGAGGTGAGCTCGGAGAAAAGTAAAGTACTTGTGAACAGCACGAGCAACGCCACTGCTAAAATTTACATGAACGGCCAACAACTGGAGGAGGTAGACGCTTTTAAATACCTTGGCGCTAACACTCACAAAGGACGGGCGATCGACGACAGAAATCAAAGTCAGAATAGCCATGGCAACATCTTCCATGACAAAACTCACCACCATATGGAAAAGTAAAGAGATCAGTTTCCCAATCAAACTAAAGCTCTACAAAGCCCTAATTCAGACGTTCCTGCTGTACGGAAGTGAAACCTGGACATTGACTGCTGAAACAGCAAAGCGAAATCCAGTCATTCGAAACAAAATGCCATAGAAAACTACTGGGCATATCCTGGAGAGAACGAAAGACCAATGAGTCAAATAACACGGCTGGCAGGTCCACAGGAACCCCTTCTCACCATCTTCAAGAAGAAAAAGCTGACATGGTTCGGCCATGTCACCCGCCACAACACTCTGCCAAAAACAGTACTGCAGGCAACACTCGAAGGTGGCAGAAGGAGGGGAAGACAGAACAAGTCATGGATGGACAACATCAGAGAATGGACCAGGATGAATGACTCGGCACTACTGCGCAGAGCCGAGGACCGAGATGGATGGAGGAGGCTTACCACGGCATCGTCTTTCGTGTCTCCCCCACGACTGCCAAGGTCACGGGTCTGATGATGATGATGATTTCTCTCTGCCCTGATCTTCTCTTCTCTATGTCCTTAGTGTTCTCTGTCTTTTCTCTCTCTGCCCTGATCTTCTCTTCTCTATGTTCTTAGTGTCTTTTTAGCTCGTCTTTTTATCTATCTGCCCTGATCTTCTCTTCTCTATGTCCTTAGTGTGTGTTTTTATCTCTCTGCCCTGATCTTCTCTTCTCTATGTCCTTAGTGTCTTTTTATCTCGTCTTTTTCTCTCTTGCCCTGATCTTCTCTTCTCTATGTCCTTAGTGTTTCTCTGTGTTTTTCTCTCCTCTGCCCTGATTTCTTCCTCTTCTCTCTATGTCCTTAGTGTTCTCTGTGTTTTTCTCTCTCTGCCCTGATCTTCGCTTCTCTATGTCCTTGGTGCTCTCTGTGTTTTTCTCTCTCTGCCCTGATCTTCGCTTCTCTATGTCCTTGGTGCTCTCTGTGTTTTTCTCTCTCTGCCCTGATCTTCGCTTCTCTATGTCCTTGGTGCTCTCTGTGTTTTTCTCTCTCTGCCCTGATCTTCGCTTCTCTATGTCCTTGGTGCTCTCTGTGTTTTTCTCTCTCTGCCCTGATCTTCGCTTCTCTATGTCCTTGGTGCTCTCTGTGTTTTTTCTCTCTCTGCCTGATTTTCGCTTCTCTATGTCCTTGGTGCTCTCTGTGTTTTTTCTCTCTCTGCTGATCTTCGCTTCTCTATGTCCTTGGTGTTCTCTGTGTTTTTCTCTCTCTGCCCTGATCTTCGCTTCTCTATGTCCTTAGTGTTCTCTGTGTTTTTCTCTCTCTGCCCTGATCTTCTCTTCTCTATGCCCTTTGGGTGTTCTCTCTGTCTTTCTCTGTCTTGAACTTCTCTTCCCAATGTACTCTCTCTCTCTCTCTCTCTCTCTCTCTCTCTTCTTTTCTCTCCCTCTCTCCCTCCCCTTCCCTTCCCTGATAGGAGGTTCTGCTCACTGGGATTGGTTTTGCTAACCTGCTAGTCTTTTTGCCAATGGTAGACGTGGCATCACTGTAGGCAGTGTCTGTGAAGTGCTCCATCTGTTCTTGGGCACTCTCGGTGGATGGCCAGGAAGAGAAGCCTCCATTACACGCGCAAACTCCTCCCCTTTTGGGGTGTCGATGCAAGGTCAGCCCTCCTTTCTTGTGGGTGCAGTCTCTTCGCCAGCGATGAACAGTAGTTCATTGTCAGGATAGCAGCACGGAGGTCGTCATCACTTATTAGACTGACTGTTCCTGATGGTGTTTAGAGCTTTTCCAAAAACAAAGTCAAACTTTTAATTCACTCAGCAAAGACAGACTCTACTCTTCCCAAGTTCTCTGCGCTACAACCATAAAATATTTTTGTTCCCTCACCTCAAATCTCCTTGGATCTGCAAAAACAACTCCTTTGCCTACCACCCACAGCCTGTCTGAACTTCCTTCCATCTTTTCTTCCTTCTTTTCAAAGTCCACAACATACACTCCAGACTGGATCAGACTCTTTCCAGCCTGCACTTCCTGATCTCCAGTTCATTTGCACTCCTCTCTTTTCCTTCCATCCCACAAGTGAAAAAGAAATGATAATTCTGAAGGAAATGACTATAAAATCATACGACCCTGATCCCATACCTGCTCCTGTTTACTCACAATGCCTTGAACAACTTGTACCTATTATCACTAAAATAATAAACTCATCTCTTCTGTCGGGAAATTTTCCGTCAGGTCTTAAAACCGCAATAGTCACACCTCTACTGAAAAAGCACGACCTCGATCCCAACTTTCTGTCTCAAACCTGTCTCAAACTTACCCTTTGTCCCTAAAGTACTAGAAAAAGTTGTTATCAAACAGCTCAACAGTCACCTTCATTCCAATGATCTCCGTCCCCTTTTCAATCTGCCTATTGCTCCAACCACAGCACCGAAACCACCCTAGTCCACACTTTGGATACACTACTTGCTTCTGATGCAGGAAAAATCTCCCTCTTCATTCTTCTTGATTTATCTGCAGCCTTCAACACTATCGATCACTCAATTCTTCTTTCTCGCCTCAAAAATATGTTTGGTATTAATGGCACAGCCCTCACCTAGTTTATTTTATACCTCACAGACCTATTCCAGAAAGTTATTGTAAACAAAATCCAACCCAGACTTGTCAAACTGGAATGTGGAATCCCACAAGGATCAGTTCTGGGGCCTTTTCTCCTCAATCTCTATACTGCTCCACTATTCTTCTGCGATCTATTCACTGGCTGCCTGTCTTACAAAGACTGAAGTATAAGATCAGCACCCTCTGTTTCAAATGTCTCCACAAGTCTGCACCCTCTTATCTCTGTAACTGTTTTTACCTGTATACTCCATCCCATTCCCTTTGTTCAGCTGCAGATACTTTGTGCTTTCAAACATCCAGATTCAAACAAACCACTGTTGGCCGTCGCTCTTTCTCTGTTTCTGGTCCATCCACCTGGAATGACCTCCCTCTTTCACTTCGCCAAAGGCCTTCATTTGATACTTTCAAATCCAGCCTCAAAACACACTTATTTCCTACCTGATGCTTTCCCCTCACATCTGTCCCCCCTTTTCAACAGCATCCTTCATCTCTTTCATCTCCAACTAAGTGTGTTCGTTTGTGTGTGTGTGTGTGTGTGTGTGTGTGTGTGTGTGTGTGGTGTGTGTGTGGTGCGTGCGTGCGTGTGTGTGTGCGTGCGTGCGCGTGTGTGTGTGTGGGGTGTGCACGCACATAAATTTGAAATCTGCTAATTATGATATTTGAGGAAAGTTACATGCGTGTAAATGATTTGAGTGCAAGTGCTTCGATTTGTGTGTTTTACAAGATTCAGCGCATATAAATTCAATAAATTGTTGTTGTTGTTATTATTATTATTATTATTATTGTATGCATTTGATATTTGTTTATCTTGATATTTGTGGATGGTTGCATGCGTGTGAATGATTTGAATGCAAGCGCTTTGATTTATTTACTTTACAACATTCGGCGCTATATAAATTCCATACATTAGTAGTAGTAGTAGTAGTAGTAGTAGTAGAGCCATAGAGACAGGATACGCACGCTGTTTCTAACTATGAATCCCATGCCGTGATCTCTGACCTTGTCTAATGGTTTGCCCTGCCAGAACAATATGGTAGAACAGTACTAGTGCTCTCAATAATATATATCTACATGAGGCTTGTACTCGATTGCAAATTGACATTCTGATCATTTCAAACCTTTCATCACCCTAAGTGGTGCCCCAAGTCAGGCTCAATATAATGATATAATTCACCCTAGTGTCTTGAAGCCAGCTCCAAACACGTTCTTCCCCAGCCGCATGAACAATTTTTTGCGCCAAGTAACAGTGAGAACTCTCTTGGAGAGCAAAATGGTGCTCATCATAGTCGTTCTGTTGTTTATAACACAAGGGATTCAAAACAAGAATCCAGCATTGGCTTGAAGGTGGACCCAGGATGACGGGTGCCTTTGGGAGCCTAAGTGTTACACCCATGTCATCTGTACCAGATCCCCCTCCTCCCCCTTAATAATAATAATAATGTATGGATGGGATAGCTCAGTGGTCGGAGCACTCGCTTTCCCCCAGCCAAGTTAAGCAGCGTCGAGCGTGGTTACCAGTTGGATGGGTGACCGTTTGCTTGCTTCAGTACAGTTCCCCCAGCTGTAAATGGGTACCTGCCCTCTTTAGGGTCAGGGAAAGTAAAGCAGCGAGGGAGAGGAGATGGGCGCCGCCCTCAATATGCTGGCCCTAGAGAAGTGAGGTCTCTGACGCCTCGCTCCCCTACGACCTTATAGGTTATGGGACTCCTTTACCTCCTCCTATGGAATTTATATAGCGCTGAATGTTGTAAAGCAACACATCTTTTTTTAAATTTATGCGTGTATATGCGGTTTTTAAAAAAAATTGTCATCTGTTCCCACCGGCACACAATGGCCTACTCTTTCGAACAGCGGAACAGGATTTAAGGTGTGCGCAAGATGTTCTGCATGCGTTCGCACACGGGGCCTCGGTTTATAGTCTCATCCTTCTCCTGCCCTCCCGGAGAACCCTTCTCTGGTAGGGGATAGGATGGATCATTGTTTGCAGGATCCATCTCCTGTGTCAAAACCACAGAATGGTTTGGAGGAACGTACGGGGACATGTCTGCAGCTGCTGAAAGCTGCAGACCACATAGTGACATACATTTGGGCCCTCCTTCCGCTCTCCCAGCTCTCACCCCACAAGTACCTCCTCATCCCTCTAACCCAAACTATATGACCCCTAATACCTCCTACTCCAGGTTCCCGCTGACTTACGGTTTCTCTAAACAGGACATTTTTCTTTCCACCCTGTTTCCCTTATTGGTTCTGACCCAATCCTGTTTGCATTTTTATTATCTATCTAACTATCTGTCCCGTAGTCTGACGACCGTGGGGGCACCCTCAAAGACTCAACAACCAGTTCCCTCCATTCCTCTCTCTGTTCTGCCTTTCTCAAGGTTTTGTTGAGTTCTAGGCCTGTCTATTCGCTGATGTTATCCTCCCAGCTCTTCCTTGGTCTGCCTCTTCTTCTTCCTCCTTGGACAGTGCCTTGTAAAATTGTCTTTGCAAGTCCTTTGGATCTTGTGACATGCCATGACCATTTTAGTTTACGCTTTTTCACGATCGTTTAGAAGGTTCTCATAGGGTCCAAGGTTTTGTTGCATTCTGTTATGCACGCTTTCGTTGCTTATGTGGTCTTTGTAGAGATGCCAAGGAGTCTCCGAAGGCATCTCATCTCCACCGCCTGTACTCTTCTCTCCAAATCTGCAGTCAGGGTCCATGATTCACTAGGCATACAGAAATATGGATATGACAAGGAGCGCATTAATCTGACCTTGTAGATAAGTGAGATATTTTTATCTTCCAGTGGTGTTTAGTTTTGACAGTGCTGTTATTGTCTGTGCAGTCCTGCATACTACTTCTGGCTTGGATCCCTGGTCTAATACAATGGCTCCCAGGTACTTGAAGCTTTGAACTGTTTCGAGCTTCTGGTCATTAACCCTGATATCAGTGCTAATGCCGTTGGTGTTATTAGTCATCAGTTTGGTCTTCTCTGCTCTGATTTCAATGCTGGCAAGCTGTTTTTCTGATCCTGCTATTCCATCAATGTCATCTGCGAAGCGGAGGTTTGTGATCGTTCTGCCACCAATGCTGACTGATCCTTCATGATGTTCCAGTGCATCAGCCATGATTCTTTCAAGGAAGATGTTGAAAAGAGTGGGTGAGAGTATACAGCCCTGCCTTACTCCAACTGTTGTTCGAAACCATTCTCCAATGTTGTTGTTGTAGTACACTGCACTGGTGGCCTCGCTGTTTGATGACTCTGATCAGGTTTGCATTGATGCTTGTACAAATTCATGGTGCCCACCAAAGCTGCAGCCACACCCTGTCAATGCCTCTTAAATCGATAAATACGTGGTAAAGGTCTTGTTGATGTTGAAGGTACCGCTCACATAGTATTCTGAGGTTGAATATCTGTTCTGTTGTGCTGCGCCCTGCTCTGAAACCTGCTTGTTCCTCCAGCAATGATGGTCTCTGCTTGTGGCTTCAGTCTATTCAATATTATCTGCAGCATGACCTTGCTAGGGTGGCATTGAGCTGATTGTGCGGTAATTATGGCATTGTTGTAGATTTCCTTTCTTGGGGAGGGTGATGATGAGTGACTGTGTCCATGGTGTTGGCCATTTTCCTGCTCCTGCCAGATCTTGTTGCAGATTTTTAGTAGGGCGCTGATCATGGCTTCCCCTCCAGCTTGAACCAACTCAGCTGGAATGTTGTCAGCCCCTGCTGACTTCCCCTTTTTCATCGATCCTGACTGCTGTTCCACTTCTTCTCGGAGGATAGGGTGACTGTCTGTGTCTTGCTTGCGGTACATTAAGGACTTCTGGATCTCCTTCGGTTCTTATAGTTTATACATGTCGGAGCAGTATTCTGTCCATCTGTTCAGAATATCCTGGTCGTCAGTGAGACACTTCCCATTTTTGTCTTGGATTGTTAAAACCTTTTCCTGTTTTGTGCTAGTCAGGTCTTTCACCAGCTGATATGTTCTTTCTTGCTATTGTTTTTCTTGATGTTCTCTTCAATGTCTTGGCACTGTTCACTGATCCATGTCTCTTTTGCCTCCGTCATGGACTTCCTGATTCTTTTTGTTGACTGCCCTATATTGTTTCTGCTCTTTCTTTTGTTTCATTTTTCTTTTTTCGTCAACTCTCTACGCTTGTCGCATAGTTGTAGGATGTTAGGTGTGACCCATGGTTTTTTTGACTGGTCGGTGTTTGCCAAGAAGCTCGCTTGCTGTTTCAGTCACTGCTGTATTGAAACTATTCATCAGTGTATCTATGTCTGAGTCTATCACAGTGAGTGCTGCAAACTTTCCACCTATCCTTGCTTGAAAAAGTTCTACTACCTCTGGGTCCTTCAGCTTCTCGAGGTCAAATTTGATCCTGATGTTGTTCCGCTTTTGGATTTTCTTTAGATGTAGTCGGAAAGTCATCATCACAAGATCATGATCACTCCCTATGTCTGCTCCTGGAAAACTTCGTGTCTGTGCGATGTTAACGCTAGACTGAAACCGTCTTTTCACCATGATGTAGTCTATTTGGTTGTGGTGTTCTCCATTTGGGCTATGCCATGTCCATTTTCTGGATTTCTTGTGTGGGCCAAGTGTATTCACTAGCTGGAGGTGGTTGTTACTGGCAAACTCCAGGAGTCTCAAGCTTCTTTCATTTGATTGGTTATTGCAATGTGGCCCACAAACGCCCTCCCAATCTTTTCATGCATCTTCTCCTACCTTGGCGTTCCAGTCACCTTGCACAACAAGGATGTTTTTCTTGGGAGTTTGATTCAGAACCTCTTGTAGCTGGTCATAAAATTCTTCTATGCTTCATCTGTGCAGTCTGATGTAGGGGCG
>CM054148.1:14876397-14883897 GCA_028751875.1 Rapana venosa | reverse complement strand
TGGGTTTTTACTTTTGGTTTGTATGCGGGCATGAGGTAGACTGTGCTGTGATGTGATTAACCAAGGAGCCGAAGAGCAACAGAGTTATATGCATGTAAAATGCTTCCAAAGCACTTGTCTGAAACTTGCCTTTGTCATGTAAAACAGGTCACTGTTAAAAAGCAGGTAAAACATGTTTCAGGTCACAGTGGTTAAAATCGACCAGCTCAAAACACAGCAAGCAAGGAGCTTTCAGTAGCAGTTCGTGTACTGTGTAGGCAATCTCTCTCTGTCTCTCTCTCTCTCTGTCTCTCTGTCTCTCTCTCCCTGTATGCCTGTCTGTCTGTCTGTCTGTCTCTCTTTCTCTCTCTCTCTGTGTCTGTCTCTCTCTTTCTCTCTGTCTCTCTTTCTTTCTTCAGGTGTTGACAGACAGTGTTGGTGTTCTGAAAGAAGAAATGTGTGACCTAAGAAGAAACATGGACCATCTCAAAACTTAAAACATAGAACTACGACAGACAAATACAGAACTGACAGAGTGGATAAGCTGAAAAAGAGGGCTGATGAAGCAGAAGGACGATCACGGCGAAACATCATCATTGTTCATGGCTTAGAGAAGAAAACAAATGAGAGTGGTGCTGACTGTGAGATGGTTGTGAAAAATCTTCTTTCTGAAAAAATGGATGTCAAGGGTGTAAAGTTTGATACAGTGGCCCGTATCAAATTTTAAAGCTAACTTTCCTTTTTATTGCCAGATGCTGTTTTTATCAGGATAAGATTAGAAAAATGAAGGCAAAATCTCGCCTGAAAGGCTCTAGTACTTTTGTAGATGAAGATTTTTCTCAGTCTGTTAGGGAAATTAGGTGCAAATTGACCCCATATTTAAAGAGTGCTAGAGCAGAGGGGAAACAAGTAATTATGGTTTTTGGCCATCTGATAATAAACAGAGAAAAGGTGACCCTCAATGATCTCCAAAGAAAAGAATAGCTGTTTGGCTGGCCCATACACACATCTATCCCTAGACGAAATTCGCAGGGTAAGCCAGAAAGTAAACCTACACCTGTCAAAAGTAGGCCAGAGTCAGTCACACAGGCAATCCCACTTTGTGGTGTACAACCTGATGCAATAGGGCTTTGTGCCGTGGAGCATGACAGACACACAACTGACCTTAAGAAGCAAGACAAAGACAGGTCTGACCAAGGTTTACTAGGCTTAGGCCTAACATCTGTCCCCAAAGATTTGTCTGGTTGTAGGCTGCCCTCCAATAAAGAGCCAGTGTTAAAAATGTGATGGCAAACTGATGTGCTTTAAACTTGGTTTTAGTCTCTTTAAATTAGATAGTGTGTGTCAGTTTAGATGATGTGACGATTGAATGATGGCAATGCATAAAAACAAATAAAATGCTTTCTTTTTTATTTTGGTAAATAAATGGGTTGCTTTCTAAACTCACTGACAGGGATTTTGTATCTTATGTGCGTAGCTTCGATTTTAGATGTCTGACAGAAACGTTCCTGGAAAAAATATCCAACAGATGTTTTTAGGGGCTAGAAGGCCTTCTGTAAGTCTGCAATTAAAGTTGTCAAAAGGGGAGACGATCCGGTGGGTTAGTTTGTTTAATAAAGTTGTTTAGCTGCCTGTGAAATGTTTGGATGTTCCTTATTCTACATTTGGTGTTTCTCTTTGACAAATCTTTGTTGCGTATTTAAAGGGAATGTTTTATTATGTGTTTAGGTTACCTTTTAAAAAACATGTTTGACAATGAAAAGGAATTGGTATGTTGAAAAAATGTTTAGTAAATTGTGTAGTGTCAGGGGACAAAGAGAAATATACTGGTGGAGCAAAAACAGCGGGACATCAAATTTTCTTTTACATTGCGAATGACTTTTTCAGATTCCCAAGTTAAAAAAATGTCTCTAGTAGAATTGTAATTTAAAGTTTTTTGGTATAAAAAATTATGGTAAATTATTAGGGAATATGTAGCTCTTGGGTTAAAAATTTAAAGGTGATGCAATTGCCCAGCAGGCACTATAATTCATTTTGAGGGAGGATCCGTGTTAATGTTATTTTTTTTAGTGCAGATGATTTTTCTATCAGTTTTTTGACTCAGGGCATTTGTTTGTTGCGAGATTCTAATTCTGATCACCTTCCCTTTTTTAATTACATATTAACCCGTATAGATACATGTACCGAACTGGGAGCCGGGTTTGGGAAAAAGTTCGGGGGGATGAAAACAAATCCGTTTAAAAAGAAAAGAGTGTGAACAATTTTAAATGCCTTCCGATGTTGATGGAACTTTGATGAACTCAGATTTTTTTAATGATCTCATAAAAAACCGTGCTGTTTGTATGAAGAAGGTTCATATCAATGAAAGGTATCAAAGATAATGTTTGAAAATGAATGTAAAGAAGAAATGTAGGGCAAAAAATTTTTAAAGTATTACCATAAAACTTTTAAAGAATGAAGTAAAAACTTTCTGTATCACAAGGGGGAAATTTTAAAATCATGCTTGTACGGAAAAAGAAAGAGTTTAAAAAAACATTACTTGCAGATTTTGTTTTTGTCTTTTCCATTCACTTCTAATTTCAGTCTTGAGGTTTAGATTTCATTTAAAAAAAAAACCAAAAAAAATACTTGAAAAAAAAACCCTGCTAAGAAAGACCTAGACAACTCCTGAACTCGAGGGGACTGTAAAGAAAGAGGAAATTTGATCGTCCCATACAAAAAATGAAATATTTTTGGGCACTTAAAAAATTTAAAAACAAAAAAAGCAGCGGTCCTAACAAATCTTGGGAATTACAAAAAAAAACGGGGGGGAAAATTTGTACTTTTTTGGCAAAAAATTATTCAAAAAAATCATTGTAAGGGTTTTTTTCAGCTAATGGACTAAATCTATCATTCTAACTTTACAAAAAAAAGGTGATGTTGACAACCCAAAATAACTACAGGGGAATCTCTCTTGTGATATAAGTAGAAACTGTACGTACCATCATTAATAATAGGTTTTACGGGAAATGGGTTGAAAAACAACATTACAGGTGAACATAAGCGGGTTTTTAAGAGAGGTTTTTCCCACATAGACATATGTTTATCTACTTGCATTTTCCAGAAACAGTTTATCATAACTTAAGCCTATGTAGCATTTATTGACTTTGAAAAAGGCCCTTTTATTCTAATGATGAAAATTTTATGGCCTATTCCCGAAAAGTGGGGGAAGGGGAAATTATTACAGTTTTTTTGAGAGCTATGTAAGAAAGTCAAAAGCAGAATAAGGTGGGTCTAAACTGACGGACTAATAAACTGCACCACTGGAATCAAGGGATGTTGTACCCCCTTTGTTTTTTGTTTTCATTAATGAGTTAGCCATAGAAGTCATTAATAAGGGGAAACATGGGGCTACTTTCGCCCAAGATTTACAGAATTGTTTATTCTTCTGCTTTCTGATGTGTCATCCTTCTATCTGAAACGTTTACCTTACAACAGCAGGGGAAAAGCTTTAAACAGTGCTGCAACAGCATTTGATTTAAGGTTAAAATTTAAAAAGAGTAAATTGTTTATTCAGAAAAGGGTTATTTAGTTCTCACGAAAAAGGCTGTCAGTGGAAAAGTCATGCCCGTGATTTAAAGTATATAAATTTTGGAATCTGTTTTTTACAAAATTAGTTTCACAACTGATTAAAGATTGGCAAGTCGGGAAAAGAAGCTTGTTAATTGTTTTTTAAAAAATTACGATTATTGATAATAAAATTTTTGACTTGTTTTTATTTAAAATATTGAGCACAAATACAACCCACTGTGGTTTTAAAAGGCGCGGGAAAAATTTGGGGACTGGATGCAGCGTAACACTTGTGAATCAGTACACCTTTTGCTTTAAAGAGTTTTTAGGCTTTGAAGACGTACACCTAAGGGTCTTTTTATAGTGGAACTAATAGAATCCTTTCTATTAATGCTGCTGTAAGAGCATTAGATATTGGATTAAAAAAAACGCTAGGATAGTGCAGGGTTACCTTTTAAAACTTACAAAATGCTTTATGATTAGATGTCAAGGGGAAAGCACCTGGGGTTAAATACGTACCTGTCTATGTGAATTGGCTTTTGGGGTTTTTTTGGGTCAAACAAGGATCGGAAATTGTAGGAGTTTATCAAGGTTTTCAGGCAAAGACTGATCGATGCTGTTGGCGCAGTGGGGGGAAAAACAAAACAGTGACAGATTTCAAATGTACAAAATTTAAGGTTACACGATGTCAAACCTTATCTAAAGTTGATATGGACTACATTTGAAAGAAATTTTGGCTTGTTTAGACTTGGTGTTTAGACAAAAAAGTTTATCGACTTTGTATTAGATAAATGTAGATATAAGAACTTTATAGATGACCTCAGGTTGCTATGCCCCTTATGTAAACAAAAAAAGGGGGATGAAGTTCATTTTGTGCTTGCTGTCCAGTATTAGAAAAAGGGAAGACAAATATATTTCCGTAAAGTATAGGACAGCCCAATTTTTTTGATTGTTACTCTGGCATCTAGTCACCCTGAGATTGTGCGCAGCCTTAATAAAATAAAAATAATAAAAATGTATTGAATTTATATAGCGCTTTTCTTTAAATTTTTGTAAAGCCTTTGAAAAATATAATAAAATAATAAAAATAATAATAATAAATGGGGAATTTATATAGCGCTTATCTTTCAGAGACAATCAAAGCGTTGCAAACCATTCTTCACAGCATAAACCCCGTGACAAGCAATAGCCCTCAAGTCCAAATGGCACACAACACACAACACCGCACGCACCCGCACCACGCACGCACGCACGCACGCACGACACACCACCACACAGAGGTCACACACCCGGCAGGAAATTTGAATTTTTGGTTTAAAGGGCAGGGAAAACTATAAAAGGGGCCAGGAAGGAAAATTTAGTTTGAAATAAATATGCTTGAGGGATTTAAAAGTTCATAAAAAGGCTTTTGGCGGAGAGGAGGGGGAATCATTCCACTAAATGCCAGAAATGAGAAAGAGCGACGCCGAGGGGGGATTGGTTGAATCTAGGTATTCGAAGGAAAAGGGATCTGCAGCAGACGGAGAGAAGGGAAAAGGATTAAAAAGTGAAGACATTCACAGGGGTAGGCTTCTTTTTGGGAGACTTTTGTCGGGGGTAGATTTTATAGTTTACTCCTGTGGCACAGGCAGCCAGTGGAGAGATTGCAAGAGGGGGGAAATAGCTCAATTTTTCTTTCTGAAAAGCAGCTGCAAGTTTTGTATACGTTAAAGGGGTTTGGTTGAGATTGGGCAGACCCCAACAGAGAGTTGCAATAGTCCAGACGTGAAAAATAAGAGATTTTGGGGTTTTTTAAGTCTATTTTTTTGGAATATTTTTTTTTTTTAGGGGGGGGGATACATAACATTTTGGTTTTTTTTGTTATTATTTTTCTCACAAAAATTAAGCAGCTCGCACCCCTTCATGATGGGGCCAAGGGCCTTTTTGTAATAATCTTTCGAGTTCGAGTTCGAGTTCTCTCTCTTTTTTTCTTTCTTCTTTGATTCTTTTTTTTCCCCTTTGCCCCCTATTCCCTTCTCCATTTTCTGTCTGCCCATTTCCTTATTTTTTTTCTTTTTTTCCCTGTTCTCCCTTTTTTTGCCTGCTCTCTCGTTCATCTCATTTTTCTCTCTACAGTGTGTTTTGACTTTCTTACCACGCAGATCCCATTTTTCTTATTTTTTCAACATTTGTCTCTGTTTCTTTCCTTTTTCGCTTTTGAACCATATTTTTCTGTTTTTGGCAATAAAAACCCCCAACCCTCTCTCCTTCAAAATCCAAACACATAACGTCACGAATTTATGTTGCCCTTCAGAACCAAACCAACTCCCGGTTTCCCCACGCCGGAAATAAAGGGAGTACTGTTCCACGAAAGCTGGTCAGCTGGTGTACAGCAGTACAAAGAGCAAAGGGAGGGGCATTGATTTTTCGGGACAAAGCAGAACCCCCACACCCTAAAGATTTTATCGTCATTTTGGGGGGGGGTTGGGAAACCCCATTTGATTTAATAAAGATTTAAAAAATGCTAATCGGTTCTTGGAAGGGGCTACCCTTCAAAGGGGGCTTAGTATAATTGCTTTGATCATGCTAGGACAATTCTGTTGAAAACTGGGGGTTTTTTATTTCTCTAGGGTATATGAGTCATGTTACGGGGAATTTTTTCAGTCTGTGAGAAGGTATTATGAATATTTAAAAAAAAAATGTAAGTTTTGCACGGGGATACAAGTTAACTTTTTATTATCTCAGATATTTTTTTTGGAATTTAAATATAACCAAAACAAAAAACCCCGACAACTTTTTCCACACTTGCCTCGTCATATATAATTATACAACAGGTCGAGCTCTGGAGGTTACCAACGTACAAGTAGCAGCACAGCAGCACACAGCGGGCAGCACACAAAATTTCCACAGAAAGCAGCAGCACAGCACAGCAATAGTAGAAAGAAGAGGGATGACCAAGTTCACATGGCTACGGGGACAGAGTAACACCGTGCTAAAAAAACGCGCCACTTGTAAAAGGGGGAATGTCAACTTGTTTGGTGGAGTCTTCCCAATACCACAGGCCCCAACCTCTGCTGGTCTTCTGCAAGAATGACACCAAGCTTCAGGAGGACAATCCGCCACGCCACTGAAAAAACCCGAGGGACTGCTGGCCCCGTTGTTAAACTGTGCTGTTGGTTTATGTGGTGGTTGACTGCTGGCCTCTTGTGTTTAACTGTGGGTGTTTGTTTATGTGGTGGTTGACTGTGGCCTCGGTGTGTTAAACTGTGCGTTTGGTTTATGTGTGGTTGCTCGGCCTGTTTTGGGTTTAACTGTGCTGTTGGTTTATGTGGTTGTGACTGCTGGGCCCGTTTGTTTAACTGTGCTGTTTGTTTTATGTGGGGGTTGACTGGCCTTTGTTGTGTTTAACTGTGCTGTTGGTTTATTGTGGTTGGACTGCTGGCCCGTTGTGTTTAACTGTGCTGTTTGGTTTTATGTGGTGGTTGCCTTTCTGGCCTGTTGTGTTTAACTGTGCTTTTTGGTTTATTGGTGGTTGACTGCTGGGCCTGTTTTTGTTTTAAAATGTTTTTGTTTGGTTTATGTGGTGGTTCACTTCTGGCCTCTTGTGTTAAACTGTGCTGTTTGGTTTATGTGGGGGTTCACTTCTGGCCTCTTGTGTTTAACTGTGCTGTTTGGTTTATGTGGTGGTTGACTGCTGGCCTCTTGTGTTTAACTGTGCTGTTTGGTTTATGTGGTGGTTGACTGCTGCCTCTTGTGTTTAACTGTGCTGTTTGGTTTATGTGGTGTTTGATGCTGTTTGGGTTTATTGTGTGGTGACTGCTGGCCTCGTGTGTTAAAAAATGTGCTGTTTTGTTTATGTGGTGGTTGACCGCTGGCCTGTTGTTTTAACTGTGCTGTTTGGTTTTGTGTGGTTTTGGGTTTTGGAACTTGGGTTTTGGTGGTTTTCCCTCCGTTTTGTTTAAAATTGCTGTTTTTTTTTGGGGTTATGGGGGG
>CM054148.1:14841049-14875897 GCA_028751875.1 Rapana venosa | reverse complement strand
GGGCAGAGGTGAAAGTAAGCCATGGCAGAGGTGAAAGTAAGCCAGGGCAGAGGTGAAAGTAAGCCATGGCAGAGGTGAAAGTAAGCCATGGCAGAGGTGAAAGTAAGCCATGGCAGAGGTGAAAGTAAGCCATGGCAGAGGTGGCTATGTTGGCGTAGAAGAGGGGGGAAGCGGGCGGGGCATGGCGGTGGCGGGGGTATCAGGTTTGTTTGGCTGAGAACTTTGCAAAAAATATTTATACTACATATAAGTCAGGAAGTGCTTTACTTTAATGATTCTCTCTCTCTAACTCTCTCTAACTCATTCACACACACACACACACACACACACACACACACACACACACACACACACACACACACACACACACATACACACACACACACAAACACACACACACACACACACAACATATATATATATATATATATATATATATATATATATATATATATATATATATATATATATATATATATTCACATATTATAAGGAAATTGGGGTAAAACCAAAATGTCAATTTATGTTTGGGAATTTTAAATATAAATAAATAAATAATACAGATAGATAATTTATACAGAAATAAGGGTAAAACTAAAATGTCAGTTTATATTTTGACTTTTAAAAAAACAACGTATCAAACGAACAATGGAGAACAACAAAAGCATAATGTAGTTTTGTTAGTTACATGATCACCCTGTCTCCTTGTTTTTCTGCAGGGCGTTCTGGACTTGAGAGAGAAGGTGAAGGTGAAGGCCAGCAGAACGTCAGGCGATGAGGAGCCGCCGAGAATTCTGTTTCTAGGGGAGACTGGCTCTGGCAAGTCGTCATTTATCTGTAGCGTGATGTCCGCCCTGGGCGGTGACGTCACCTACCCCACTATGATTGGTGATGTGCCGGGACGGGAGGAAAATACCTCAAAACGGGTAAGGTGTCTGACGTGTTTGTACAAGTTCTGTCTGTGTGGTGGTGGCTTTGCTTTGGTTAGGGTTGGATTGTTTTCATAAGTGGGAAGGGAATTATCCTTTATTTAAAGCCCTGGCTGCTTTTTTCCCCTTAAAAATCAATTTGTTGTTGTGCTTTTATTTTTAATTCTTTTGTGTTTGTGTATGTGTTATTAATGTTGTTGTCGCTGGTGCTGTCATCGTGTTTGTTTTCTCCTTGGCCTTTTTTCGTAGCCCTCTGGAGCATCGATCCTGTCTTCTGCTTTAAGATGACAACCATGTAGGCTGGTTCATCATCAGTAGACGTATTGTCTACACCGTGTGGTCCGCCCCTTACACCTTTACATATCTTTCAAATACGAAATCATTCTTATCAATGCCAGCACAGACAGACAGACAGATAGACAGACACCACACAGACACACACACACACACACACACACACACAGATAGATAAGATGCATATATAGATAGATAGATAGATAGATAGATAGATAGATAGATAGATAGATAGATAGATAGATAGACAGACACATACACACACATGGATGGATGGATAGATAGACTAAGATAGATAGACAGATAGATAGACAGACAGACAGACAGATAGGTAGGTAGACGGAAAGATAGACAGACATACAAAGAGACAAACAAAGCAACGTAGCAGTGAAGAAAAAGCAAGTGCATGTACGTGCTTCCTAGAACTTTAAGCAAAAGCAATATTCAAAGGCAGAAAATATCATACTGAAGCTGCTGAAAAACTGTGTAGATAAAAGCAAATCGGTGTATAATCATAATAAAAGATTGCATGTGATAAAAGCTGTGGACAGTTGTTGAGAACTTGTACTGAATAATTGCTTCATGCTTTTAGTACTCTGTTCTGTTTGTCTCTAAAACATGCTTTGTACCTAGCCTCTGGAAAAAATCAATTATTGAATTTTGTCCTGTACCCAAAAATAAGCACACAAAGTCTCTACATGATTACCAACCTGTAGCTCTTATCCAGTCGTGATAGAATGTGTTGAACGTATTATTCTGAAACGTATTCTTCTCTGCTCTTCTTCATAGCTGGACCCTCGTCAATTTGCAAACAAAGCCAACAGAAGCACAAAATAATGATGCACAGTCATCTTGCTGTACATTGCTTACTCTAACCTAGAAAAACCTGCTTCCTTTGATCGCCTATTTGTCATTGACTTGGCCTCTGCCTTTAATGCATTTCATCCCCGTCTCTTACACACAGACTTCTTTCACTGAAGGTCTGTTGTGGCTCATTCCTTGAATCATGAGCTAATCACAAAACAGTTTCTCCGATTTCAAGGGGCAGTATCTACAGAACAGTCCACTTCTACTGGTTCTACGCAAGGCACTGTTCTTTCCTCCACTCTGTTCACTGATGATGATACCCACGACAACACCGGCTCCGATATCACACCATTAAGAAAATACTCTGATGACTCTGCTCTTGAGGATCTATCTAACTCACACCTCACGTATGCTAAACAAGTCAAGGATTTTTCTTCCTGGTGTAAAATAAATTATCTGCGCCTAAATGTCAAAAAAGGCGACAGCATTGTTAATTGATTTTCGCAAGAACCCAAAACCTGTACAAAATCTTACCTTGACCGTATAGAAGTAGAACATGTGAATGAATATAAATATTTAATAACCATTATTGATGACAAACTTAGGTTTTCTGCCAAATAATATCTCATAAATAGAAAATGCCAGCCTTGTATCTTTTATCTTTTTACTTCCAAAACAAAAATCTCTACCCTTTCTCTTTAAATACTTGGCATATTGTAAGGCAAGGGAGATAAATCAACTGTTACAACTACACTTCAAAATCTAGAACTGTCTGTGTGCAATATACCATCACCTGTAGCAGAGTTACATAACATGAAAGGACACGAGAGTTCATTAAACAACTGTCTATTGCAATAAAATCATTCAGTCTAAGACAGGAACAATAAAAAAAGAACGAAACTAGCTTTCCCACACCATCACCAAAAATTCGGCATCTAAGGGAAACTGTGCCATAGACAGAACCATCAGTCAGCAACATGAACCAAAGTGTTACTGACAATGACGTTAATCTCTCCTCAAAGAAAACAATGTCAGTGTCAGCTGCGCTCTGATGAGCCAGAATGAAAATCAGACTGATCTGATACAGACAGTCGTCACACCAGTAATGTCAATTTTGAAGATGAAGACTCTGATCTATTCCCCAAAGTGATGACTCAAATAGTTCACAGTTACCTCATGTAGTCCTATTACATGACTCCCTTCTGAACAAGATAGACCCCCAAAGACTCGGTCGTTCATGCGGGATGGCAGTGCCCATGAACAAGGACTCAGAAGCTGAGCGGTACACAATGGATGTCACTCCATCAAACCCATATGCTGTTCTTGTTCACGGTGGAGTGGACTATCTTAAAAGCAGGGATGCAGAAACAGTAAGCAATAAACTGACCTCTGCTATAAAGAAACTCAGAGAACTGAATCCCAACACTAAGCTTACAATCAGCAAGCTGACTAGCGACATAGAGAACTAACTTATAAAGTCGATCTATTCAATGCTTTTTCGTTTGTTTTCTGTTTGTTTACAAAACTCCATGACATTGACATTTCCTGTGTTGGTCATGAGAACTTGCAAACGCATCAACACCCACAGGATCATATACATCCCAACAACGGAGCCAACATTGGACGACACGTTGAGAATCTGCTGTGGGAGAAGCCAAAAATGGGGACGCTTAAACATCACCAGCACAGATCGTCAGACTACAGGAGGCAGCAGCAACAACGCCGGAGAACACGGGAACAACACCAGGACCACTTCCAGCAATGGCAATTGAGCTGACCTCGCAACATCTACAATGAAAGCAGGGATAGAAACTTGTGTACCCCAGAGACACATATAGTGGTAGGAGCTAGATATAATAGAAATAATAACAAGGACTACAGAAACTACACACATAACAGAAGATGAAGATATGGTGATATCAAGAAAACCGCTATGGGCTTCAGGCCCTGGCAACAAACATCTTTCTCAGAGACGGCCACTAAAGGGATGGAAAAGAGATCACAACTGGCCCAATGGATTCAACCCACGCAGCTACCCAGTTTACCGGGAGGAGGACAGGGATCGTCAGGAAAACCTCCCTGCCAGCTGGCCATATGACAAACCGAAACAGGATTACTACTTCTAAAACGTTTGACAGACTGTAGATCTACCTGAATCTACGCTGAAAGGGAATTATGGTTAAAAGAAAATTGAAATTTTGTCATGGAATGTAAAGGTTTTATAGAAACAAAAGGATGGCATTCGTGTAAATAAGTTTATGGATAAACAGTTTATAAACGTATTACAGGCATACGACAGATGTTTTGGGGGGAAGGGGGGGGGGGGGGTTGTTGTTGGTGGTGGTGTTTTTTTTAGAAAAAACACTTTTAGATCCGGAAAAAGCAATAGATGTTTTGTTTAATTTTTTTCATAAGGAATCCACTATTGCGGAGGAAAACACAAATGCACAAAAGTGGATCTAAATCAGATCTAACAGAGGATGTTACATTTCTGCCCCAAAGTAACTGTTATATTGTATAGGTAGGTTCATATTCCAAATACAGATAAACATAGTAGTAATACCTGCTGCTGCTGCCATATACCTCCATTATATTCATCGTTTGGTAAGATTAATTCAGAACAAATACAGGACACATTAGAAAAGGATATTGAACATTTTTCTTCCAAAGGAGATATAATCTTGTGTGTCGACTTTAATGCCAGAACAGGAACACTAATTGATTTTGTTGATATAGATTCGGAAAGAAGTCCTTAAATTCCACCTGCTTTTGAATGTATCATATCGGCACTGTGAACAACATAAGCTCAATGAATCATGAAAACTGCGAAGTTTTTAAATCAGCAACACCATTTTACTAAGGTATTATCAAGCTGCAGTGCAAAGAATTAAATTTTACAATCAAATCTGCTATTTTAATAACACCAGAAAATCTGACGGCAACAAACTAGACCACATTTGAAGAGCTGTCTGAAGAAGATGACCACGATTAGGAAAGATGACACCCATCCCCTCCATCCTGTGCTGTTCTAGTGTGAATCTAAAGGAGAGGTCAGCAGTCATCTCCTGTCCATGAGAAGCAGAACCAACCAATTCATAGACTCCTTCCTGCCCACAGCTGTCAGACTCTTTGATTAAATAGTCAACACCTGTGAACAACAGCACTCCTGCCTGCAACAGAGAGAGAAAGAGAGAGGGGAGAGAGAGAGAGAGAGAGAGAGAGAGAGAGAGTGTGGATGGGTATGCAACACCAATCCACACAAACACTCTCTCTCGTTCTGCTATTCGTGTGTGTGTGTGTTTGTGTGTGTGTGTGTGTGTGTGTGTGTGGATGGACATATGGCTGTATGCTGGGGTGGAGTTGTGGCTGTGATGGAGGGGGAGGGGGGGTTGGGGGTCTGTTATGAAACCCACGTTCCCAAGTTGTGCAGCTGCGTGCAAGGTCAGATATATATTTTAATTTTAATTTTATTTATTATCTATATATATATATCTATGTATCTACATATCTATATCTATATCTATCTATCTACTCTCTCTCTCTTTCTCTTCTTCTCTCTCTCTCTCTCTCTCTCTCTCTCTCTCTCTATATATATATATATATATATATATATATATTATATGGGCCTCTGAACAGCATGAAGGTGTGTGCGTAGGGACGGGGGCGGGGTAAATGTAGGGAGCACGGAATTTGTGTTTGTCACATTCAGGAAGGTGTGTGTGTATGTGGGGGGGGGGGGGGGGGGGGGCGTGAGGCAGCAAGGAGATGGAGGGGGCCTTGACTGGAGGAAAAAAGTGTGTGCTTGTGTGTGTGTGTGCGCGCGCACGCGCACGGGCGCGCCAGCTGGCGTGGGAGCAAATGCGCACATTATGCATGTTGTTTGTAGCATGTAATTGTGGTGGCGGGTTGCATGGTGGTGGCTGTGGTGGTAGGGAGAAGGGGGAGGGAGGGGGCCAGTGGTTGGGTTTGCTGACTGACAGAAGGAAGGAGCTCAGGGGTGCAGCACCGTGGCTGCTGTGCTGTGTCAGCGGTCCTCTGGCTGTCCCACTCTTACTTTGTGCTCGGTGCTGTTTTAGCGTTTCCTTGTATCTATCATTTTGATGTTTGAACATCATTTTCATCTTAATTTTCAACTGTTTCTATATTGTTTGATTCTGTTTAGCTTGGCGGTGTGTGTGTGTGTGGGCCCGCGCGCACGCGCACGTGTGTGTGTGTGTGTGCAGGTGTGTTTGTATGTTTGTGCGCGTGCATGTGTGTATATGATTGTGTGCGTATGCATGCGTGCATGTTTGCATAGGTGCGTGCGCGTGCGCGCGCGCCCGCGTGTGTGTGTAGGGGGAGGGGGAGTGGGTGTGTTTAATACTTTTACCTTTTATTATGTGTGTTCACATTTATATATGTCCATATACTCTTAGTTATTTAGATCTGTTTTTAATCAGTGTAAAACATTTTTCATTTAATTAAAACCTCTTAACTGCCCAGTGCAAGTGCACCCTATATGCCGGGGAATAAAATTCTTATGTACCACTGCTATGTTCAGAATAATCCAAAATATGTACAATAATGCTACAGTGAACGCAGCATGTTTTTTCTTCTGAAATATCAGTTTTAAAAAAGGTGTACTACAAGGAAACGTACTTCTTCTTATTCCTTATAGCTCCTAGCGGAGCATAGGGCCTCAACAGCGTCCCTCCACCTTCTCCTGTCTCTGGCAAGGGTCTTGGCCTCTTCCCATGTCAGGCTCGAGTCTCTCAGCTCACTATGCAGGCTTCTCCTCCAGGTCTGTTTGGGGCGCCCTCTCTTCCTTTTCCCCTGCGGGTTCCACTCGAGCGCTTGTCTGGTGATGTTGCAAGGCTCCTTCCGTAGGGTGTGGCCGACCCAACGCCACTTTCGCCGCCTTACTTGGACTTCCATAGGCTGTTGGTTCGCCCTCATCCACAGGTCGGTACTTGGCACTCTGTCGAACGATCTGAGATGAAGGATCTGCCGGAGACATCCGCTGATGAAGGTCTGGATCTTGGAGGAGCTGGTGTTGATGACCCGCCAAGTTTCTGACCCGTAGAGAAGCACAGACTTCACGTTGGAGTTGAAGATCCTGATCTTGGTGGTTGTGGAGATCGCATTTGTTCTCCATACGGGTTTCAAGATGGCAAATGCTTGGCGTTCTTTCTTTATTCTTGCCTTGATGTCTTCGTCTGTGCCTCCTGTCTGGCTGATCTTACTGGCCAGGAACACAAATTCACTGACATCCTCTACTGCTTTCCTAGAGATGGTGACAGGAGCCTCTTGCTGGTTGTTGGTACGCAGTAGCTTGGTCTTCTCTTGACTGATCCTGAGGCCAACACGTCTAGGAAACGTACTTAGACCTACTTTATTTAACGAATTTGTAAATGATCTTTCAAGTTACATAGATGATATGGACCCACCTTCCATAATTGATGATAAAACCAATGTTATTATATGCCTTTTACACGCTGATGACCTTGCAATTCTATCTACTACAAAGGCAGGATTACAGAAGAAATTAAATAATCTTAGTGTGTATTGTGAAAACAGGGGAGTAAATATTAACACGGAAAAAACCAAAACTATAATATTCACTCATACAGAACCAAAAGTACCTCTTTGCTTCAAAGTAGGTAAACATATAATCCAAACTACTGACCAATACAAATACTTGGGTGCAATATTTCACAAAACGGGAACATTTCACTTTGCTCAAGACCATTTAGCTAAACATGTCAATAAAGCATTGCATTCACTTAGACGAGTCATCAGAGGACAGAATATGCGTTGTGATACAATATTGCAGCTTTTTGATTCATTGATTATACCTATAGCAACATATGGGGCTGACATTGGGTTTCCATGGGTTGAAAATAAGATACCTATCCCATTTAAATCGGACATGTCAGAATTCTTTGAAAAATGTCTTTTCTTCTTTTTGGGTTTACACTGTAAATCAATGAATCTGCCAACACTCGCAGAATTAGGAAGATATCAGGCGGGGATTCATATCGCATGTCGAGTTATTGGATTTTGGACTCGTATCTCACATGCACATCGTACGACTTGCATAAAAAGATTGATTACTGCTATTCTGAACCGAGAAGACACAGCTAAATCTCCTTGGATAAAGTTTGTTTAAAATGTTTTTCACATGATAGGGCTTGCGCACGTTTGGACCAGTCAACACTTAGTTAAAAACAGACTTAAATTTGCCTTGTGCCAACTGTTAGAATAGAAATATGTCAAGTTCTGGAAAGTACAAATAACTAAAACAAGCACTCCACCCCACACCATACGAATCATCTAACCATTATTCTATATTGCCTGAGGTTTTTTCTTATTTTTCGTTTATTTCGTGTAAGATGTACTCTGGATGTCTGCCTGATGTACAAAGCTCTACACTGAGCCGCAACCTGATTTTGGCAGTACCTGGAGTACCAGGTGTTCATGGGGGAGGAGAAGGAGCCCATGAACTTCATCTTGTGTGACGCCCGAGGCATAGGCAAGAAGAACCAGCTGGGCGTGGCTGTGCGGGAGATTCAGCGTCTGATGGACGGCAAGCTTAGACACAACGACCTGGTGTGTGTGTGTGTGTGTGTGTGTGTGTGTGTCGTAGAGTGTTGCCGGCTATTAAGTGATTATATTACTTCTTAATCTATTTAATATTGAAATGCCACTCATAATTTCTCTTGTTGAGACATTAAAGTATTCTTGAGTCATGAAGCAGGTACCCATTTATAGCTGGCTGAACTGGGGACTGTACTGAAACCAAGGCGCGCAAACGGTCACCCATCCAACTGGTAACCGCGCTCGACGCTGCTTAACTTGGCTGGGGGAAAGCGAATCCTCCGACCACTGAGCTATCCCGTCCCCATATTTAAACTTGCATACAGACACGAATTTATAGGAGAGAAAGGGAGAGAGAGACACGGGGAGAGAGAGGTGGGGGGGGGGGGGGGGGGCAGAAAGGGGATAGAGAGAGGGAGAGAGAGATAGAGGGGGTGCGGGAGGGAAGAGAGATTGATTCATTCATTCATTTTCAAAAGGTGAAGGAATAAGCATGGCAATTGCTTTTTGTTATATCCAGCCTTCCATAATAGTACATACTAGTACAAGCAAATCCGTAACAAAGAAAATAGAAAAATCCACAAGCTTAATTATGTTTGTAATAATCAAATATAACCCATTCCGATTTGGGGGATGATGTCTAAACACGACACCAAAGTGCCTGCGTTTTTTGTTGATTTTTAATGTTGTCATCTATCTGTAAGAACTCCGGTCATGTAAAGGCCCACTTTTCTGACAGGCCGAAGGGGGTTTAACGTGTGTGCACAAGATGTTCTGCATGCGTTTGCACTCGGGACCTGGGTTTATAGTTTCATTCAAAGGACTTACGGGGAAGAAGAGTCAGTACTAATGCTAACGCCAGGGGTAAAAACTTCCCTTGAACGCGCGATTTGTTCTTTCAAACCGGTAGGCTAACTACCCGTGTGATGAACTACACATGTATCAGGTAAGTACACACTAACCAGTAGGCTAACTACCCGTGTGATGAACTACACATGTATCAGGTTTGTACCCACTAACCAGTAGGCTACCCGGTGGGGATCTACTGATTTTAACACCCCAGCAGTTTACAGGGTAAAAGGTGTTCCATAACCTATAAGGTCGTAGGGGAGCGAGGCGTCAGAGACCTCACTTCTCTAGGGCCAGCATATTGAGGGCGGCGCCCATCTCCTCTCCCTCGCTGCTTTACCTTCCCTGACACTAAAGAGGACAGGTACCCATTTACAGCTGGGTGAACTGGGGGATTTGTACTGAAGCCAAGGCGCGCAAACGGTCACCCATCCAACTGGTAACCATGCTCAACGCTGCTTAACTTGGCTGGGGGAAAGCGAGTGCTCCGACCACTGAGCTATCCCGTCCCCAGGGTACGTATATGAAACAAAAATCGCTTTTTCATTCACAGACTCTTGTTTTTGACATGTGGCAGTTTGTATTACACGCAAACTAATGACCGGTAGAACGACTTCCACACTGCCATGTGCAGTGTGTCGCAAACAGTGTCACTGACTGGTTTACACTACATGCCACAGAAGAAAACCATGCTATTTCAAGCTGCAAGCAATTGTCGTTGTGCTACAAAACTGGGTGGAAAGCTTTGCTGGTTCAAAGCCTACACGTTTGGACAAAAACATAATAGATTGCCATACCGAGAAGGCAGTTACATGCGTCCTGTCATTATTGTGCACTAGGTATGGTGTATCAGTAATGCACCTGCCTAGAAAGCAAGAAGTCGGGGTTCCATCCCCGTTTGTGCCAGAACATTTTTCCCTATTCATAAGATCTTGAGTGCTGGTTTGGGTGTTAGCATTTCGGATTAGATGATTAGTTAAGGTTCGGTGTGCAACACACATTCAGTGAAAATCAAAAAAACTCACACTAAGCAAAACATTCTGTTGAAGAAAAGTAACTCTATAGGGAAACAAACACACATCCATGCAGGATTTTTAAAATATGGGTACTCCTGTTCCTGTGGCAGTGCACTCTTCCGGGAGAGGGTATTCCAAATTTTTCGCATAAAAAAATTCTGCTGTGACTTAAAGCAATATACTGTACGATACAATACAATACAGTGTGATGCAGTACTACACAACACAAAACAGTACAATACATTAGGCTTTATTTACACAGTGGGCTCTTTTGCAGATTGAAAGCGAGAGAGGCAGCGACGGAACCCTTATCGACAGCCGAACCCCCAAGCCCCCGTGTGGTGTGGTGTTTGTACAGAAAGCTCAGCGTTTGGGAGAAGTGGACCAGGACGTCCAGAACAAGCTGAACGAGGCAGCAGACATCGCTAGAGAGAGAGGTCAGGAAGAAATGCCGTGTCCCCAGCTTCAGGGACCTTACTAACACAAAACACTGCTCTCTCTCTCTCTCTCTCTCTCTCTCTTTCTCTCATGGGCTCGTCACGTTTCATGAGCTCTGATACTTTGGTGCTTTTTCCCGTTTATAGTTAAAGCTGTAACTTCAAGTTTGGCAAGTGGTTGGTTCCAGTACCATGCCTGCTATTCCATTGACTTTTCGGGCCATATGTGGTCATTTTGCAGCAGTATTTGCTTCTTTTATGTTGAAGGGAGCAAATATTTTAGCTGCCATGCCATGCGGACATGGGTGTTGACATTGAAAACTCGCGCAGATGTGCTCTTCCCCATGCTCTACATGGGAAATTTGCTCCACCAGTGTTGAGATGTGGAGCTGAACTCAGGACCCGGCACGAAGAATGGGGCAGCATTGTGGCAGACTGGTCAAGCTGGTGGTGGTGCTGGTGGTGCCTCACAGAGAGAGAGTGTCGACAACACAAGATCTTCACCAAGAACTGCACCAACATCGTCCAACGACCTTTGCCTTTCAGATTTCATGAGCAAACTGAACAATCTCAGCAGTAAATGTGACAAATGTGATATCAAAGACCAGAAGGATACGTGTGCCAATCTCCAGGGACAGGTGACAGATTTGAAAAAGAATGTTAGATTTAAGCCAGGAAAATGATGTATTAAAGTCAGAAAATGAGTCCTTAAATGCCCAGGTAGAATCTCTGGAAAAGAAAGTAGATCATCTAGAAGGTCGTTTCAAGCAGAATAATCTTAACATACATGGCCTTCCCCGTAAAGATCAGGAAAGTGGGCAAGCTTGTGAAGACTCAGTCTAAGATTTACTCACTGATAAATTGCAGTTTTCAGATCGTGTACAGTTTGATCGGGTACAGAGGCTTAACTCTAAGCCAGACTCACCCTGAAATCACTAACGAAAACCACACAGCCTAAAGCCTCTTTTATTGAAGACAAAGAAGGAAATCTTTTAACGGAAAGCAATGCCATCATCCAACGCTGGACGGAATACTGTGAGGGATTGTATAACTACCCACATGCCCAGATACCAACATAGTTTCTGAAAAAACCCTGAACACAAAGATAAAGACCCACCAATACTAAGGTGTGAAGTAGACACAGCTTGAAGAAGGGAAAGTCCCCTGGAATCGATAACATCCCAGCTGAACTCATAAAAAATGGAGGGAATGAAACAGCAAGGCGATTCACAGAACTTTGTCAGAAGATTCACGACACCAAAGAATGGCCAGAAGAATGGACACAGTCTCTTGTAATACCCCTACCAAAGAAAGAAAACTTCAAGCAATGCCAGAACTACAGAACCATCAGTCTCATAAGCCATCCTAGCAAGATCATGCTGCGGGTAGTCCTCAACAGACTGAAAAACCAAGCGGAAAAACTCCTGGCAGAAGAACAAGCCGACTTTAGACCAAAACGCAGCACAATGGAACAAATTTTCAATCTGAGAATTCTGATAGAGAAACATCTCCAACACCAAAAAGACTTGTATCACAATTTCATAGACTTCAAAAAGGCCTTTGACAGGGTATGGCATGACGGCCTCTGGCAAGTACTCAGGCACTTCAACATTGACAACTGCCTCATTGAAGTTATCAAAGGCACTGTACGAGAACGCAAGAAGTGCAGTTTTCATGAACAATCACATGGGCGAGTTCTTCAAGACCACGGTTGGGGTCCGTCAGGGCTGCCTTCTCTCACCTGTACTTTTCAACCTCTTCCTCAAAAACATCATAACAGAGACACTGCAAAACCACCACACTTCCATCTCCATTGGTGGAAGACCCCTTTGCAACCTCAGATTTGCAGATGACATTGACCTCATGGGCGGCAGCAAACAAGAACTGCAAAACCTCACAGATAGTCTATCAGATCGAGCGAGCGCATACGGCATGGAGGTCACTCACTCACTCACTCATCCCTTGGTCGGGACGACTGTTGGGGTACCCGCACGGACGCTGCAAGTGGACCGCCAAATGGTTCTGTCCTGGGCTGTTTTCAGGAGGTTTGGTACAGTGAGGCCGGTCCACTCCTTGATGTTGGATATCCAGCTTTTGCCTGGTCGTCCCTGCCTCCTTGCTCCTTCCACCATTCCCTGCAGGACTGTCTTTGACAGGCTGTTATGCCTTGTTGTGTGGCCAAACCACTTCAGTTTCCTCCGTTTGACTGTATCTAGCAATGGTTCTTGTTTGCCAGCCAGTGCCTCGATCTGCTGCCAGACGTAGTCATTGGTTTTGTGGTCTCTGTAGGTGATGTTCAGGATCCGCCTGAGGCACTTCATCTCAAAGGCTTGAATGCGACGTTCTAAATCGGCAGTAAGTGTCCATGCTTCACAGCTGTACAAGGCAATGGATGTGACGAGTGCCTTGTAGAGTCTGACCTTAGTGTGGGTTCTGATGTTGTGGTTTCTCCACACTTTCGCCAGCTTAGTCATGGAGGAGAGTGCCACAGCAAGTCTGATCTTCACCTCTTGTGTGCTTGTGCCTTCTTTGGTGATGACGGCTCCAAGGTACTTGAAAGTTTCCACCTCCTCTAGTGTCTCGCCACTCATCTTGATGCTGGTGGGAGTGGTCGGTGTGGTACTGTTCACTAGGATCTTGCTCTTTTCCGTGCTGATCTCCATACCGTGGGCATTGGCTGATGTTTCCAGTCTTGTGGTGAGATCCTGGAGTTCTTCTTCACTGCGGCCCATGAGATCAATATCGTCTGCGAATAGAAGATTGCAGACTGGCCTTCCTCCTATTGTGATTGTGGTCTTGAAGTCAAGGAGGGCCTCCTGCATGATGTTCTCCAGGAACACGTTGAAAAGAACGGGGGATAGCGGGCAGCCTTGTCGAACTCCAACTGAAGTCCGGAAGAACTCCCCGATTTCTCCACCCATGAGGACTGCACTGTGGGAGCTGTCATACAGCGCCTGGATGACTTGAATCAGGTCCTCGTCGAAGCTATGGTCTCTCATGACTTGCCACAGAGCTTCTTGCCACACTCGGTCGAAGGCCTTCTTGAAGTCAATGAAGTTGTTGTAGAGCTGTAGCTGATGTTGGAGATGCTTCTCTATGAGCATTCTGATGTTGAAGATCTGCTCGACAGTGTTTCGACCTGGTCTGAATCCTGCCTGTTCTTCTGATAGGATTTCTTCTGCTTGTGGTTTCAGTCTGTTCAAGGCAATGCGTAGCATAACTTTGCTTGGATGGCTTATCAGACTGATTGTTCTGTAATTTTGGCACTTCTTCAGGTCTCCCTTCTTTGGAAGTGGAACTATGATGGATTGGGTCCACTGTTCATGGAGGTCAGTACAGAGAAATCAAAGATCATGGTCAACAGCGCTAGTAATGACAGCACGGAAATAAAGATGAATGGAGAAATACTTGAAGAGGTGAACCAATTCAAATACTTAGGCTCCATCCTAACAAAAGATGGCACATCAAACAATGAAGTGAAAGCTCGCATTGCAACAGCAACATCTGCTCTAGCCAGACTTGAGAGGATCATCAGAAGCAACATCAGCTTCTGCACCAAATATCACCTTTACAAATCCCTCGTGATATCTATCCTCCTATATGGCTGTGAATCATGGACCATGTCAGCAGAGCTAGAAAGGAGAATCCAAGCATTCGAGAACAAGTGCCACGGAAGACTCCTCAAAATATCATTCAAAGAACACAAGACCAGCAACTATGTGAAAGAAGAAATCAAAAAGCGTGTGGGCCCCCAAGAACCTCTGCTCTCCACCATAAAGAGGAGAAAACTGATGTGGTTTGGTCACACCACAAGACACAACACCTTAGCAAAAACCATCTTGCAAGGAACAGTTGAAGGCAAGAGAAGAAGAGGCCGCCAAAAGAAATCATGGGTTGACAACATCTAAGACTGGACCGCCCAACCCCTGCAACACCTTCTACTAGCCACACAGGATCGTGAAGCATGGAAAAAGATCTCTGTTGCGACTTCTCTCATGTCCCCCCTACGTCCTTTGGGACTGAGTGAGTGAGTGAGACTCACCCATACTTGCATACTGCACATTCTTTAAAGATAAAAGAAGGATTTTGCAAGCAAAACAAAAACTGAAAGGAACGAAAAATTTTGTCAGGGAAGATTTCTCTTTTCGTGTGAGAGAGATAAGAAAGAAGCTTTTATCTCATGAGAAGGCTGCCAGAGGTCAAGGAAAAAGAGCAGCAATGGTCCATGACTATCTAATGATAGAAGGGAAAAGGTATGGTCAGGATGTAAATGACTGTCTTGTTCCTAAACCATAGATAGCCAGCCGGTCAACTTGAAATTGTCCCTCTCCCTTATTTTGATGTGGCAGGCACTGGGAGAACACAGACACCGCTTACACACAGTGTTAGAAACTGGCCAGGACAAAGTTTTCCTGAGGAAGTGAGATAGGCTGGTGTGGAATATCTGTGTCATGAAAAACCCGTGCATGGTGTACACGTAGGCTGTTCCTTTTGTAAATTATTGGTTTCATGCTGGCATATCAAAGTTTGTTGAGGTGTGTGTGAGGATTATAAGTGTGTTTGTGGTTCAGTGACAATGACAAATTCTTTTATTTCGAGGATAATGAATAAGCACCCATGTGCTTTTTTTCATCCAGTCTCCGCCCGTAGGGATATATATATATATATATATATATATATATATATATATATATATATATATATATATATATATATAAGAGAGAGAGAGAGAGAGAGAGAGAGCGACAGAGAGAGAGAGAGTGTGTGTGTGTGTTGGGGTGGAATTGAACCTAAGACTGTTTGTGTTTGTGTGATGATAATGGAGCAATGCAGGAGAAAAAAAGTATTCAGTTTTTTCTTGGTTAAGTAGAATGGATAATGCTGATGTGCACTATTTGTTTCCAAGGTGACAGTTTGTAAAGAGTATACAAACAGGGGAGGTGACTTTGTATGAAGAGAGAAGTAATAGTAAGAGTGAATGTGCGAGTATGGTAAGATTGAACAGGAGATACTGCACTGGAATCGGACTTGATTTGAACCAGTGGGCCAAAGTGACTGAACACAGAGTGACGTGGAAACCTCCCCATGGACTCAATCAGTTAGCACTGTATTAAAAAAAATTAGCACACAGTGAGCAAGTAGGATAGCCTAGTGGTTAGAACATTGCGCTTGCAATCTGACAACCCGGGTTCGTTTCCTGTTCAAGGGGATATTTTCCCATGGAGTTAACATCAGTGTAGACTCCACTCTCCCCAAAAGTCCTTCGGATGAGACTATAAACCGAGGTCCCGTGTGCGAACGCACGCAGAACATCTTGCGCACACGTTAAATCCTGTTCCGCTTTTCGTAAGAGTAGGCCATTGTGTGCCGGTGGGAACAGATGACAGAATTTACAAAACCGCATACACACGGGGACTGGATGTAAAAAAGCACATACGTGCTTATTCCATTATCCTCGATAAAAAAGATGAGAGAGAGAGCACACAAATAACAACCTACTAGCTAAACATCACACTATTCCCACCCCTCCTCTTAGTTCCCTAATCCCACTTTCCCCCTTAGCAATAAATTAACAACTTAATAAAGAAACGAAAAACTCATCCATCATTCTTACACACACGCGCTCACTGACATAGGTGATCCTCCCGGAATCATTCCCACACACACATCCAACCTCCGGACGATGGACAGTTCAATGAGGGGGAGGGACCTGAGGGTGCCCTAGCCACAGAAACACTGCCCAGTCCTCAACGGCTGGCCGAACACGACGCCAGGCTGCTAGTGCTCCCTCCAGGTCCTCACATCTCCTCCTCACGCCGCCAGACTTCCAGCGCTGTGTTCCAGCGCAGATCTCCAGCGCAGGTTTCCAACCCATGCTTCCAACGCAGTTCACCTAGAAAGATGCACAGGGCCTAAGTCATCTTGGCAGATATAGCTAGGTACATCCCTCCTTCCCCCACTCCCCCGGTAGCTTAAATGGAGTTAGGCCGGCTCTCCTCAATCAAACAAACACTTCATTACTACAATACCTGATACTAATAATAATGTATGGAATTTATATAGCGCTGAATCTTGTAAAGCAACAAATCAAAGCGCTCAGATTTTTTTAAATGCGTGTGTATGCAGTTTTTTAAATTTTGTCATCTGTTCCCACCGCACACAATGGCCTACTCTTTCGAACAGCGGAACAGGATTTAACGTGTGCGCAAGATGTTCTGCATGCGTTCGCACACGGGGCCTCGGTTTATAGTCTCATCCGAAGGACACACAACCATACGACAAGAATACAGACACTGACTTGGGTCTCCATTCACTCACATGAATAATATTTTGTTTTAAAAAACCGACTTCTAACATTCTATCATTTATTTCCTGGACACTGGGGTGTGTACACTATAATAAGATAGCTCATAGTTTCAGTTATCAGCCAGACAATGTTTTTGTTTGTTTGTTTTACGTCACCACAACAATCCTTCTGTTACAAGACTATAACGTCTATATCTCCCTTGTGAAAGATACGTTAAGCCCGTGTCTATTTCCTTCTTTATCCTTAAACACTCTTAAGTTAATAATTTTGATTTTAAAAAAACAAACACTAGTTTCTCTTATTCAATATGAAAGAGCAATTTTTTCGGAATATATTACCACTGGTAAAGTCAGTTTCGCTATCCTACATTGCTAATATTTACAGTCAACAATTCTTAATCGTCTTCCAACATAGCGTTCTTTAATTGAAATATGAAGCAACAAAATTCTACTTTTAAAAACCCTATCCTCGTTTCTCACACATACATTCCCTCATCTCTTTTATCGTTGTCAACTCATCCAGACGACCCAGGGAACAAACTACATTTGACGCGAGACGGAATACCTGGCCCTGTGGTTCAATCCCCCGGAGCCCTGCGGTAAATCCACTCTAACTAAATAAATTGTTGCAGAAAAACTGCTAAAAATAAGCAATAAATAAACCAAAAATGTAGTGCTGTCTGGACCTACTTCTGTGGCGCCTCACCGAAGTGCAAGCACACACAGACAATTATTAACATAAAATAGTAATAGCTTTGACCTCCTTCCTCCAGGAGGAAGGAAATCTTACTGCAGTACCTTACACTGCAAAGAAAAATTAAGGTGGGATGCTTGCAACAACAACGATTATTTTATAGGAATTCAAACAAAAATGGTAATAAAAAATGTCCTAATCCTTAATACACCTACCTAGCTGGTGTACCTGGGGACATTCATAGCCACTGGCCATACACTCTTCAGCATTCTTCGGCTCTTCAGCATTCTCTCACTGAGCTGGTCGCGGACACAGTGACAACCTAACCGGGCATAGTCGCATCATCTATGGGCGTGGAAACACCGCTCACAGAAAGATGATACACGGGTAGCTTGTGTGCACCCTTGCCTCTCAGCCTACCCGCCTGTTTCGAGAACTGCTTTCTGTGGTTCCCGAATACAGAAAAATAATAATTAAAATCATGCCAACGGGATTAAGAAACAAAAACCAGACATCCACACGTGGGAATGGGGTGCCTAAAGGTGAGGATTAAGGATCCTCCGTCAGTCCCCCCAAAGCCTGATTCCTCCGTCTTGATGGAGATCGAGGTGGGGGTGGTAAGGGGTATGAGACATGGCAGAGGTTGATCCCTGACAATGACTGTGCCTTCTTTCTGCAGATCAGAAACCCACACGCTGTCCCTGGTGGTCAGGTTTTCTGGGGCAACATCACCATGTCTCGTGTTGTAGTTCTTCGTCATCTTCTCACAGTACTCCTCCTCCTTCCTCTTCAGGGTGATGATTGATGATGTCTGGGGCCTGGGGTAGAAGGGATTCTGGTGTACATGAGACACGGGTCTTGAGGTGGTGTCCCATACTCAATTGAGCTGGAGAAAATCTATAGGCCAGGAGGGAGTTGCGATACATGAGTCAGCCAAGTTACTCATCATTACATTAATTTCTTCATGAGCGTCTTGATGGCCTGCACTGCACGTTCCACTTCACCATTGGACTGAGGGTACTGGGGAGAGGATGTCACATGGTCAAATCCCCAGTCTCGAGCAAAGAAGGTGAAATCTGCAGCAGTAAACCGTGGACCATTGTAATGACAATGTCTAGAACACCATGGCAGTTGAAGACTTTCTTCACCCTCACAAAGGTCACAGTCCCTATGATGGTGTTTGGCACCAGCAAAATGTTGACATCTCTTGGGTAGTAGTTGTTGACAAGAAGGTACATTTTTCCATTGAGATGGAAAAAGCTGCTGCAACAACTTGCTGCCATGGGTGATGTGGAAATGGTGTCCCCCTCATGGTCTCCATCTTGGCTCTGCAGTGTTTGGAGCACTCGACACAGGTTCTGACCATGGCTTCAATGTCCTGGGTGATGGTAGGCCACCACACACTGTTGGAGGCATTGCCTTTGGTCTTTTGTATCCCCTGATGTCTGTAGTACAGATAGCACAGAATGTCTTCCCTCAGGGAGGAAGGTATCACGAGGCGCTTCATGAGAAGACCATCATGGATTGTAAGGGTCCCAGACTCAGCTAAGTACTGTCTGGTGACTGTTGAGCTTGTTTTTGTCTAGCCAGCCGTTGATGGCGTAGAGCATTACTATCTGGAAGACACCATCCTTCTTTAGTTTGTCCCGAATCTGTTGCAGCCTGTGATCAGAGGCTGGCAGTGTGAACAAAACTGCACTTGAGTACACTTCAACCAGTTCTGTCAGGTCACCATCTGGTAAGTCATTGACGTCTTGAGGTGCCCGGGACAGTGCATCAGTGGTGTGTAGTTCTTTACCAGGAACATCGCAGATAATGAAGCTGAAGTATCACAGATGCATCCGGAACAACTGAACTGGAACAGGGAGTTCATCATCGAGCTTGGTTGAGAGAAAGGCACCAATACCTTATGGTCTGTTTCTACGTGAAAGTCCATGCCAATCAGGTCATCCCAATGCTGTATACTCCATACAATTGTTAGTGCCTCTGTCCCTATCTGGGCGTAGCGTCTCTCCATCTTCTTAAGCAATCTTCTGGCATAGGCAACAGGCTTGAAGTGTCCATCATCCTGACGTTGTAGTAGAACTGCCTCAGGCCAAAACTACTGCAATCTGCTGAGACACTGTCTTCCATCCAGGATGGTAGAGCATAAGCACTGGAGACAAGATCAAGTTACTTTTGAGCCATCAAAAGCATGCTGCTGGTCTGGACACCAGATCCAGGAAACCTCCTTCTGTAACAGGCCCCTCAGAGGCTTGGATTTATCAGCGAGATTTGGTACAAAGTTCATGAGCTGGTTGACCATGCCCAGGAATCATCTTATGTCAGCGACGTTCTCTGGCTGTTTCATTCCCATGAAGGATTTGACCTTGGCAGGATCCTTCCTCGCTCCGCTTTTGTCGATCACCTGGCCCAGGTAACCGAGCTGCGTTTTCGCAAAGGCAAACTTCTCTGGCAAGGGTGAGGCCAGCCTGCGGGGCCTTTTCAGGACCTTGCACATTGTCAGCTTGTGCTCTGTCTTGCCCCTGCCAAATGCCAAGATCCATGTTGTACACAACTCCAAGTAGTAGGATTGTGTCCATCTTCTGAAAATACTCATGCACTGAGGAAATACCATAAGGTAGTTGTTTGAATCGAAAGTTTGAAAGGTGTTACAAAAGAAGTCAACTTGGAGCTCTTCTTGTCAAGCTGTATGTGATGGAAGTCTGAATTAGAAGGTTGGAGATTAAACCCTCAGAAATCGTGACGCTCCACCACAAAAGGAGTCACTTCACACTTTTCGCTAGGACCCATTTTAGGCAGGGGGGTTCAGGTTGTCCATTTTGAGATTTGGATTGATCATTAAACTTAAGCCATTTTTCAACCTTTCACTGAAGTATAAAGGCATAATTTTGCCTCCTTTTGCTTTAAACACGCATTTTTAAAACACCATAACTCTCATTCTGACCACCTAATATGGTGCAAAACTTGTCACTGTCTCAATTTGTCAGTTTCTGCAGTCTGTCATCTCAATTTGCAATAACTTACCGATTTTCGATCTGTTTTCTGTATTGAATAACCTGTTTATTGCATATTAACAACATGTTAACAACTAAAAACGACCTCTGTACAATGCGACTCATTATGTGGTGAAGCAGCACAATTTTGCCGAATGTCTCTTCCACTGCTAGCTTCCTATAAACTTCCCTCTGCCCTTTGTTGTTCAGTCTGGTTAAGTCCACACATATGCATACATCTCCACTGGCTATTGGTACAACTGCTATGGGGGCTGCACCAGTTGGTGGGGTAGTCCACTGGGTCAATGATGTTGTTTCTGCCATCTTGTTCTGTTCAGCTTCCACCTTCTTCAGCAGTGGGACTTGAACACGTCGGTAAAGAAATAGTGAAAATGGCTTTGAATTTTCTTTGAGGACAATAGTCTGCTCTCCCTCAAGCTTCCCAAGGCCTGTGAATAGTGTGGGAAAATGACGTCGGACTTCTTCTGCAGATGCAAATGCTGCACTTGAGGTACCACGCTTCTGTTTCTGCTGTGGCTATCAATGACCTTCTGCAGGCGTCGTACGAATGGTGCGTACTGTCAAAGCACCTGGGATGTCATGGATAAGTATTAGCTTCTGGATAGCTGGCATCCGGAGTAGAAGTTTGGATCTGGGCGATGTACACCGTCTCCTGATGTTGTGTATGACTATGGGCAAGCTTGATGTAAGCAAAGCCTTTGAAATCAAGTGGCTGGTCACCTGGGTCAAGGTGACAACGGTCGGGAGGTTGAAGATCTCCAAAAGCTGGCTTGAAAATGTGGTCAGGCATTACAAACACCTGAGCACCATTATGTCATGCACTCCTGCAACGAAGTAGTTGTCTTCATCTTCATCAGGCTGGCTGTGTTGGTGGACTTCTTGGACAAATGCTGAGATTCTGCAGATGACTGCAAAATGCCCCCTTTTGTTACACTTTCTGCAGTGCGTATGTGCTGCTGGACAGTTCGCCTTGCTTCCAGTTGCAGTAACCACAGCTGTTGGTAGCACTTGATCTACTAGACAGTGTAGTCTGGACCTTCTTCTGGTCTGACAGTCGTGGACCACACCTCTCCCCCCCAGAAGTTGATTTGTCATATCTACATTTTGCTGATAGTGCTTCAGTTGCAGCTGTTTTCGAGCTGGCAAGCTCACTCTTCGTCATCTCTCTCATTGAAAGAATGTCGGTGGTCATCTGTAGGGTCAGTCCTGCATCAATATCATACAGCTTGAGCTTGGAAGTGTCGTCACGGCAAGAACACACAGTTAATTAACAACTTTGTCTCTGAGCATGGTATCTACGTTACCAAATTTACAACGACAGGAGTCGAAGTTCTGGCCTTGCTCTCTTTGTAGATGAAACAAAAACTGCTCCTTTAACATTAACTGGGGGCTTTTTGTAAAATACTGGTCAAAATTGCCTAGAACTGTAGCACAATCAGTTCTGCTTTCAGCAGGCAGCTCATGTGTGTTCTCTTTAGGATTTGGCCTTGTATCCAGAAAAAAGAAGTTTGACTATATCTCGAGGCCGTCATCGCCGATAGGGTTCAATAATAGGCCTACCTTGATGGTGCCTGCCTTATCAGATGCTCCTGTGACTTGGAGAAAGACGTTAAAACAAAGTTTTCACTTTTCCCATGCTGCGCTTGGATTTCCGCTGCTTAGGCAAAGTGCGTCAGGTGAACGTAGGTAAAAACTATGTGCCATGATAGTACATAGGCTCTAGACATTTCTGACACCATGTAATGTTTTAGATGGTTTGAGGGGTTATCACTACAGACACATATAAGGAAGCACGTGGCCATACAACGCAGATACCAATTTGTGTTCCGAGACAGGAAGTGCTGATCCTTTTTAATCCCAAACGGGGCTAGCCTTTTAGTTGCAAACCTAAATGCTACAGACTATTCCTGATCACACGCAGAATGCATGCTGGGTATGTTCGTGGTTCCGTAACCCGCCCAGTGCTGATGTGAATTACAGGGTCTTAACATTAACTGGGGGCGTGGTGATTTGAACCCACAACTTCCACAGATTGAGGTCAAATGTTTTTACCCACTTACCTATAGAATTACTCATCATTTGATACCTGTAGTTAAATGAGCAAGGCTACTTCGAACCATTTCTTTTTGGTTTTCGCCATCTCGAAAGGTATTAATGGTGTTTGTGCATGCTAATAGCACTCGACAAAGGGGAGAGAGGGGAAGGGGAGAAGAGGAGGAGGAGAGAGAGAGAGAGAGAGAGAGAGACTTGACACTTTAAAAAAAAAATTAGAATTGTATTAGAATAGGAAAGCAACTGTTTTTTACAGCCCTCTAGCAGAAAAACAACCAAAAAAAACAGAACAAAAACCAAAATAAAAAAACCTACCCCTCCCCCTTCCCCCCAAAAAAAAAACCCGCGCCAAGATAAACCGGAACAAAACCCCCTACCACCAAAAAAAAAAAACCCCCCAAACCCCAAAACCAAAAAAACCCACCAACAACAACCCAAAACAAACAAAAAACCCAACAACAAACAAACAAAAAAAAAAACAACCAAAACCCCAAACAAAAACATTTTTAGAATCATTTCTCAATAATCTAATAATCTCAGCAACTTGTTGAGATTAGGCACAGGAGATCAACCTTACTGCCCGTGAAATATGGCATACCACAGGGATCAATATTAGGGTCACTTCTTTCTCTCCCTATATTTATGACATACCCCTGTGTATTCCTTTTCATATGAAATGTTTGCTGATGGCACATCATATCAATTCAGAGATCCAAACCAGCTTGTGAGTAATATGCAGGTAGATATTGATAAATTTATTGAATGGACAACACTTATTAAAAATATTTTGATCGTAGAGTGTTTTTAAAATCAAAATGGCTTTTAGTGAAGACAGGTAGGTGGCACTATTTTCTGAATTTTGACATCTTGAATGGTTACTGCCTTTTTGTGTGAGAAATGATTTGTAAAAAATGATAAGGGATTTTTTATATATTAAAAAAGGGCCCTATATGAAATAATGATTTTGTGTCAGTGTAACTGTGTGAACAAAGAAGCTTTTTCCTTATTGTAAAGTCCCGAAGCACGCAGGAGAGAGAGAGAGAAGAGGGGAGATGAATGAGAGAGAGAGAGAGAGGCGGGGAGAGAGAGGAAGAAGAGAGAGAGAACCTACATTTGTGTCTGTACAATTATATAGAAAGTGTGTGTGTGTGTGGAACATCCGTACCTTGCACGCATGTGGGAAGCTCCAAGAACTGACCCACGAATTACGAAGGTACGAATGGGACATACTTGGACTGGCCGAAGTCCGTTGGGTCGGATTAGGCGAAACAACCACAGAAGAAGATCACAAACTAAAGGTTTATAGTGGCGACGACTCCAAACACCAACCGGAGTAGGATTTCTTGTCAACAAGAAGAGGACTAACAGTGTCATTCAGTGTACCCCAATCTCAAAATAGACTGATCTCCATGCGTGTCGCAGCAAAACCACACAACATGACCATCATAAAAGTCTATCACCAACATCAGACTAAGATGATGAAGCAATCGAGTGTTTTCTACGAGGATTTTTGGGGAGCCAAACCCTCAAATCAACTCCAAAGAAGGACTTTCTCGTGATCCAGGGCGACTGGAATGCCAAGATCGGACCTGACGCTTATGACCAATGGCCAGGGACCAATAGGCCGTTTTGGCGTGGACGAAAAACCCAATGATAGAGGTCCCCAAACTTTGGAATTCGCAAGCAGCCACAATCTTACTGTCGCCAACACCCTATACCCCCAAAAGACATCAAGAAGAACGACGTGGCACTCACCAAATGGAAAGATTCATAACCAGATTGACTACTTTTTTGGCCCTCAAACGATTTTAAGTCGAGCATCAAAAAAAGCCCAGACAAGAACTTTCCCTGGCGCTGATATTGGCAGTGACCACGACATGGTTTCTCATTTACCCTACAGTCAAGCTGAAGACCAAGGACCGAAAGAATCCCCGTTTGCGGTTCAACAATGGAAAAGCTGAAGGACCCCGAAAGTCGCTGAAATCTTTAAAGCTGAGATAGGGGGCAGATTTGCAGCATTGAATTTCCTCCAAGATGACAAACAACAACCTCACTGAGGACCTTCAGCAAGACCATTCAGGAGACACGCTGGAGATCCTTGGGAAAGAAAGGAAAAAGAACCAACCGTGGGTTACCAACGATATCTGGACCTGTGCGATCAACGTAGGGAGCTAAAGCCAGAGAAGAACAAAAACCCAAGAAACGGCCGAAGAGTATAGAACAGTCAAACCCGGTCAATTTAAGAAGAAGATGACCGAGGCCATGGGAACTGGATGTCAGAAACAATGCTCCAAGGTTGAGAAGGCATAGGGCGAAAGGAGACAGCAAGGAGGCGTACCAGACCACAAGGTACAACCAAGTCCCAGCAGCCAAAGACCCTCCGTTATTTAAGACAAAGAGGGGTCAGTCCCCTTTCAGAGAGCGCCACTATCATGAAGAGATGGACAGAATATTGCAAACGACCTGTACAACTACAAGCTGAAGGCTGATCCGAACAAACTTCACCAGAGCAAGATCCCAGACCATCAGATCCCGAAAGCACACAGGTGCTGGAGTAAGAGTAGAAGAAGCGGTAAGATCCTTGAAAAGGAGGCAAGTCACCAGGGATTGACAACATCCCGCTGAGTTCATCAAGAACGGAGGCCAAGATGATCAAGGCATTAACAATCATACCTGCCAACGCATCTGGACCACAAAGAATGCCTGAACAGTGGACCCAAATCCATCTAGTTCCACTTCACAAAGAAGGGAGACCTGAAGAAGTGCACAAAATTACAGAACAAATCAGTCTGAATAACCATCCAAAGCAAAGTTATGCAACGCATTGCCTTAAACAACTGAAAACCACAACTAAAGAAATCCCTATCAGAAGAACAGGAGATTCAACTCAGGTCGAAGCACTGTCGAGCAGATCTTCAACATCAGAATGCTCATAGAGAACATCTCCAACATCAGCTACACTCTACAAACACTTTCATTGACTTCAAGAAGGCCTTCGACCAGTGTGGCAAAGAACTCTGTGGCAAGTCAATGAGAGACTATAACTACGACGAGACTGAATTCAAGTCATCCAGGGGCCTGTATGACAGCTCCCACATGCAAGTCTCATGGGTGAGAAATCGGGTAGTTCTTCCATACTTTCAGTTTGGAAGGTTCGACAAGGCTGCGCCGCTATTCCCCGTCGTTTTTCAACGTGGTTCCTGGAGAACATTTCAATGGCAGAGGCCCTCCGTGACTTCAAGACCACAATCAATAGGGTGAAGGCCAGTCTGCAATCTTCGATTCGCAACGATATTGATCTCATGGCCGCAGTGAAGAAGAACTCCATTTCTCACCACCAAACGGAAACACCCACCAATGCCCACGGTATGGAGATCAGCACGGAAAAGACAAACCATAGTGAATAGTACTAACACCACCACTCCCACCAGCAGCAAGATGATTGGCCCGAGACACTAAGGAGGTAAGAACTTTCAAGTCCTTGGACAGTCATCAACCAATAAGGTACGAGCACACAAGAGGTGAAGATCAGACTTGCTGTGGCACTCCTCCTCCATGACTAAGCTGGCGAAAGTGTGAGAGAACCATAACCATCAAACCCACACTAAGTCAGACTCTACGGCAACTCGTCACATCCAGTGCCTTGTACACTGTGAAGCATGGAACTTACTGCCCGATCTAGAACTTCGAATTCAAGCCTTTGAGATGAATGAGCCTCAGCGATCCTGAAACATCACCTACAGAGACCGTAAAACCAATTGACTAATCAAATTTTTACGGTCTGGCACAGATCGAGGCACTGGCTTGGCAAACAAGAACCAGTGCTAATACATCAAACGGAGGAAACTGAAATGGTTTGGTCCCACACAAGGCATAACAACCTGTCAAAGACAGTCCTGCCAGGAATGGTGGAAGGAGCAAGGAGCAGGACGACCAGGCTAAAGCTGGATATCCAACATCCAAGAGTGGACCGGCCTCACTGTACAAAACCTCCTGAAAGCAGCCCGACAGATACATTTGCGGTCAACTTGCAGCGTTCCATGCGGTACCCCAACGGTCCTTCCCGACCAAGGGAATGAATTGAGTGAGGTAGTGTGTATTGTGTAACATTTGAATTTGTCAACTCTGTTAATTGGTAATGGTTGTATGGGTGTATTGTATGCAAGCGCTTTAATTTGTGTTTGCAAGATATAGCGCTATATAAATTCCATTAATTATTAGAACTCAATCATATATCTCTTAATTAAAATAACTCAAAATGTATGTTAATGACCACTCGGTAGAAAAGACAAAAATTGCGTTTTTCAGTCGAGCCAATAATTTAAAGAACATATAAAATCGAAGAGGTAGTTTCACAGAAATATAGGCGGAGTATTTAACAGTGTTTTTCCTTGAGCCAGAAACACATAGCCTCATTAGGAAAACGCATTTCTGTCAGTTTATACCAACTTAGAAAAATCAAGAATGTTCTAAATCATGCACATATTCTATCTCTTAAATTATATTTCTACCTTATGGGATAGTGCCAGTGAAACAAACCTAAAGCATATAAGCCGCCTACATAAAAGAGCTGTCAAACTAATCAGATTGAGTTCTAATAGACTGACCATAACCAACTACAAAGGATGAGATGTTCTTCAACTCAAAGACAGTCTACAGTTCAACAACTGTCTATGTATGTACAATATATCAAACGGGAATGCCCTAAAGAAAAAAATGTCATTAGTGCTGTCAGTAGAACGAGGCCTACTTATGGACTGTTTTTGCTTAGGCCATGTTATAATCTCTATAATTCAAAACCTTTTTTTCATTCAGGAAAAATATTATGGAATAATCTAACTTCCTTTTTAAATTAGCTCCTGAAAACAAACGGTTTAGAAACTTTTGAAGACAGATCTGATTGATAAATTGTGAGTCCACTTTTTTATGCTCGAGATTACCTTACATCTGGTTGCTTTGTAAATTATTTTTCTTACCCTTTTTGTTTCTATTCTATTATTTGTCTCTCTTAATTAAGCTATTTTGTACAGTCTTAGTTATGATGTTATACGATAAGGTCTGGATCTTTAAAAAAAAAGTGTCCTCACTCATGTTCTTTTTAAGGTAGATTAACACTCTTTTGAATGCTTTTATGTCATTTTTCTTTTTTTGTGAGGGTAGGATGAAAACAGTTGTGTAAAGTTAAACTTTTACCCTCAATAAAGATAATTTTAATTGAATTGACTTGACACACCTAATAAAATTCAGAACAGTTGTTTATGAGTACACATGGCTAGAACAGAGCAGTGACTGCACAAGAAGCTTACAGCACAATACAAAATCCACACAGTACGCTCTTCGTGCCAACAACACACACTTATGACATGCTGTTGCCATTATCTTGAACATCTCTAATCATTTGTGTTGCACAAAGGAAAACTCACCAGTATCTTTATCATCATCATCATCATCATCATCATCATCATCATCATCATCTACCCTTCTCTCTCTTTCTCTTTCTCTCTCTCTCTCTCACCCCCATTCTCTCTTACTCCGTCACTGCTCCCTCCCCACCTCTCTCTGAGTGCTTTCTATTTGTTTAATAGTAGTATTTATTTTGGTTTGAAACTGTTCTTGCATCGGAGAGTTTTGAATCTGGGAACCCTGTAACGTTTGTAATATTTATCCCAAACAGGCATGTCGTCACTCACAATTTCACTTGTTATATCTGCTGCACCTGGTGTCTATCGGCTAGGTTTTGTGTGTTGCTACATCTCTGTAAATTAATTTTCGATACAGCTTTGTCTTTAAAACATAAACGACCGTACCAGCAAATAAACAAGAAACGTACACACCAGCAGCTTTCTTCACATGCAAACTGGTTTAACATCTTTGACATCCACTTTATAGTTTTTCTCATCTTCACCATCACAATCACATGCAGTTTTAGTAGCTCAGTGAAATCATTTTCAAAATAATTTTAGGTCACCCCTTACAAAGCGGCAGTAGAATGTGTTAAGTTTCTCTGAGAAGTTATAATTATTGTTTCTCTAGTGTCCGTGATGGCATTGTCGGTTTGTTTTTGTCTGGCCAGAGTACCTTCAGCCCCCTCCAAGCTTTTGCCATATTCCCCATTTGGAATTGTTCTTCAACTGTTTGTTTGTAAGTCAGCTTACCTTCCCGAATTTCTTTTTGCACCTGTTTTTGAACTGTTTTTCGAAAGGATTAAACACAAGAGACAAATAAAGGAACAACAGACACAGCATAAAACAAACAGGTTAACAGAAGACTAACCTAGTATCCCTTTCTTTCATGGAGTCTATGCTCCTTAAAAGTACCATCTGTGCTGGGACTTTATCATAACGTCTAAAACAACACGAAGTCTGTCGTTGTGTCATAATCCTCAGGGCTGCCCTGCAGTGTCATCTTGACCCACATCGATGTGGTCAAAGCCTCACTGACCAGCAAGCTGCATAACGCGCTGCGCAACCGCACCCTGAACAGCTGTGTGAAGCGTGCCGCCGAGGAGATCGGGGTCAGCACTAGCCGAGTGTTCTTGGTGAAGAATTACACCACCGAGAAACGTACACATGTGTGCCATGACACCCTCATCCTGAGAGCTCTACACGGCATTCTTGTGGACGTGTCCAGCCGACATCGCTCCGTCATAAGAGGGGCTGTTGCCGAGACGCCACCGCCATTGCCAATCAGGTCAGGTTGTGCACTTTAGGATGTGCATGCGCGCGCGCGCGCGCACGTGTGTGTGTTGTGTGTGTGTGGTGTGTGTGTGTGTGTTTTTGTGTGTGTTGTGTGTGGCGTGCGTGCGTGCATGAGTGTATGTGTATGTGTGTGTGTGATATTCAGATTCATACTCAGTCGGATGAGACTATAAACCGAGGTCCCGTGTGCGAACGCACGCAGAACATCTTGCGCACACGTTAAATCCTGTTCAGCTGTTCGTAAGAGTAGGCCATTGTGTGCCGGTGGGAACAGATGACAAATTTACAAAACCGCATGCACACGGGGGACTGGATGTAAAAAAGCACACACGTGCTTATTCCATTATCCTCGATATAAAATAAATAAATAAATAAATACTCAGAATATTTTATAGCCATGCGCGCGCGCGCGCGTGTGTGTGTGTGTGTGTGGGGGGGGGGGGGGGGGGAGGGGGGGGGGGTCCGCTGGCCAGTCAGTCTTCCTCAGGTGGCTGTCTGGTGGTAATATTTGAAGGATATGCTGGAAAGTCATTTCCATCAACTTACGCGCAAAACGGTTACATAAGCCCAGAATGAATGTATTTTCATATCTGCCAATTACTTTCGGAATAAAGTAGTAGCATTTAAAAGAGAGTGAGGGAGGGGGAGCTAATCTTTGTGTTTTTCTATACTATTTTAAGTCACGGCAGATTTCTCTCAAGTGAAATTCGGGCTGTTCTCCTCGGAGAGAGCGAGAGAGAGCGCGTCGCCACAGGAGCAGTACCATCTATTTTTATTTTCATATTATTATATAATTATATAATATATATGGTCTCTGGCCATATATGTTTTATATACATAGGCCATTGTATATGGGCTATAAAATATACATCCCAGCCAGTCACTAGAAAGATCAGTCAGTGTAAAAGAAATTGAGGTTCTAGATCACTTCAAGCAGCTTGGAGCTATTATTAGTGAAGAAGGTTCGAAGACTGAAATCCTCGCAAGAGCTGCACAAACAGCAGCAGCAATGGCGAAACTCAAGACCATCTGGAAAGACCGAAACATCTTTCTCAGGACTAAGGATAAGCTACTGCATGCATTGGTCATCTCCACATATCTGTATTCATGCGAATCCTGAACACTGAAGGAGGATCCAGGCTTTGGAGATGAGATGCCTCAGAAGACTCCTTGGCATTTCATACACGGACCACATTACCAACGAAGAAGTCTAACAAACCACCACCCAACAAGTAAAGCAGTACGAAGACCTGCTTGCCACAGCCAAGAAAAGGAAGCTAAGATGATATGGACATGAGACAAGATCAGATGGGCTCTCCAAGACCATACTGCAAGAAGAAGAAATGGGCAAACAACATCACTGAATGGACCGGGAAGAGCTTCTCCACAACCTAGGCACTTGCCCACAACCACCGCAAATGGAGCGAACTGATGCAACGTTCGTCACTGCTGTGCCCCTACGACCCCCGAGGGGGTTACTAGAGCAGATGATTTTGTGATATAGAGTTGATCTTCAAAAATGCCTTCATCTTCTTGGTTTTAGTTTGTTGTCTGGTGTATTGTGGGGTGTAGCTCAGTGATCAGAAAGCTCGCTTTCCTCAAAGTTAAGGTTAAGCAGGGTTGAGCGTAAATAGGTACCTGCCCCTTTAGGGTCAGGGAAGGTAAAGCAGCGAGGGAAAGGCGATGGGCGCCGTCCTCAATACGCTAGCTCCAAGAGAAGCTCAGTTATCTGACACCTTGCTCCCAACGACTGCATAAGTTATGGGAACACCTTTACTTTACGTTGTGCAGTGCATATGCTGAACAAAAAATATCTACGAACAAAAAGTCTGGAGTTGGTGCCTTTGATTTTCCAGGTTTCACTGCCTTCCTCTTTCTTTGCAATTAAAGGCAGGTCTATGCTCATCGTTTGAAAGAAAGTTGAGGTTTTTCATGTACTGTTTGTCCTGATGACCAGTAACGAGTGAAGATGGTCACCGATGTTCATCGTGTTTCAGACAGCAGAGTGTTCCTCCGCCAGCTGGTCCTTACAGGCATCGTATGAGGAATCAAAGCCTGTAAGTTGAATACCGTGAATCGTGTTGTGGTCTGTAAGTTGAATACCGTGAATCGTGTTGTGGTCTGTAAGTTGAATACCGTGAATCGTATTGTGGCCTGTAAGTTGAATACCGTGAATTGTGTTGTGGTCTGTAAGTTGAATACCGTGAATTGTGTTGTGGTCTGTAAGTTGAATACCGTGAATCGTGTTGTGGCCTGTAATTTGAATATCGTGAATAGTATTTTGGCCTGTAAGTTGAATATCGTGAATAGTATTTTGGCCTGTAAGTTGAATACCGTGAATCGTATTTTGGCTTGTAATTTGAATACCTTGAATAGTGTTTAGGTCTGTAAGTTGAATACCGTGAATAGTATTTTGGTCTGTAATTTGAATATTGTGGAAAACTCTTAAGATTGGATTGGCGTTTGTGTTTTGGAAGAAAAACGATTTAACTATACTGTAATAAGCCCGCAAGAGATTAGCGTTGGTTTTTTTTATATATAAAAAGATGCATAAACGGACTGCATTACTTTTTCCCCTTCTATTTAAAAAAAAGAAGAATATATCATTCATTTTAAAAACAAACATAATATATAATGATAAGCTGTAATACTTTTGCGTTTTGCATGCACAGAAAGGAATAACAATGATAAAATTTATAGCTTTTTACATTCAAGTACTAATAACTATTCTTTCTACTCTGCACTGTTCTGTATAACACCGTTGATAAAGTATTCTGATGATTCTGCTCTGGTAGATCTGTCCAACTCTCATCTTGTGTATTCTGAAAAATTCGAAGCGTTTTCCTCCTGGTGCAAAAGAAACTATCTGGACTTGAATGTTAAAAAGACTAAGAAATGATAATGGACTTCCGCAAAAAACGCCCAGAGCCAGAGCCCGATATACCCGATCCCGATATTGTTGATGTAAAAGTCGAACGGATTGATGAATATAAGTACTTAAGTACATTCATTGATGATAAATTCAACTTTCCTGCAAATACAGATATCATAAATAAATAATGCCATTCTCGTACCTGTTTCTTCAAAAGCTCAGGAGTCTTTAGATAAATGTTGAAGTTTTGCAAACCTTTTACAGATGCTTTATTGAGTCTGTCATTTCTTTTTCTTTAATATACTTGTACAAAACGCTGAATGTCAAAAACAAAAACGTACTAAACAGAGTTGTAATACGCTGTGGCAACATTGTGGCTTGTGTGCAATTCAACTATGCTATCTGTATGAAAGAGAAATCGTGAGTGATGGTACGCATATGCCTGCTAAATATTTGGAAGACCTTCCGTCTCAAAAAAATTATAGATCGTCCAAACTCAGCTTAGCCTTACCTAGGTTTGTCAGGTCGTATCTTGGGGGTCAAAAATCCACAGAGAACTTATAAATAGTAGCCGCAACGGAGCTACCATCCAGAAGGGCTCTGCACTATTGCTGGGCTATTTTTTTATGGTGTTCAGTGGTTCCTGTTCTGAGCCAAGATACGCAGGACACCACCTACCAAGTTCCCTACTGGTGACAATGATAGCTTTGTCACATAACCTGACTGAGAGAGACACTCTCCTAGAGTGGCGGCCACCACAATGCCTTTCTAACAACCTTCTTTCTTGAACCTCGAAGGTTTCTTGATTTTGAGGTTACCATAAAACCAGACCAATCAGGACCAGAGAATCACAGTTTCCTGCTACTGCACTGTGATGAGGATGATTCATGCTGCTGCTAAGGAAGTGCAGCTTTGATACTGCCCGACAGGGTTGCACTCTCTACCTTTGCCTGTCATAATAATTATATCCTTGAGAGATAGGGATAAAGCCGAGTCAAGCTCAACCACTTACTGTTTATCCAAAACCAGGCAACTTTTGGTCCGATTCGGCTTCGCCTCATCAGACCAAAAGTTGCCTGGTTTTGGATAAACAGTAAGCAGTTTACCTTGACTCGGCTTTATCCCTATCTCTTGTAATAAATAAAAAGTGTTACAATCTTGCTTTGATGGGTAAAACTATAAAATTATGGGAATTAATGCTAAAACAATATCTTATCAAGAACTTGTCAAGAGCTTTATCAACAACTTATTAATAACTAATAAAATATTTTGTCAAGAACTTATTAACAACTTATCAACAACTTATCAAGAACTTGCCAAGAACTTATTAAAACTAATACAAGAATCTTACCCAAGAACCTGCCCAAGAACCTGTCAAGAACTAAAACAAGAAAATATATTAAAAACTTGTCAAGAAATAAACAAGTCCCATCAACAACATTGTTAACAACTTATCAACAACTTGTCAAGAACAACAATAATTATTTTCACAAAATATATTGATAAAGATAGACACCATGAATTGCGACGAACTTTTGTTGATGACATCTACTGGTTCTAGTCAAGAAAAAAATAACAGATGAGAAGAGTCTACTGGATAAGAAGGAGAAGTTGTACTTTTTTGCTGCTTGTGGTAAAAGAAAGCATTACTTGGAACACAACTAACGTTGAACAGGTGCAGCAGTTATCACCACAAGACATTAATAAGTATTTTAATAGGTATAATCTCTTCTTGGGGCAAAAATGGTGGGAAAAACCTAGGGATACTGTTATTGGTCTATATGCTAAAGAACAAGTAGGGTCTTTAATGTGGACTCAGAAGCTGACTTAGCATATGACCTCTCACAAGATCCTATTTTGTCTAGAACGCTGGAGACACTTGGCTGTGATATGTATTAACGTTTTGGCTCTCAGATAGCACCAGTAGCTGCTAGTATGATAACATTAAAACATATAAAATTTAACCATATAGAGAAAGATGGAAGAACAGAACACAGTATCGAACCAAACACAGGAGAATGCTACGAACCAAGCCCAGCAGACCCTTTCACAAGTGACAACTGTCACCAAGAAACCTGGGAGAGTTGAAGCTGGCAAGAGGTTAGCAGAATGGAATCGACAGAAAAAACTTAGCAACCAAGCAAAGCAAAAGATCTTATCTGGAGAAGCATCAGAAAAACAAATGCCTATAGATACAGCAAAACAAGACACAGCACCACCAAAAACAAACATTCAGTCTTACTTAATATATGGTATAACAGCTATGGGATGGTTATACAGCCTATAGAGTATGGAGACAAA
>CM054148.1:14822982-14840549 GCA_028751875.1 Rapana venosa | reverse complement strand
CAAATAAAATTTGGGGGATACGTTTTTTGGTGTTGGAGATGTTTTCTCTCAGAATTCTCAGATTGAAAATTTTTTCCATTGTGCTGCGTTTTGGTCTAAAGCCGGCTTGTTCTTCTGCCAGGAGTTTTTTCCGCTTGGTTTTTCAGTCTGTTGAGGACTACCCGCAGCATGATCTTGCTAGGATGGCTTATGAGACTGATGGTTCTGTAGTTCTGGCATTGCTTGAGGTTTCCTTTCTTTGGTAGGGGTATTACAAGAGACTGTGTCCATTCTTCTGGCCATTCTTTGGTGTCGTGAATCTTCTGACAAAGTTCTGTGAGTCGCCTTGCTGTTTCATTCCCTCCATTTTTTATGAGTTCAGCTGGGATGTTATCGATTCCAGGGGACTTTCCCTTCTTCAATTGTTTAATAGCTGTATCTACTTTACACCTTAGTATTGGTGGGTCTTTATCTTGGTGTTCAGGGGGTTTGTCAGAAACTATGTTGGTGTCTGGGCAAAGTGGGTAGTTATACAATCCCTCACAGTATTCCGTCCAGCGTTGGAGGATGGCATTGCTTTCCGTTAAAAGATTTCCTTCTTTGTCTTCAATAACAGAGGCTGTAGGCTGTGTGGCTTTAGTTAGTGATTTCAGAGTGTCGTAAGCTGTTTTGCTGTTTCCCTTGGCCATTCCAACTTCAATGCTTTGGCATTGTTCTTCTATCCACGCTTCTTTGGCTTCTCTCATCTTTTTCCTCACTTCTCTGTGGCTATTCCTGTATTTGTTGTTGGCTTCTTGACTTGTGAACTTATGTTTCTTAAGCTCTCTTCTTTTGTCGCAGAGGTCAAGAACCTCATTTGTCACCCAGGGTTGTTTCTTTGTTCTGCTTCTTCCTAATGTTTCTTCTGCTGCTGTCAATAGCACTTCTTTGATGTTGTTGGCTAGTGTGTCCACATCATTGTCGATGGCTGTGAGTGCGGCGAACTTTCCTCCAATGTTGGCTTGGAAGATCTCAACCATTGTTGGGTCTTTGAGTTTTTCCAGATCAAATCTTATGCGTGTGTTTTTTGGCTGTTGTATTGCTTTCAGTTTCAGCTTGATGGTGGTAAGTACAAGGTCATGGTCACTGCCAATGTCAGCTCCTGGGAATGTTCTTGTGTTTGCCTTGTTTATGCTGGATTTGAATCTTTGGGGTGACAGAATGTAGTCAATTTGATTGTGAATCAGACCATTTGGTGAGTGCCAAGTTGATGTTCTAGATGGCTTGTGAGGATGGAGTGTGTTTGCCAGAGTTAGTTTGTGCTTCTGTGCGAATTCCAGCAGCCGCTGTCCACTTTCGTTTGTTTCTTCTAGTCCAAAGCGTCCTGTGGTTCCTGCCCAGGTATCATAGGCATCAGGTCCCACCTTAGCATTCCCCGTCGCCTTCCACAATAAGAATGTCTTTTTGGGCGTTTTGGAGATGACGTTTTCAAGTTGTTCATAGAATTCTTCTATCTGGTCATCATCGTAGTCAGATGTTGGAGCATACACTTGGATGATGGTGAGTTTGTGGGTTTTGCAGAAACTCTGATTGAGATAGTCTGCTGGATACTGGTGTGCAGCTGATGATGCTTGACACAATCTCTTTCCTGACAATGAAGCCTACTCCGTGTTGATGTAGTTTCTCTTCTCCACTGTACCATATCTTGTGGCCGTCTTGCGTGGCTGTTTCTCCGAAGCCAGTCCATCTGACTTCCCCAAGCCCTAGGATGTCCCATTTGTATCTTTTTAGTTCATGTGTGAGTTCCTGTACTCTTCCAATTTGGTATAGAGTCCTCACATTCCATGTTCGATGGTTACTCCTTTATTTGGAAGCTTAGAGTTGTTCTCCCATAGTGCATTTGGTCATCCCACCCTGGAGGCTTGCAGTGGGTAGTGCGGTCGTTGTTGATCCGGGCCTCGACCGATCCGGCATTTTTTTTCTTTTTTGCTTTCTCACATGTCCTTGCAGTGGGCTTAAAGGAAGCTTGGTGGCGCCCATCTCCTCTCCAAGACTCCTACTGGTGAATAAGAAATCACCAGCCCCTCACAACTTGTGCCCGCCAGTAGAAGCGGTTACCGGGGTGTGGGTGGGTTAAGGACCTGGACCCAGAAGTGAGAGTAGAGTGCCAAGTGAGGACCAGTGCTCCCGTCCATCCCGAGGGATGCTACTGCCAGGTTTACAAAGGTACCACTCTCCTTAAGCACACCATACACCCCATTATTGTATATAGTGTGTGTTTTAGTTCATCTTCAGTCGTACGGTGTTTATTGTATATAGTGTGTGTTTTAGTTCATCTTCAGTCGTACGGTGTTTATTGTATTTAGTGCGTGTCTTAGTTCATCTTCAGTCGTACGGTGTTTTAATGTATATAGTGTGTGATTTAGGTCATCTTTAGTCATACAGTGCGTGTCTTAATTCATCCTTAGTCGTACGGTGTTTGTCTTATTTTGTTTCTAATCCAGAGACCAGCTGGGAACACAAAATCCAAGGGAGAGAAACGAGGCCAAGTCACACCATCGGCATTCCAGACTCCACAGTGAACCAGCTCAGGTTGGCTTGAAACTATAATTATTTCTTTTTAGTGGGTGTGTATCTATCTATCTATCTATCTATCTATCTATCTGTCTGTCTACCTGTCTATCTATCTATCTATCTGTCTATCTGTCTATCTATCTATCTATCTATCTTATCTATCTATCTATCAAATCTCTATACATACATACAAAATATATATATATATATATATATTTTATAATATATAAAATATATATATATTATAATAATATAATCATTATTTTTTAGGACAACAAAACATTACCACATCAGAAATTATCGTCATTCCCTTCGCCATGTATAGTCAAGGTCATTAAGCACGTGCTGAGCGCATGTGTGTGCGCGCGCAAAACACACACACACACACACACACACCAACCCCACACACACACACCCACACACACCCCACACACACAACACACACACACACACAAACATAAACACTCGCACACACGTGCGCGCACGCTGGATACGGGATATCCTGCTGGTTAGAGTGATGCGCTCGTGATCTGCTGACCCGGGTTAGAATCTCGTTCAAGAGGATATTTCCTCTGGAGTTAACATCAGTGCCGACTCCACTTTCCCCAAAAGTCCTTCGGAAGAGACTATAAACCGAGGTCCCGTGTGTGAACCCACGCAGAATATCTTGCGCAAACATTAAACCCATTCCGCTTTTCAGAAAAGTAGGCCATTGTGTGCTGATGGGAACGGATAACAAAATTTTTAAAACTGCATACACATGGGGACTGGATTAAAAAAAACCCACGTGAGTGCTTATTCCAATATCCTCGAAATTAAAGAATAAGAAATGAAACAAATAAATAAAACACACACAGAACCCAATTTTCCATCAGACATGGAAAAGCAGAAACTGCTGCGAATATGTTTGCTAGGGTCAGTAAATCTGACTGTTTATCATCTTCATGTAAATCTTACTGGGAAAAAGCAAAGCTTAATCCAGTGCACTCGGATCCTTTCCCCCATGGTTGAATTCTCCCATTATTTTGGATGAAGTTAAAGCTGCAGTAGCTTCCCTTAAAGAGAAAAAAGCAACCTGTTGGTGGAGATGTTGTTTCTAACGAAAACATCTTCCAGATAACGGTATTATGTTATTGCATGATTTAAAAAAAAAAGAAATATATATTATTTCAGAAATATATCTTCATTATGGAAAAAAATAAATAGTTATACCAATACTGAAATCAGACAAACCTAAAAACAGTAACGAAAGCTACAGACCAATCGTACTTACATCCTACACTTGCAAACGTATGGAGAAAATAGTCTTAAATAGACTTCGTTATTACTGTGCAAAGAATAAAATCATTCCTGTAAACCAGACAAGATTCCGAACAGTCACATTAATGGTTGAACATCTCGTTAAATTTAATTAAATTTAACCCAAGTTTGAGTGCTAAGAGATGGGGCTGACTGGTATTAAAGGCAACGGCCAAGTCAAAGAAAAGTATGCCAACAAAGTGGGAGTAAGGATTTTGCAGCAAGGAGATTGTAGCATCATTTGTGCTCCTGTTGGCTTTGTATGCCAATTGAAGAGGGTCCAGATATAAAGAAGTGCAGAGAAGAATACGCTTCAGAATTACACGTTCAAAGCATTTCATCACTTTTGGAGTGAGATCTTTTATGTCGGTAATCATTTAGAGATTTAGGATGGCTATTTGGGGGGTGATGTGGACAGGTAATGGATTCCTCCCGAGGCTAGGTGCGCACGTTCTTTTCAGAGACAAGGAGAAGGGAGCACTAAACACATGACACAACAATTTGTTCAGCACAAGCTCTCAACAACAGTCTACCAACACCAGTCACACCCACAGCTTTCTTTACATGCACTCGTAAAACCCACTTGACCTCTTGCACCAGCAATGCAATTATCTGCTCCTACCAGTACACAGTGGCGGCTTACTCTTCCAAATGTCAACAAAAATAGGCCATAATTATATGGATGACTGACATGTACACTTCACAAGAACTAAGAAATCAACGGTTTATTATTAGCTCTATTTGAAGTAGGATAGACACTTTTCTTATTGTCATTGTCTTTCAGGATGTCATCGTGTTTTCATGCTGCTGTTGTGCAGAGCACATACAGCCTGGACACCCATGACAGTGGTTTTTCCGACATCGAGCAAACCAAGCCAAAGACCAGCCAGTACAGGGAAGAGACGATCCCCAAATCAGGATGGGAGAGGTAACCAGCACCTCACTCGAAACTAGCACCGCTCTATCTATCTGTCTGTCTGTCTGTCTGTCTGTCGTCTGCTGTCTGTCTGTCTGGCTGGTTTTTCTCTCCCCTCACTTCTCTCCTCTCTCTCTCCCCTCTCTCTCTCTCTCTCTCTCCCTCTCTCACTCTCTCCTCCCTCCCTCCCTCCCCTCTGTGGTGTTTTGTGTCTCTCTAGCAAACTATCTCTCACACACATACATGCACACATGCGCACGCAAAGAACGTACGCATGCACGCGCGCGCGCCCCACGCAAAACACACACACACCACACACAAACAACAACACACACAAACCCACCCTTACACACTCACTCCACACACAAAAAACACACACACACCCACCCCAAAACACATAATACGCAAAACTTACACACACCAACAACCCACACACCACCACAACACACAAAACACACACACACACACACACACCACACCACACACAAACACACACCACACAAAAACACAATACCAAAACTTACACAAAACACACACACACACACACACACACACACACAACCACACACACAAAACACACACACAGGTCTGAACACTTAAAAACACTTGTTGGAAAAGATGTTCACTGAATTGACAGCAACGGATAACCCACTCCTTAATAAGCAACTTACCACAGAGGGAATTGCAAAAGCAAGCAAAAGGCTAAAATCTAACACATGGCCAGGAAAAATAATATGGAATTACGAGCGAAATGATATAATCATTTCATCTAGCCTTATAGAAACATTGCGGGATATTTAGAAACATATATATATCTCAGTGGCTGGAAAGTAGGAATGATTGTCCCAATCTATAAAAGTGGATGCACTCACGACCCGGTAAGCTATAGAGTTAGCGTTAACAAACACTGTTGGAAAACTTTTAGTTAGATACTGACTAAAAGAATTTCTGAATATTCAGAAAATAACAATTGTATTGTCAGAGAACAAGATAGATTGACAAACCAGGCAGAACAACAGACCATAATTTTAAAAAATATCTTCCTACCGAACAACTTAATAGACAATGTTCTAAAAGTAAAAACTGAAAGACTCTATTGCTGCATTGTAGTTTTCTAGAAAGCGTATGATAATGTGTGGCACAAGGGAGGGCCTTCTTATAAAGTCAATCAAAATAGTATAACAGGCAAAACTTTTAATGTCATCAAAAATATGTATTGCAATACAACAGTATTTACAAAATACAAGGAAAACCCACAAATGAAATGATCGTAAAAAAAGAGGGGTACATCAGGAAAATACATTGTCCTACATTATTTAATGTGTATGTCAGTGATATGTATGACAAGAAAGATTCCCCGTATACAACCACAAGATATAGGATCCCTTGCTTACTCTACGCTGATGACCTAGCATTACGAATCAACAACTAAGATAGGCCTTCATACTAAACTGAATTAACTGTAAGAATACTGGTCAGATTGGGGTTTAAAGATAAACAAAACAAAAATAAAGATAATTGTCTTTACTAGATCAACTCTTAAAACTCATGTATCTTTTAAATGTGGGGAACACATAACTGTTACTTCATTTGCTATATAACCCTTTAAATAACAGTCTGTTTTGTTACTGCAGTTGCTATGTACCCTTCAGGCAGACTGTTGTATAAAGGGATAAATAGCAACTAAAGAAACAAAACAGACACACTGTTGTACTAAAGGGTACATAGCAAGTGAAGTAATAAAACAGACTGTTATATAAAAGGGTACATAGCAAGTGAAGTAACAAAACAGACTGTTGTATTAAAGGGTACATAGCACGTGAAGTAATAAAACAAACTGTGGTGTTAGAGGGTACATAGCAAGTGAGGTAATCAAACAGACAGTTAGACTGTGGTATCAAAGAGTACATAACATGTGAAGTAATAAAACAGACCGACTGTTATATTAAAGGGTACATAGCAAGTGAGGTAACAAAATAGACAGACTGTTGTATAAAAGTGTACATGGCAATTGAAGTAATAAAACAGACTGTTGTATTAAAGGGTACATGGCAATTGAAGTAATAAAACAGACTGTTGTATTAAAGGGTACTTAGACAGTGAAGTAATAAAACAGACTGTTGTATTAAAGGGTACTTAGACAGTGAAGTAATAAAACAGAAAAAACTGTTGTATTAAAGGGTACATAGCAAGTGAAGTAATAAAACAGACACACTGTTGTATTAAAGGGTACATAGCAAGTGAAGTAATAAAACAGACACACTGTTGTATTAAAGGGTACATAGCAAGTAAAGTAATAAAACAGACACACTGTTGTATTAAAGAGTACATAGCAAGTGAGGTAATAAAACAGACTGTTGTATTAAAGCGTACATAGCAAATGAAGTAATATAAAAGACTGTTTTATTAAAGAGTACATAGCAAGTAAAGTAATAAAAGAGACTGTGGTGTTAAAGGGTACATAGCAAGTGAGGAAATAAAACAGACTGTTATATTATAGGGTACATAGCAAGTGAAGTAATAAAAAAAAGTGTTGTAGTAAAGGGTACAGAGCAAGCGAAGTAATAAAATAAATGTTGTATTAAAAGATACGTAGCAAGTGAGGTAATAAAACAGAGAGACTGTTGTATTAAAGGGTACTCAACAAGTTAAGAAATAAAACAGACAAACTGTTGTATAAAAGGGTACATAGCAAGTGAATTAATAAAACAGACTGGTGTAATAAAGGGTACATAGCAAGTAAAATAAAAATACAGACAAACAAACTGTTGTATTAAAAGGTACTCAGCAAGGGAAGTAATAAAACAGACAGACTGTGGTATTACAGGGTACATAGCTATTTAAGTTATAAAACAAACTGTTGTATTAAAGGGTACATAGCAAGTGAAGTAATAAAACAGACTGTTGTATTAAAGGGTACATAGCAAGTGAAGTAATAAAACAAACTGTTGTATTAAAGGGTACATAGCAAGTGAAGTAACAAAACAGACAGACTGTTGTATCAAAGAGTACATAGCAAGTGAAATAATAAAACAGACACACTGTTGTATTAAAGAGTACATAGCAAGTGAAGTAATAAAACATACTGTTGTATTAAAGGGTACATAGCTAGTGAAATAATAAAACAGACTGTTTTATTAAAGGGTACATAGCAAATGAAGTCATAGAATATACTGTGGTTTTGAAAAATACATAACATGTGAAGTAATAAAACAGACTGTTATATGATAGGGTACAACGCAAGTGAAGTAATAAAACAAAGTCTTGTATTAAAGGGTTAATAGCAAGTAAGGTAATAAAACAGACAGACTGTTGTATTAAAGGGTACTCAGCAAGTAAAGTAATAAAACAGACAGACTATTGTATTAAAGTGTACATAGCAAGTGAAGTAATAAAACAAACTGTTGTATTAAAGAGTAAATAGCATGGGTGGTAATAAAAAAAACTATTAAATGGTACATAGTAAGTGAAGTAATAAAACAGACACACTGTTGTATTATAGGTTACATAGCAAGTGAGATAATAAAACTGACAAACTTTTGCATTAAAGGGTACATTTGCAAGTGAAGTAATAAAACAGATAGACTGTTGTATTAAAGGGTACATAGCAAGTCAAGTAATAAAACAAACAGTTGTATTAAAGGGTACATAGCAAGTGAAGTAATAAAATAGACTGGTCAAGTAAAGGGTACATAGCAAGTGAAGTATAAAAAGAGACTATGGGGTTAAAGGGTACATAGCAAGTAAGGTAATAAAACAGACTGTTATATTATAGGGTACATAGCAAGTGAAGTAATGAAACAAGTTGGTTTCAGCTGGGTGCCGTTGATGTTGATGTCCAGCTTTCCTGGATTTCTGCTGACAGACATAACTTCTGTTTTGGTGATACTGATCTCCATGTCATACCTCTCGCAGCTTGTGTTGAGTTGGTCTGTGTGTTCTTGAAGAGCTGCTTTGTTCTGATTCATCAAGGACTGGTCGTCAGCAAATAATAGTTCGTTCAGGGCCTCAAGATCTGGGTTGGCTTCCTTTGTAATCTGGTCCATGTAGATCACGAAGAGAAGGGGAGAGAGTACGCAGCCTTGCCTGACCCCTGATGTAACCGGGAACCAGTTGGGTTTTATCGTGTGCGCAAGATGTTTTGCGTGCGTTGGCACTCGGGACCTCGGTTTATAGTTTCATCCGAAGGACTGTTGGAGAGTGGGGTGGGCACTGATGTGAACTCCAGAGGAAAAATTCTTGAACCAGATACGAACCCAGATCAGCATATCACGAGCGCCTCACTCTAACCACCAGGTTATTTATTTATTTATTTTTAAAAATGTATTTTATTCTTTTATATCGAGGATAATGGAATAAGCACTTATGTGTTTTTTTACATCCAGTCCCATTGTGTATGCGGATTTGTGATTTCTGTCATCTGTTCCCACGGCACACAGTGGCCTACTCTTATGAAAAGCGGATCAGGATTTAACGTGTGCACAAGATGTTCTGCGTGCGTTCCCACACGGGACCTCGGTTTATCGTCTCATCCGAAGGACTTTGGGAGAGAGTGGAGTCTGCACTGATGTTAACTCCAGAGGAGCTATCCCGTATCACGCGCGCGCAGTGTGTGTGTGTGGGGTTTTTGTGTGGTGTTGTGTGTGGTGTGTGTGTGTGTGTGTGCGCGCGCGCGCGTGTGTGTGTGCGGGGGGCGCGCGCGCGCAATTTGTTTTAAACGTCTCTTCACAATGTGTGTGTGGGTTGGGTGTGTGCAATTTGATTTAACGTCTGTTCAAAATTGTATTTTATGTATGTATGTATGTATGTTTTGTGTGTGTGTGTGTTGTGTGTGTGTGTGTGTTGTGTGTGTGTGTGTGTGTGTGTGTGGTGGTGTTGCGGCGCGCGCGCGCATGTCGTGGCTTCAGAGGAGACGAGTACGTCGGATTTTACATTTCTGGTGATTGGACAACGCAGAAAACTAATTACGACGGCAGCGGCAGGTAAATTTCATTATTTTTGGGGGTCCATTTTGGCTTTAACTTTTTGGTCAGTCTTTGTTGACCTCAGAATGAATAAGTGTCGTTAGATCTTTGTTATTGCAAATGTAGGGCCCCATATGCAAGAAAAAATCTTTATTGCATTTTGTTTTATTTCAGTGACATCCCAATTGGGAGAAATTCGTTGGGACTATAATATAATCTCGCAGCGGCAGCACATCAGGGTGTGTGTGTGGTGTGTGTGTGTGTGTGTGTGTGGTGTGTGTTTGGGGTGTGTGTGTAGTGATAGAATAGCAGCGCAGCGAGCAGCCAGCAAACAGCAGCAGTGGTAGTAATGTAGTGTAGTAGTAGAGTAGTAGTAGTAGTAGTAGTGAGTAGAGAGTAGTAGTTTGAAGAAGAAGAATATTTGATTTAGGTGGCTGTGATACAAATTTTGCAATTACGATGGACAATTTTGTGAAGGAAAAACCGTGTGAACGCTTCTGTAATTTGTAAGTTTTTTTTATATTTTCTTTGATACTCCTTTCCCTTTGTCTCTCTCTCTCTCTCTCTCTCTCTCTCTCTCTTCCTCTCTCTCCTCTTCTTCCCCTTCTCTCTCTCTCTCTCTCTCTCCCCCTCCCCTCTCTCTTCTCTCTCTCTCTCCTCTCCGCTTTCTTGGCTTACATAAGATTGAGAAACCAAGATTGACATTTTCAATATTGCCTTCCTTACTTTAGGTGTTCTGTGGAACTTGCTGCCAAATCCCCGAAAAGTGCAAGGGAGTGTTTTTTTTTTTCAAAAATGTTACAAATGTCATCTTATGCATTATTCATTGGGATGAAATTTACTCAGCCAATATTTATTTGCTGTCGTTGTTGTTACTGTGATGTAGTTTAAGATTGAGTCACATAGGAATGATTTGTCAGCTGAACGTGTTGACTATTAAGTTCCAATGACACAAGTACTGTACGATATCCCTACTGTGCATCCATTCGTCCTCCTAAAACTGCAGTATCAGTATGTGAATGTGTTTGAGTGCAAACGTGCGTGCGTGGGGGTGCGTGCGGTGTGTTGTATGCGTGTTGAGATATATTCTGATTAGCGCAAATCACTCTTTCTTACTTCTGGCGTTGTAACATTATGGGGGGAAAAGGGACGGCGGCAGTGGGGCTTTTCTTTTTTGCATGGGAACAGATGACAAAATGTACAAAACCGCTACACACGGGGATTTATTAAAAATAAAAAAAGCACATGGTGTAATCATTAATCCTCGGAAAAAAATATCTGAGCCCCTTTGATTTGTTGCTTTAAAGATTTTAGCGGCTTTTAAAATTCCATATATTATTATTATTATTATTATTATTATTATTTACTTATTTTTTAGCTTTTTCGGGCCCTTGCATCTGGAACACTGTTACAGCACAACTGCCTTAAAAAAATTCTTATAACCTTTTTAAAAACAGAAACCCACAAGTACACACATTTTAATGGTCCAAGATAAAATTGAAAAAAAAAAAAAAAAAAAATTTTTTTTTGTCTTTGTTTCCGTCATTGTTTATCATCATGTCATTCTAATTTTTTCTCGTTTTATTGTTTGTTGCCTTGACTTAGAAAAATATTGATAACTGAATATTATATTTGCTTTTCCTATTAATTATGTGTACATAATGTTTGTGTGTGTGTGTGTGTGCGTGCGTGCGTGCGTGCGTGTGTATATGTGTTTGTGTGTGTTTGTAAGCGTTCCTTTAGTTATGTATAACTATATGAATACGTACAAGGTTTATTTTAGTTTTAAAAAATATATATTCATATATAATGTTTTTAAATAGTGTAAAATTACTGCTCTGCGTGTGTGCGTGCGTGCGTGCGTGCGTGCGTGCGTGTGTGTGTGTGTGTGTGTGTGTGTGTGTTGTGTGTGCGTGCGTGCGTGCGTGTGTGTGTGTGTGTGTGTGTGTGTGTGTGTGTGTTATTTTAAACTAGTATATTCCTAGTGTTGTGTATTTTAGATTTTTAAGATTTCTTTGTGTATTATTTAGTATTTTATGTGGGTTTATTGACTTTCATATTGTGTCGACTGGTTTAATGGATGTCTGGTTACAAGAACAGATTCTAAGACTAGACTTGGCCTAAAATCTTCATCATTGTAATTAGATAGCATTCCTTCTTTCATTCCTACCTTCCTACATTATTTATTCATTCATTTATTGTGTGGGTTTGTGTGTGTGTGTGTGTGTGTGTGTGTGTGTGGTGTGTGTGTGTGTGTGCGCGCGCGTGCGTGTGTGTGTGTGTGGTGTGTGTGTGGGGCGCGTGTGCGCGCGTGCGCGCGTGCGTACTTGCGTGTGCGCGCGCACTGCACTTTTTGTGATGTGTACGTGTATAGTGGAGAGGGGTGGTATGTGGACGGACGGGTGGCTTGTGGTCAGTGGACGGACGGGTGGCTTGTGGTCAGTGGACGGACGGGTGGCTTGTGGTCAGTGGACGGACGGGTGGCTTGTGGTCAGTGGACGGACGGGTGGCTTGTGGTCAGCTCTCCCTTATCTGGCTTTGCACTGGGCATCACTGACACAACTGACCATGAACAGCGGCAATTATACATACACAATTTATTCACAACCAGTACACGAAAAAGAAATTATGTTTCTTCCTATCAAATTTCGGGAAGGGGAGGGGGTGGTGGTGAATTTCATAGCGGTTAGAGCGTTGGGCTCGCTACTTGAGGGCCCTGCATCGAGCCCGGGTTCGAGCCACCTTCAAGACGCCTGTTGAAGGGGATCTTTCTCATGGTGTTCACATCAGTTCTGACTCCACTCCCCAGTCCTTCAGATGAGTCCATAAATAGAGGCCCTGTGTGCAAACGCACAGCTTGTGCATACGTGAGAATATGCTAACATTTTGGAAGAGTAGGCCACTTGTGTTGATGGGAACAGATGGCAACATTAACAAAACCACATGTACAGGGGGGTGGATGTAAAGAAATGCACATGGGTGCTTACTCCACTATCCTCGAAATAACAAAGGAAAAAAATGTAATCAAGATTTCTTACACAAAACGCACACTTGTATTCTCACAAGCTACAAGCTGGACAGAAAGATATAGGAGGGGCAGAGGGCAGAAGGTTGGCGGGGACCTTAGGCAGCCTCACCAACTTCTGACGGTTGCAGGGACTCATCGATGACATTTTGTGGTCGCCAACCGTCCAGTTGTAGCGTAACCCACCAGCGACATCTGTGTCTCCACCCCCACCTCCACAGGGCAAAGTACGAGAAGCTGGGGGCCCGGTGACAAAGAGGTTCCCACCTCAACTGTTTCTCCCCCACACCTTCTTCCCGTTTAGTCTACACGTAAAATCTCATTCACTCGTATTGAGTGTCGAAAAACGAATTCACACCTCAGCACTATGACACTCATTCCACTGTCCGCCACTTCAACACGACAAAGAACAAACAACACACCCCGGGTGTATACGATGCAAATATTTTAAAAATCGAAACTTATTCTTCGCTCAAGTGATAAGTCCCTTGTTTCCACAAACAAGCGAAAACCAGAGTACTTCTTCTTTAGAAACATGATCTGCTGATTAAGTTTCCAAAGGAGCAGGCATAACAATAGAGGGATATCTTCTAACACGCCCCATCATGTAGCGTGACAGTGTTGACTTACTTCTTCTCCCCAGATTACCTTTGGTCTCTTTACAACTCTTCCCATTCATAAAGGTGCTGCCAAGGTGTCGCAGTAACGGTCACTACCGTACCAGAACTAGTTTCAGGCTTCTCCTTCACACTGGAGGGAGACATAGAGGCAGAACCTTAACAAAACACTGCATCAGTAAATCAACCTCAAAAACATGTAATCTGCACACCTATTTGTAACAACTAGTATTTTCCAGTACCCACACGTCTCTCATGGTTATACGGAACCAGGGGTGACAATCATTCATCATCCAAAAGTTTGCTGGATAGGCCGCCAGTGCAATTGTACCGCTCTGTGCACACATGTCGGGACCATCCCCTCTCTCCCACTTCCGCCACGTGGCCTTGTCAGCTCTCCCCATCAAAAACCACACCCAAACTGGGGTAAGGAAAAGTAAGAGAAAGATCAGGAAATAGTTGTGGTCAAGATCCATACGTAACCCGTCACTTCGCCCAGGCGTTATTCAACTACCATCACTCCTCGGTCGGCGTTACCCTACCCAGTATTTGCTGCCAAGTCAAGTCAAGTCAAGTCAAGTCAAAAGCACTTTAATCATTGCATGAAGGTCAGTTACAATACTGACAGGCACATTGATATGTATAATTATCTCGAAATACACAAAGCACCCAATGACACCGACATGATCCTCCTTCCTCCTCCATTTGCTCCGGCCTTCGCTGGTTTTGCTGACTTCATGGATTCATATGCCACGAGATTCGGCGAAGTTGTCAGTGAGAGAAGCTGGTGGTCTGCCTGTTTGTTGTTTGTGGTCTCGGTGTTGCCTTGAAAGACGGGTTTCCTGAGGCCAGTATCTTGCTTTCGTAGTGCACGGCCTGTGTGTCAACTTCCTTTCAGTTATTAATGTCAGAAGTGTTCTGGTCATTTCCAGTTTGTGTAGTAAGCTTTTATTTGTTCTTCTATCTCTCCGGTTGACCCTGATTAGTTTTCTAAAAACGCAGCTCAGCTGGTTCGATTTTTTCATCGCGTGTTGTTTGTGTACAAGATTTGCCGCCCGATAGCATTGGGGGAGGGAAGGGGGACATGCTAGGCATTTCAATATTTTCATTTTCAGCTGGTAAAGGATGCTGCAATCTCTCCTGATGTTTAATTGGATCGTTCTACTTTTCACCATGCCTATACTTGTTTTAATGTCTTTGGTGTATGATTCATCATTTAATTTAAACCATTATAGACAGAGGACAGTATGGAGATATGATGGGGTATTGTTCTCCGGGAAACAAACATAATTATGTAACTCCTCATTTATTTATTTATTTATTTATTTTTGTTATCCATTTATTTATCATAATTATATGTTATTTCCAGGATAATCAAAAAAGAACTCGTGCCCCTTTTTATTTCCAATCCCCCTTTTTTTGCGTGCAGTTGTGTAAATTTTGTCATTCGTTCCCGCTGGCACAAATGGTCTGCTATTCCTGTCCCAGGTTTTAATGTGTGCGCAAGATGCTCTACGTGCGTTTGTACTCGCGACCTCGGTTAATTGTTTGATCCGAAGGACTTTCAGGGGAGTTGAGTTGACACCGATGTTGACTACAGGAGAAACATCCCCATGAACGGATGCCTCGGTGGTTGCTGGAACCTGGGCTGGAGTCCGGGAAATCAGGGTGGAAGTGAGGGCACACTAGCCACCAGGCTATCGCGTGCCCCTGAAGGTGACAAACCAGGATGTGAAGCCAAAGCAAGGGGGAACAAAGAATCAAACAACTGACCCAGTGTGAATACTGGTTTCTTTGGCTCACTTCTTAACCAGCCTGTGGGCAAAGTTCACCCCTCTCCCCACTCCTGAAAAGGAAAACATCGCTGATCCTCTGCCCACAGCAGTTTACTGGGTTGGCCAGTAAAGCTGCACCTCCGAATTTGTCATGATGTGTTCCCCACCTCGCCCAGCGCGTGTTGAGCATGAGAATAACCAGCATCTCTGAAAATCTCTACACGCCCTACAGTGCTTGAGGGTGCAGAAACAACCAGCTGCTCTCCACGTGGTGCTGCAGTGGTGCAGAAACAACCAGCTGCTCTCCACGTGGTGCTGCAGTGGTGCAGAAACAACCAGCTGCTCTCCACGTGGTACTGCAGTGGTGCAGAAACAACCAGCTGTTCTCCACGTGGTACTGCAGTGGTGCAGAAACAACCAGCTGCTCTCCACGTGGTGCTGCAGTGGTGCAGAAACAACCAGCTGCTCTCCACGTGGTACTGCAGTGGTGCAGAAACAACCAGCTGCTCTCCACGTGGTACTGCAGTGGTGCAGAAACAACCAGCTGCTCTCCACGTGGTGCTGCAGTGGTGCAGAAACAACCAGCTGCTCTCCACGTGGTGCTGCAGTGGTGCAGAAACACACAGAAAACACGCACCCGCCCCCTCCTCTCCCCTCCCAATTGAGCTTTTAGATGTATAAAAGCAGTAGTGGCCACAAAACTATCTTTTCTTTGCGGGCAGAGTGCTAGCCTTTCACCTGAAAAAGTCAGGGGTATAGTTATGGGTGTAGGCTGGAGGACGGGTTCCAGGCGGTGAGCACAGCCCTGGAGTTGCTGAGGAAAGAGTGTGTGCTGCATAGAACTGTTGTTAATTCATCGTTAGTGTTCTGCTGATGTCTGTTTTGTTCTGTGAACAATTGTATACAGTGATGCATACGAAGTTGAGAGTATCTCTGACGAAGGCCATCAGCATTCCTCGTCCGAAGAGGAGTTGGATCATTCATGCACAAGCCGCCTGCAAAAAGTCGTCAGCAACTTGGCTAACAGTGAGTCTGTCTCTATCTGTCTGGCTGTCACCGTTCTTTCCACCCTCCTCTGTGTGTGTGTGTGTGTGTGTGTGTGCGCGCGCGCGCGCGCGCGTGCGTGTGTGTATGTGTGTGTGTGTGTGTGTGTGTGTGTTTCGAGCGCCGTTGTTATACTGTATCACACCTTCCTTCTCCTCTTTCATGTCTGTGTGTAAGTGTTTAGGAATTTTACCTTAGACATCATATTGATTAACTCACCAAAACAGATCACTTGAGAAAGCTTAAAGAAGATGAATTTCGGTTAATTTTGGATAGCACAATTCTCCTGTTCACCCAGCTGTAAATTGGTACCTGCCCTCTTTAGGGACGGAAAAGATAAAGTTGAGGGAGAGGATATGAGACCACCCACAAGAAGCTGAGGTCTGAGACATATCGCACTCCAACAGCCTCATAGGTCATGGAATGCCTCCCCTCCCCCTTCTCTCTCTCATCTTTCTCTCTTGGGGGTCACGTGACGTGAAGCAAAACAGCAGGGTTTATTTGTGATGAACTGCCATAAAAAGTCATCGAATTATCCGTCAAAATGCCAGTAACTAGACTTCCAAGTGCTGTGGAGGCTGTCTTGAATGTGTTGACTGACTGACAACCTGGTATCCAGCTGTATATAAGATAGATAGCTGGTGAGGGCCACAGCACCACTGCTGTGTTCAGACTGAAACCTGTCAACAGTTCAGTGTCAACGAGCATGGCGGAGCCTGTGCTTCACAGACACACACAGGTTCAATATTTTTGGGGAAAGGCCCCTGCCAGGCACGGCGTGACCTAGAAAGAAGCAGACGACAGAGGCAACTGAAAGAAATACATAAAGAAACTGATCCTTGATGTCAGGACGTCATGTTTATTTAGTGTAGAAGACCAGTGATTCTTAACAAAGAGTGGCGCGCACACCAGACAACATCACACCCAGCATGGCACAGACCAAGAAGTGCTGGGATGTGACGCTCAGAACAAATCAGCAACTTCCACGTGCAACTGACAACAGCAGCAGCAGCAGCAGCAGCAGCCTCTCTCCAGCTGCCTGACGTGGGCAGTGTGCCCATCCTTGAACAAAGGATCGCAGGATCTAATGCTGTGAGATTATATGAGATGATATGAGATGATATGAGATATTATGTTGCCTCTCTGACAGACAGGCCGGTGGCCTGATGATTGAAAGGCAATCACAGAAACAAAGCTTGCCGAAAAGTGACTGTGTATTTATTAGACAACAAAGATGTCTTCTTGTGTGAACCAGATGACTTGTTCTGGAATATTATAATGACAATGACAATGACAATGACAAATTCTTTTATTTCGAGGATAATGAATAAGCACACATGTGCTTTTTTACATCCAGTCCCCGCCCGTTAGGGATACATCTTAATAATAATAACC
>CM054148.1:14700482-14817982 GCA_028751875.1 Rapana venosa | reverse complement strand
TCCCGTCCCCTTAAACAGGTTTACAGTATCAATTTAAGACTGAAACATGTCAGTCCTCTGACAGTTGTAAGGGGATATCATAACATGTCTTACTTATGACAGCAGCCAGTGCGGGAGTTTCCGTCCTTGTTTACCAAAGATTTGAATTCATGTGTGTGTGTGGGTGTGTGTGTGTGTGTGTGTGTGTGTGTGTGCGTGCGTGTGTGTGTGTGTGTGTGTGTGTGTGTGTGTGTGTGTGTGTGTGTGTGTGTGAGTGTGTGTGGGTTGTCAGGTCAGGGTGCTTCTCCTGCTACTGGTAACCATGTAAACCAGTACTACCTGTTCCATGTGGGGGAGCCAACCCCGACCCAAAAACCAGTCAGGAGAGGGATGGGCTCCACTTGACTGTACTTGCCTTAAGACTGTCTAGTTGCATGCCACTATGGCAGTTGGGAAAGGAGGGCTTGCCTACCTCAGGTATGCAAAGTCTGGACACCGGCGGACGCTGCGGAGGAAACCTAAATGGTTCAACGGAGAGAAAGGCGGTTACAGCACTGCGCTGTGGAGCGCACAGGGCAAGTTGAGGCACTAAAGATAACTTGGCCATCCACTGCATCCGGTTCCAACACCAGTCGTCTTGAGTCATTCTTGCCACTGGACATAGGTGGTCTCGGACGAGAGAGTGAGGTCGACGTCGCGCAACTCTTCTTCACTTAAAACAAAGTCATCGCGCAACTCATCATTCATCCATCATCCATCATCAAAAGCCCTGTGGTGACAGGCAAGCGGCGAAGCGACAGGTGTGGGTACACTGGCAGTCGTAGTTGCAACCCTGCACACAGGCGGCTCAGGCTATCAGAGTCGCTACCTACTGAATGGAGCAGCGGTAGGTTTCGGCAGCAGTCTGGGCGACTGAGCAGCCCTCTTCAGGAATGCACTGCTCACCTCCTTAGCACAAGGAAGGGGCTAGAAAAGGTGCCCTAAACATTGCCTGCTCCACATCACCCTGGCTAGCTTACCGCGGCTGGCGGGGATCCTGCTCATGTGGTCGAAACATAGTGGAAAAATCCAGAAAAAAGAATAGGATACAGTGTCTGAACCTTGCTAGTTGGAATGTGCGAACACTTCTCGACAGGAACGAGAGCACAAGACCCCAGAGACGAACCGCACTTATCGCAAGTGAACTCGCCAGATACAACATCGACATTGCTGCCCTTAGTGAGACCAGGCTAGCAGGCGAGGGCGAACTATGCGAACGAGGCACAGGCTACACCTTCTTTTGGAGTGGACGTGGGCCTGAAGAGAGACGTGAGGCTGGAGTTGGCTTTGCAGTAAGAACAACGCTTGTTGGCAAGCTGGCTGGACCCCCAAAGGAATAAATGATAGACTTATGACGATGAGACTCCCCTTATCCCATGGGAAGAATTTTGCTACCCTTGTCAGTGCTTATGCTCCCACCATGACAAATCCAGAGGACATCAAGGACAAGTTTTATGAAGACTTGAATGCTGTTATTGCCTCTGTTCCCAACGCAGACAAGCTCATCATCCTTGGTGACTTCAATGCGAGAGTAGGCTGTGACAGTACCGCGTGGGAAGGTGTGATTGGAAAGCATGGAGTTGGCAACTGCAACAGCAACGGCCTACTGCTCCTCCAGACTTGCGTGGAGCATGACCTACTGATTACAAGCACGACTTTCAACCTCCCTACACGTAACAGGACATCATGGATGCATCCCCGCCTAGGCACTGACATCTTATTGACTATGTCATCACCAGGAAGAGGGACAGGCAGGATGTTCGTGTCACAAAGGCCATGTGTGGAGCAGAATGCTGGACAGACCACCGTCTCATCGTCTCAAAGCTCAGGTTGCGTGTACAGCCCAGAAGACGGCCACAAGGCGTGAAAACACCTAAACGCCTGAATGTCAACAAGATGAAGAACGACACAGTCATGCGCTCTCTTGCTGCCACCTTGGAGGAACGCCTAGAGCCCATTGTGCTCGATAGCCAAAACGTGGAATCAGCATGGGGAACACTCCGTGAGATCGTGTATAACACAGCTATGGAGTGCCTCGGCCCTACTTCCAGGCGACACAGGGACTGGTTTGATGAGAACTGTGAAGAGATCACACAGTTATTGGAAGACAAGCGCTGTGCCTATAAAGCCCACCTTGATGACCCAACATCAACAGCAAAGAAAGATGCACTGAGGAACAAGCGTAGCACCATCCAGCTAAAGCTGCGTCAGATACAAGACTCCTGGATCAGCAATAAAGCAGATGAGATCCAAGGATATACTGACAGAAATGACATGAAGAACTTCTATGATGGACTCAAAGAGATCTATGGTCCTACCACATCAAGATCATCACCACCTCTCCTCAGTGCAGATGGGTCTACTCTCATCACTGACAAAGACAAGATCCTTGAGAGCTGGGCTGAACATTTTGACAATGTTCTAAACCGTCCTTCCACCATCAACGACGAAGCTATTAACCGCCTCCCACAAGTTCCAGTCGACGAGACGATGAGTGCCATACCTACCTTTGAGGAGATCCAGAAAGCAATTCGCCTGCTTTCCAGTGGTAAAGCACCCGGCGCAGACTCGATCCCAGCTGAGATCTACAAAGAGGGTGGCAGAGCACTGACTGAAAAACTTCATGAGCTCTTCCAAGTCGTATGGCAGCATGAGACACTTCCGCAAGACTTCAAAAATGCCTCCATCATACATCTATACAAGAACAAAGGAAATCACCAGGCCTGTGACAACCACCGAGGAATATCCCTGCTGTCCATCGCAGGCAAGGTCCTGGCCAGAGTACTGCTGAACCGGTTCATAGTCCGCCTTGAGCAAGACCTTCCAGAGAGTCAATGTGGCTTCCGGAAAGATCGCGGGACTATCGACATGGTGTTTGCTGCCAGGCAGCTCCAAGAGAAGTGTCAGGAACAAAACACTGACCTCTACTCCACCTTTGTTGATCTGACCAAGGCCTTTGATACTGTTAGCAGAGAGGGTCTATGGAGAATCATGGCGAAGTACGGCTGCCCAAGAAAATTCATCGCCATCGTACGTCAGTTCCATGATGGTATGCTGGCCAGAGTACAAGACAACGGAGAGGCATCTGAACCTTCCAGTCACCAATGGAGTGAAGCAGGGCTGTGTCTTGCTCCACCCTGTTCAGCCCCATGTTTTCGGCAATGCTGTCAGATGCGTCGGAGATTCGGATGCTGGTGTCAGCATCAGGTACAGGTATGATGGATCACTCTTCAATTCTCAGGAGGCTTCAAGCAAAAACAAGGTTCTCAACAGAATCTCATCAACGACTTCCTGTTTGCTGATGATTGCGCCTCAATGCTGCTTCTGAAGCGACATGCAAGACAGTGTTGACAAGTTCTCTGATGCTTGCGACAACTTTGGGTTGACAATCAGTACCAAGAAGACAGAGGTAATGCACCAACCAGCCCAGGGAAGCCTACGTTGAACCAAACATCTCCGTAAATGGACATAGGACTCAAAGCAGTGGACAAATTTACTTATCTTGGCAGTACCCTCTCCCGCACAGTAGCCATTGATGATGAGGTCAACACCAGACTCGCCAAAGCAAGCGCTGCCTTTGGCAGACTTCGAAAGAATGTGTGGGACAGGAGAGGCATTCACAGAACCAAGATCAAGGTCTACAAAGCGGTAGTGCTCACCCCTTGCTCTATGTCTCAGAGTCATGGACAGTCTACCAACGCCATGCTAAAAAGCTGAACCACTTCCACACCACCTGTTTGAGAAAACTGTTTGGCATCAAGTGGCAGGACAAGATCCCAGACACTGAGGTGCTCACTAGAGCAAACCTTCCCAGCATCCACACATCTGATGCAGACCCAGCTTCGCTGGGCAGGCCGTGTAGTTCGCATGCCAGACCATCGGCTCCCCAAGAAACTTCTGTTTGGCGAACTTCAGCATGGAAAGCGCTCCCAGGGAGGCCAGAAGAAACGCTTCAAGGACACACTGAAAGCCTCACTGAAAGCCTTCAACATTGAGATAAACTCATGGGAGCAGGCAGCAATGGAGAGGCCACAGTGGCGAGCAGCTGTATGCAGTGGCGCCAAGGCCCACGAAGCAAACAGAATTGCGACAGCTGAGCAACGCAGGCAAGATAGAGCCTCCAAGTCTCCAAAAGCAGCCACTATACCCTGTCCATACTGCTCGAGAACTTTTCAAGCACGGATTGGCCAAATAAGTCATCTTCGCACCCACAGAAATGGACCCTCGCAATCCCAGGATGAATAGATGGTCATCATATGTTCCATTTTTTTATTATTATTATTATTATTATTATTATTATTATTATTATTATTATTATTATTATTATTATTATTATTATCATCGATCCCGATGGACGAAGAAGAAGAAGAAGAAGAAGAAGAAGAAGAAGAAGAAGAAGTGAGAGAGAGAGAACTGATATCAACAGAAGACAGGATTATCCCTTTTCAGTGATTATCCCTTTTCAATGATTGTTCATGCTATTTAATCCTCATAAACAACAACAGAATATCTACGTTTGCATGAATCATCGCAATCATTTCAAAGTCGACACAGTAATACTCCCCACACCTTACAGCCCTCCACTTTGTGTGCCTCATTATCAACTCAGCTCAGCACGTGCAAAAGTGACCTATGCTTAGAGGACCCTGACGTGTTTCCTTGGCCTGCCTTGCCACAACTACGAGTAAAGTCCGCGTGACGAAAATGATCAGGGGTTCGCCCTTGTGCACGTGACATTACGTGATATAAACTAGTTAATCATGTAGCAAGCTAATTATGCAGAGGAGACCGTAAGGCACAAAGATGAATGACAACATGGCCCTTTGGTGCTGAACAAAATCCAAGGACAAACAAGCAGTAGCAGCAACAATAAAGAAACCAAACCCAGATCAAGGCACAGTGCTTTATCTTTATATTATTATGGTGGACTTCTGGGTTGTTGCGTTCCTAGAGCTCCGCGGCTCACCAGTGGTAAGATTGTTTTCGGATGTGACTGTTTGGGGTTGGTTTTATTCCCACCATGAAGGTAGCTACATTCCGACTGCGGGGATACAGTTGAAATTGATCCTACCGATTCTGTCAAGAAAGGAGGTACCTCCCTGCTCTTTCCGATTTTCAACTGTAGTGGGTTCTTTTGGCTTGCACAAGTCCTTAGGCACACGAGTCCGACTGTTCTTGAGTCTTCTGCCAAAATAATTATTTGACATTCAGTTCGATTTCCCCGCCAAACTGGGAAGAGAGGGCGAGGCTGCGAGTCGTATCTAGAACCTCACGGTTTACTGGTGTATACTTATGGCTTGTGACCACTTGAATTCCTCTTTTTATTGATACGATAAAGTGGTGGTACTGGTATTGGTCTTGATATAGGTATTATCCTGTAGTGTGTGCGAGGTGATGTTCGTATACTGTGGTGTGTTATTCTTCCGTGATACATGTTTTTCTTATTTGCTTTTTTGTATATGGCTTGTAATCCGCATGAATTTCTCAGTTTGTGAGATAAAGGGTTTTGAATTGAAAATGTGTGGCTTACGGGGTCACGGCTTTTCTGTCCCTTTCGAAAGACTGGCACCCAGGCTATCATTAGACAGGGTGAGTTATCTGTAGATAGGGTGAATTATCTGTAGACAGGGTGAGTTATCTGTAGATAGGGTGAGTTATCTGTAGATAGGGTGAGTTATCTGTAGACAGCGTGAGTTATCTATAGACAGTGTGAGTTATCTATAGACAGGGTGAGTTATCTGTAGATTAAAAAAAATGGTGTCCCATAACCTATAAGGTCGTAGGGGGAGCGAGGCGTCAGAGACCTCACTTCTCTAGGGCCAGCATATTGAGGGCGGCTCCCATCTCCTCTCCCTCGCTGCTTTACCTTCCCTGACCCTAAAGAGGACAGGTATCCATTTACAGCTGGGTTAACTGGGGGGAAGCCAAGGCGCGCAAACGGTCACCCATCCAACTGGTAACCACGCTCGACTCTGCTTAACTTGGCTGGGGGAAAGCGAGTGCTCCGACCACTGAGCTATCCAGTCCCCATCTGTAGATAGGGTGAGTTATCTGTAGATAGGGTGAGTTATTATAATATAATAATAATAATAATAATAATAATAATAATAATAATAATAATAATAATAATAATAATAATGTATGGAATTTATATAGCGCAGAATCTTGTAAAGCAACAAATCAAGGCGCTTTTTTTTCTTCTTTTTTTTTAATATCGAGGATAATGGAATAAGCGCTCATGTGCTTTTTTACATCCAGTCCCCGTGTGTATGCGGTTTTGTAAATTTTGTCATCACCGGTACACAATGGCCTACTCTTTCGAAAAGCGGAACAGGATTTAACGTGTGCGCAAGATGTTCTGCATGCGTTCGCACACGGGGCCTCGGTTTATAGTCTCATCTGAAGGACTGAAGTTATCTGTAGATAGGGTGTGTTATCTGTAGATAGGGTGTGTTATCTGTAGATAGGGTGAGTTATCTGTAGATAGGGTGAGTTATCTGTAGATAGGGTGAGTTATCTGTAGATAGGGTGAGCTATCTGTAGATAGGGTGAGTTATCTGTAGACAGGGTGAGTTATCTGTAGACAGGGTGAGTTATCTGTAGACTGGGGTGAGTTATCTGTAGACAGGGTGAGTTATCTGTAGACAGGGTGAGTTATCTGTAGACTGGGGTGAGTTATCTGTAGACAGGGTGAGTCATCTGTAGACTGGGGTGAGTTATCTGTAGACAGGCTGAGTTATCTGTAGACAGGCTGAGTTATCTGTAGACAGGGGCGAGTTATCTGTAGACAGGCTGAGTTATCTGTAGACAGGGGCGAGTTATCTGTAGACAGGGTGAGTGAGTTATCTGTAGACAGCGTGAGTGAGTTATTTGTAGACAGCGTGAGTGAGTTATCTGTAGACAGAGTGAGTTATCTGTAGACAGAGTGAGTTATCTGTAGACAGAGTGAGTTATCTGTAGACAGCGTGAGTGAGCTATCTGTAGACAGGGGTGAGCTTTTGTTATCTGTAGACAGGGTGAGTTATCTGTAGACAGGATGAGTGAGTTATCTGTAGACAGGGTGAGTTATCTGTAGACAGGGGTGAGTTATCTGTAGACAGCGTGAGTTGTCTATAGACAGGGGTGAGTTATCTGTAGACAGAGCGAGTTATCTGTAGACTACCGAATGAGCTGTGAAAGTGTCGTGTTATGGTGGGCAGAGCCATTCCCTGATGCTTACTGTGAAGACGCCAACCTGCATGGATCCACGCCGCTCTTTCAGCCCACAGTGAAGCAGCTGAAGGAGGCCAGTCAGACCTCAGAACATGGTCAGTTGCCGGCACTCCTGGTGCTCGCTCAATTCCTACTTGACTTGTTTCAATTATACTTCCTGGTTTAAACATTGTTTCTTCAATACATATACTACATAAGCAATCGATAACACAGCAAAGGGAAGACATCAATCTACATCATCATCATCATCATCATCATCATCATCATCATCATCATCATCATCAGACCCGTGACCTTGGCGGTCGTGGGGGAGACACGAAAGACGATGCCGTGGTAAGCCTCCTCCATCCATCTCGGTCCTCGGCTCTGCGCAGTAGTGCCGAGTCATTCATCCTGGTCCATTCTCTGATGTTGTCCATCCATGACTTGTTCTGTCTTCCCCTCTTTCTGCCACCTTCGAGTGTTCCCTGCAGTACTGTTTTTGGCAGAGTGTTGTGGCGGGTGACGTGGCCGAACCATGTCAGCTTTTTCTTCTTGACGATGGTGAGAAATATGACTCTTGACAAATTCATTGGTCTTTCGTTCTCTCCAGGATAGGCCCAGTAGTTTTCTATGGCATTTTGTTTCGAATGACTGGATTTCGCTTTGCTGTTTCAGCAGTCAATGTCCAGGTTTCACTTCTGTACAGCAGGATCGTCTGAATTAGGGCTTTGTAGAGCTTTAGTTTGATTGGGAAACTGATCTCTTTACTTTTCCATATGGTGGTGAGTTTTGTCATGGAAGATGTTGCCATGGCTATTCTGACTTTGATTTCTGTCGTCGATCGCCCGTCCTTTGTGAGTGTAGCGCCAAGGTATTTAAAAGCGTCTACCTCTTCCAGTTGTTGGCCGTTCATGTAAATTTTAGCAGTGGCGTTGCTCGTGCTGTTCACAAGTACTTTACTTTTCTCCGAACTCACCTCCATCCCATATGCTCCAGCTCTGTTCTCAAGTCTGGTCGTAAGATCTTGCAGCTCTGTGTTACTTCCGCCCATGAGGTCAATGTCATCGGCAAACCGTAAGTTGTTGAGGGGTCTGCCGCCAATGGAGATGGTAGAGTGGAAGTCATGGAGGGTCTCTCTCATAATGTTTTCCAAGAACAGATTAAACAGGACTGGAGATAACAGGCATCCTTGTCGGACCCCAACTGTGGTTTTGAAGTAGTCTCCGACCTGATTGTTCAGAAGGACTGCACTGCTTGCGGTGTTGTATAGTGCTTGAATGGTTTGCACTAGTCCTTCTTCAATGCCAAACATTCTGAGGACCTGCCACAGGCCTTCGTTCCATACTCTGTCGAAAGCCTTCTTGAAGTCGATGAAGTTGTGGAACAGGTCTCTCTGATGTTGAAGATGTTTTCCCATCAGGATGTGGCAGTTAAAAATCCGTTCGATTGTGCTCCTGCCTGCCCTGAACCCAGCTTGTTCCTCTGCAAGGTGTTCTTCTGCCTCCTTCTTGAGTCGATTCAAAATAACTTTGAGCATGATCTTGCTGGCGTGGCTGATGAGGCTGATTGTTCTATAGTTTTGGCATTGGCGTAAATTCCCCTTCTTGGGCAGGGGTATGATGAGTGATTGTGTCCGTTCTGTTGGCCACTGTTTTGTCTCCCAAATCTTCTGACAGATAGCTGTAACATATGTGATGACTGTTTCGCCACCATGCTTGAGCAGCTCTGCTGGTATATTGTCTGCTCCTGGGGACTTTCCTACTGGTAAGCTGCGGATGGCTTCTTCCACTTCTTCCCTCAGTATAGGTAATGGCGAGGGTGATCTTGATGTTGCTGCTTTCTCTTCTATTATGCTCTTGTCAGGTTGTATTGGGTAGTTGTACAGTTCTTGACAATATTCAGATCACCTGTTCAATGCAGCTGAGCTTTCTGTGAGGAGGTTTCCGGAGCTGTCTTCAATGACTGATGATTTGGTTTGAAGTGGTTTTGTGAGTTTCCTCAGGGTGTCGTATGCCTTTTTACTGTTGCCCACTTTCATGCTTTTTTCGATCTCATCACATTGATCACTGATCCACTTCTCTCTGGCCTTTAACATTGACTTCTTCACGAGATTGTTGGCCTCCCGGTATTCTTTAGGGTTGGAAGACCTGGTTGGTTTCAGTGCTCTTCTTGTATCGCAGAGGTCCAAGATGTCATTGGTAGTCCATGGCTGGTGTTTATTCCTCTGACGACCGAGTACCTCCTCTGCTGTTTCTCGGACTGCCTCATTAAAGTTGTTGGTGAGGTCATTGATGTCATTGTCCAGGAGGGTTAATGCCGTAAAACGTCCGCCAAGCTTAGCTTGGAAGATCTCCTCGACATCTGGATCTTTCAGTTTGTCCACGTCAAATTTGATACGTGGGTTTGCAGGCTGTTTGTTTTTCTTCAGCTTCATTTTGAATACCAGCAGCACAAGGTCGTGGTCGCTGCCTCTGTCAGCTCCAGGGTACGTTCTTGTTCTGGCTCTCTTGACGCTGGATTTGAAGCGCCGTGGTGTTAAGATAAAATCTACTTGGTTATGGATCTTGCCGTTTGGCGCATGCCAAGGTGTCCTCCTTGACTGCTTGTGGGGATAGAGGGTATTGGCAATAGTAAGTCTGTGGGTGCAGGCAAACTCCAGCAGACGTAGTCCCCTGTCGTTGGTCTCCCCAGTTCCAAACTGACCAACTGTTCCGGCCAATTGGTTGTAAGAGTCAGGACCCACTTTGGCGTTAAAATCCCCTTGGATGATGATGATGTCCTTCTTGGGTATTTTCATAATGGTCTCTTCAAGATCTTCGTAAAATTCTTCTACTTCTTCATCTGCATGGTCAGATGATGGTGCATAGATTTGTATGATGGTGATGTTCTTGGGCTTGGCCGACACCCGGATGCTGATAATCCTGCTGAAGCCGGTGTACAGCTGATAATGCACCCCACTACTTCCTTTCTGACAATAAATGCCACTCCATGTTGGTGATGTTTCTCTTGGCCACTGTACCAGATCTTGTTGCCTTCTTCAGTCAATGTCTCACCAAATCCTGTCCATCTCACTTCTCCTAGTCCAATAATGTCCCTTTTATAGCAGCTAAGCTCATACTCTAGTTCTTTGATTTTTCCGCACTGGTAGAGTGTACGGACGCTCCATGTACCAATGGTGATTTGTTCTCTAGGGAGCTTAAGTAATGTTTTAACTCCAGTAGCTGACTTGTCACTTCCACCCTGGTGTTGATCAATGGAAAGCGCGGTCGTTGGTAACCCGGGCCTCGACCGATCCGGTATCATTTTGGCTTTGCATTTGTCTTTCATATTTTTTCTGTGGGCTTAGGATATTCCTTGGTGGCGCCAATCTCCTCTCCAAGTCTCCATATGTTTTGGGTTTTTTCTATTGGGGTTTCCTCCCCCACATGCGACAGGTTGTACTGGGTTACATGGATACCAGTAGCAGTAACAGAGAACTTCTCTGACTGACCTGACCAATCAATCTACACCTTCTGCCAAAAACTATGGCAATTTCACATTTGTTGCTGCTGCACGCAAGTGACATTTGCTTATGCACGTTTTCATACATTCAAATGCCATAAGGTCTACAAGAATACAAACGGAAGTTAACAAGGAATGATATGGAAAATACACAACGTTGGGAAGCCATTGCTGAAGTCCTGGGAAAAAAATCAATGTACACTACGGCAGCTCAATGATGTTTATCTACCTTCACATTTCAAAGACACAAGCAGCACTCCAGTGCAATTTTTTAAAATGTTACTTGTTATTTGTACACCAAAATCGTCTGTATTTATAAATAACTTATGTACTGTTTAGCATTGTTAGCGTTATCATTACCCTTAGTTGTTTTAAAACTCATACTTCTGCTTGCTTTATTTCTTGTTTTAATTATCATTTTTTTAAATAAGATTTTTGCTTTTTCATTGTCTCAGCCTTCTCGCTTTATGCCTGTCTTTGCTTTCTTCCATCGTAGATTTTTACAAATTTTTGTTTGTTCCTGTTCTTCATTAGTTTTTCAGCTTTAATTTTCTCATAGGAGCTGTTCCTTCCCCCCCTGGTTTGCTCTGAATCTCTCTCTCTCTCTCTCGCTCTCTCTCTCTCTAGCTCTGCTTCTGTCTGTTTCTCTGTAAACCCCCATCACTCTATGTATGCGTATGTGTGTGTGTGTGTGTGTGTGTGTGTGTGTGTGCGCGTGTGTGCGTGTGTGTGTGTGTGTGTAATAATAATAATAATAATATATGGAATTTATATAGCGCTGAATCTTGTAAAAATCAAACAAATCGAAGCGCTTGCACTCAAATCATTTACAGGCATGCAACTCTCCTTAAACATAATGAATCACAGATTTCAAGATTTCAAATCCATGCACGCACACACACGCACGCACGCACGCACCACACACACACACACACACACACACACACACACACACACACACACACACACACACACACACACACACACACACACACACACACACACACACACACACACACACACACACACACACGAAGCAACACGTAGAAGGTGAAAGATGCTGTTGAAAATTAGGGACAGATATGTGGGGGGAAAGTCTCAGGTAGGAAATAAGTGTGTTTTGAGGCTGGATTTGAAGGTATCAAGTGAAGGCTTTTGGCGAAGTGAAAGAGGGAGGTCATTCCAGGTGGATGGACCAGAAACAGAGAAGGAGCGATGGCCAACAGTGGTTTGTTTGAATCTGGGTGTTCGAAAGCACAAAGTATCTGCGGCTGAACGAAGGGAACGGGATGGAGTGTACAGGTGAAGACAGTTACAGAGATAAGAGGGTGCAGATTTGTGGAGACATTTGAAACAGAGGGTATTGATTTTATACTCCAGTCTTTGTGAGACAGGCAGCCAGTGAAGATATCGCAGAAGAGGAGTGATGTGTTCAGATTTTTTTCTTTCTTAGGACCAGTCGAGCTGCAGAGTTTTGTATGCGTTGAAGAGAGTGGATAGATGATGCTGGTAGGCCAGCCAAAAGAGAATTACAGTAGTCTAAACGTGAAAGAATGAGAAATGTGACAAGCTTGGAAGTTGCATCAGTGTTTGTGTGTGTGTGTGTGTGTGTGTGTGTGTGTGTGTGTGTGTGTGTGTGTGTGTGTGTGCACTTGCGCTCACGCTTGAGCTCGAGCTCGCTTTGGAGTATGTACCACTGTCAGTGCCTGAAAGTATACTTTTGTGAGCGCACACTTTGTTTATTAAATTATGAAATTACAATCTGTTCATCAAAATGAATACTTCTGTGTGAGTGGGTATATGCCGTGTGTGGTGTGTGTGTGTGTGTGTGTGTGTGTGTGTGTGTGTGTGTGTGTGTGTGTGTTGTGTGTGTGTGTGTGTGAGTGAGGAGGTGAGGGATGCCTATGAGAGGAGTATAGTGTTCCTTTTTATAAGTGACAAGTGAATATCACGTAAATACAGTTTCCATGCTGGCAATCATTCCAACATGACTTACTCTTCCCTCGCCCCTCCCCCAAACTTCAGCCGATGAAAAGCTATCCCATCAGCTGCATAAAGCTTACCACAGCGAAGACGCCTGGTGCAGCGAAGTGTACAGCATCCTGCAGCAGTTTTGTGGAGTGGAGGCAGGCAGTGTGTGGCTGTCTGACACCCTGCCCGTAGACCTGGACCTGCCCCTAGACACCCTGCCCCCCATCTCCACAGATATCCAAGTCTTCGTCCTCGCTTCAGGACGACCCCCTTTCCTGCTCACCCTGTTCGACCTCCACAAGCTGGCGGAGGAGGAGGACCAAAGGAGCGCATGCTCTGGAGAGGTCTCCGATGAGTCTGGTCAGACTTTTCATGGCGACAGTAGCGGAGACTATGATAATGTGAAGAGGGGGTCAGGCAGTGAAGCGGTCCTTCAGGAAGAGGTGGAGAAGGTGAAGTTGTACACCCTGCACCTGGGAAAGCTGCTGACCACTGCTCTGCTCGGCTTCTGCCGCTGTGACTTCCTGCTGCTGCCGCTCTGCCTCAGTGTGGAGGGCTTCACTGTGGCGGCCCTGGAGGAGGGGCTGCAGCAGCAGGAGAAGGCTGCACAGCAGTTCTTCGGGGGCCCGCTGAGGCTGAGTGTGGCGGCCTACCACGAGCTGAAGGCGGCTGCTGTTGCGGTAACTGGTGTGTCAATACTCCCTGGACTGATGAGTTCCTGTGCTGGTCTAGAGCTGCCGAAGGAAGAGGTAGTGTTGTGTTTTTGTGTGTTTGTGTGTTTGTGTGTGTGTGTGTGTGTGTGTACGCGCGCGTGTGTGTATGTGTGTTTGTGTGTGTGTGTATGTGTTTGTATGTGTTTGAGTATGTGTGTATGTGTATGTATGTGTCTGACACCACCCTCACCAATCAAGACTGGTGTGTGTTGTTCTGCTACCATGGCAGTGAGAGCCGCGGACATTAGAGCTATGCTCGCACCTGAGATTTGTCAAAAACAGTACACGCTTGCTCCTGATATTAAGCAGCGTATAACACACTTAGGCATTCATCGCCGCAAAACCAGACGGGGAACACGGGCAGGCCGACATCATCGCCAGTGGTGGGCTTCCCTCTCCCGTGTCTCTCCCCTCACCTCTGATGTCACTTCTGTTACCCCTGACAACGCTTCTTCCCCATGCTGCCGTCCACCCGCCCTTTCAGCTTTTGATTGTTCTGTTGTTTGTAACTCTGATAATGTTTTTTGTTCTGATGATGATGATGTATATCATGATGTGTTTCAAACACCGAATCCCCTGATTAGCACAGTTCTTTCATCGTCTTCTACTCCTGATTCACCATCCAAACTCTTGTCTGTTCTTCCGCTAGCCGCATCTCCACCATCGCCTTCGTCCTCTTCCTCTGATGCTTGTCCAAACTCACCACTTTCATCTCCAACCTCTCCACCTCCTTCAGATCTCCTTCTAGTTTGTATGTTCAATGTGCAGTCTGTCTGTCCAAATGGAAAAGCCGACTACATATCTGATTTCATCTCTGAAAAAAACATTGACTTAACCTTCCTCACCGAAACTTGGCTTAAACCACATGGCCATGAGCCAAAAATAAAACAGCTGACTCCTCCTGGATATAAAACCATTTCTTTCCCCCGACTCTCTCGAGGAGGTGGGATTGCCATCATTCTCAAACACATATTGGAACCATCTCTTTCTTTGTCACAACCTTCAATTCTCACATGAATCTTTTGAAGTTTGCGAAATCAATCTCAACCTACCTGGCCACTCTATTACTATCTGCTGCCTTTACCGTCCACCTCCCAGCCGTAAAAACAACCTAACATCTTCTCTTTTTCACCAAGAATTCCAGTCACTCTTCGACCACTATAGCCTCTCTCCCACTAAACTTATAATTCTTGGTGACTTCAACTTCCATTTCGACAACCAGTCTTCTCCAGATGTCAAACGTCTTTCTCTTTCTCTGTCCAACCATTCTCTCTCTCAACTGGTAAACGAAGCAAACCACAGATCTGGTCATATTTTAGACTGGCTGATTACTAATGCTTCATTAATCTTGTCACATCTGTTTCTGTCACTGACGAACTGCATTCTGATCATTCCGCCATTCTTTTCCATATCAACATCACAAAACCTGTCAGAAAGAAGAAATATGTTACTCGTCGCAATCTTAAGGCCTTAGACATTCATACCTTCTCTTCACAAGCTTCCAAACGTTTTTCACAAACCTCTGACCACACTGATCTCTCTGATCACTATAACACTATTCTCCGCCATCTGCTTGATGAGCATGCACCTCCTACTGATCATCTCCTCCCTGACAGACCCTGTGCGCCATGGTATACCCAAGACATCTTGATAGCGAAGCGCAAACGCCGGCAACTAGAACGGCAGTGGCGGAAGTCAAAAACCGAAATCAACAAACAGCTTTTCCGAAAACAAATAAACAAAGTCAAACTCGTAATCCATTCAGCAAAGACAGACTACTACTCTTCCCAAGTTCTCTGTGCTACATCCATAAAATCTTTTTTTTCCCTCACCTCAAATCTCCTTGGATCTGCAAAAACAACTCCTCTGCCTAACACCCACAGCCTGTCTGAACTTCCATCCATATTTTCTGCCTTCTTTTCAGACAAAGTCCACAACATACGCTCCAGACTGGATCAGACTCAATTCCAGCCTGCGCCTCCTGATCCCCAGTTCACTGGCACTCCTCTCTTTTCCTTCCATCCCACAAGTGAAAAAAGAAATCATGACAATTCTGAAGGAAATGACTATAAATCATGCGACCTTGATCCCATACCTGCTCTGTTTTCTCACAATGCCTTCCACAACTTCTGCTATTATCACTAAAATAGTAAACTCATCTCTTCAGTCAGGAAATTTTCCATCAGCTCTTAAAACAGCAATAGTCACACCTCTACTGAAAAAGCACGACCTCGATCCCAACATTCTGAAGAATTATAGGCCTGTCTCAAACTTACCCTTTGTCTCTAAAGTACTAGAAAAAGTTGTTCTCAAACAGTTCAACAGTCACCTTCATTCCAATGATCTTCTTCCCACTTTTCAGTCTGCCTATCGCCCCAACCACAGCACCGAAACCACCCTAGTCCACACTTTAGATACACTTCTACTTGCTTCTGATGCAGGAAAAATCTCCCTCCTCATTCTTCTTGACTTATCTGCAGCCTTTTATACTATAGATCACTCAGTTCTTCTTTCTCGCCTCCAAAATACGTTTGGTATTAACGGCACAGCCCTCACCTGGTTTACTTCATACCTCACAGACCGGTTCCGGAAAGTTATTGTAAACAAAATTCAATCAAAACCTGTCAAAATGGAATGTGGAGTCCCGCAGGGATCAGTCCTGGGCCCTGTTCTCTTTACTCTGTACACTGCTCCACTCTCACATATAATAAACAACGACCATATTGATCATCATTTCTATGCCGATGATACTCAGCTTCAGTGCATCGATACTGTTGAAAACTTGCCTTCCCTCCTGACAAATATGTCATACTGCCTTCAAGACATTCAAAACTGGATGACTCAGAACAAGTTACAACTTAATGCCGATAAAACCGAAGCCATGCTCATAGGGACCCAACATAAACTTTCCTCTATCGCAAAAACTTCAATAGAATTCGGCAATACGTCAGTTCCTTTGTCCAACTCTGTGAAGTATTTAGGAGTAGTTCTTGACAACACACTCTCTATGAAAAAAATTCATCACCCAGACCTGCCAGTCTTGCTACTATCAATTACGGCGCATAAGCGCGATTCGCAAGTATCTGTCCACTGATGCAACTTCCAAGCTTGTCACATCTCTCATTCTTTCACGTTTAGACTACTGTATTTCTCTTTTGGTTGGCCTACCAGCATCATCTATCCACTCTCTTCAACGCATACAAAACTCTGCAGCTCGACTGGTCCTAAGGAAGAAAAAATCTGAACACATCACTCCTCTTCTTCGATCACTTCACTGGCTGCCTGTCTCACAAAGACTGGAGTATAAAATCAATACCCTCTGTTTCAAATGTCTCCACAAATCTGCACCCTCTAATCTCTGTAACTGTCTCCACCTGTACATTCCATCCCGTTCCTTCGTTCAGCCGCAGATACTTTGTGCTTTCGAACACCCAGATTCAAACAAACCACTGTTGGCCGTCGCTCCTTCTCTGTTTCTGGTCCATCCACCTGGAATGACCTCCCTCTTTCACTTCGCCAAAAGCCTTCACTTGATACCTTCAAATCCAGCCTCAAAACACACTTATTTCCTACCTGAGACTTTCCCACCACATATCTGTCCCTAATTTTCAACAGCATCTTTCACCTTCTAAGTGTTGTTCCGTGTGTGTGTGTGTGTGTGTGTGTGTGTGCGTGCGTGCGTGCGTGCGTGCGTGCGTGCGTGCGTGCGTGCGTGCGTGTGTGTGCGTGCGTACGTACGTGCGCGCGCATGGATTTGAAATCTGTTGTTCATTATGTTTAAGGAGAGTTGCATGCCTGTAAATGATTGAGTGCAAGCGCTTCGATTTGTTTGTTTTTTTACAAGATTCAGCGCTATATAAATTTCATATATTATTATTATTATCATTATTTGTGTGTATATGTGTTTGTGTCTGTGTGTGTGTATGTGGATGTGTGTATGTTGATGTGTGGATGAGGGTGTGTGTTTATGTGTATGTGTGTATACATATGCGAGTTTGTGTGTATGTGTTTGTATGTGTGTATGTGTGTGTATGTCTGTGCGTATTAGCATGGCTAAATAAGATACAAAATATTTTAGTACAAAGCGGATTTGACTGTCTGTTGGTGAGACAGTTTTGTTCAAGTATTAATTCTACAAGTTCACATCTCAAATCCTTCTTAAAAGATAAATTTGTTAATGAATGGAGAACTGAGCTGTGGAATAATAGTAGATGCCTTTATTATAAAACTATAAGATCGATTTTGGTATGGAAAAATATATAACTTGTCTACCAGATGTGAAATTTCGTTGTAGCTGTCGCAAGCTTCCTATTGAGGTTGGACGTTTCCATAGTACACCACGGGAAGAAAGAATATGTTCAAAATGCAATATGTCATTTTTGGGAGGTGAATTTCATTTTATCGTGGAATGTCCCCACTTCAAACATTTACGACAAGATTTTATTCCCTGACATTTTTCTCAACCCATGTCTAGTTATAATTTTTGTAGACTAATGAAATGCAAATCTCCAAAAGTTCGCCTGTCACTCTCAAAATTCATAAGATTTGCACGTATTTTATGAAATTTCACTTCTCTTTCAAGAATTGTAGATTGTGTCTTTTAAAGAAATGTGTATACTTTAAAAAAAAGTCTTGAGTCTGTAAAACTGCTTGCCTATCATTTTGCGATGAACTTCTTGCTTTTCAGTTCCTGTTAGTGTTGATATTATTTTTGGGTGTATTGCTGTTAGGTTTAGTCTCCTGTTGAATTCGTTTGTATTCCATTATCCTCGGAATAAAACAATAAATAAATAAAATAGTAAAAAAGATACACACAGACATAGATTCAAGATTTAATATTTAATTCCTTTCTTCCCTTTCGTATGGAGATACCCCCAAAGGGATTTTATTATTTTTTTATATTCTTTTATATCGATAATAATGGAATAAGCATTTATGTGCTGTTTACATCCAGTCCCCGTGTGTGTGCGGTTTTGAAAATTCTTTCATCTATTCCCACCGGCACACAATGGCCTACTCTTAATAGGATTTGTCGTGTGCGCAAGATGTTGGGATGAAAGGAATTGAAACTTGAATCTGTGTCTGTGTGTATCTTTATTACTATTTTATTTATTTATTGTTTTATTCCGAGGATGATGGAATAAGCGCCCGTGTGTTTTTTTACATCTAGTCCCCGTGTGTATGTAGTTGCGTAAATTTTGTCATCCGTTCCCAGCGGCACACAATGGCCTACTCTTACGAAAAGTGGAACGAGTTTTAACGTGTGCGCAAGATGTTCTACGTGCGTTCGCACACCGGACCTCGGTTTATAGTCTCATCCGAAGGACTTTTGGGGAGGTGCAGTCGGCACTGATGTTAACTCCAGAAGAAAAATCTTCTTGAACGAGATTCGAACCCGGGTCAGCAGATCACAAGCGCATCAATCTAACCACTAGGCTATGCCGTCCCCCAGTGTGTATGTGCATAAGTGTGTATGTGTGTATTTATGTTTGCGTATATGTGTGTAAGTGTATGTGTGTATGTGTATGTATGTATGTATGTATGTATGATTGTATGTGTATGTGTGTATATGTATGTGTGGTTTATGTGTATGTGTGTATGTGTATATGTGTGTATGTGTAAGTATGTGTTTTTGTTTGTATTTTTATTTTAGTTTGTATTATTTTTTTATATCGAGGATAATGGAATGGAAATGGTAATGGAAATCACGTATGTGATTTTTTACATTCAGTACCCGTGTGTATGCAGTTTTGTAAATTTTGTCACCTGTTCCCACTGGCACTCAATGGCCTACTGTTACGAAAAGCGGAACAGGATTCAAAAGTGTGTGCAAGATGTTCTGCGTGCGTTCGCACACGGGGTCTCGGTTTAGAGTCTCATCGAAGGACTTTTGGGGGGAGTGGAGTCTGCACTGATGTTAACTCCAGGGGAAAATATCCCCTTGAACATGTATGTATGTGTGTATGTGTATGGTATATATGTCTTTTTAGAAAGCTATAACTAAGTTCTTTGATTTTTCCGACTGGTAAGTGTACGGACGCTCCATGTACCAATGGTGATTTGTTCTCTAGGAGCTTAAGTAATGTTTTAACTCCATGTAGCTGACTTGTCCTTTCACCTGGTGTGAATCAATGGAAAGCGCGGTCGTTGGTAACCCGGGCCTCGACCGATCCGGTATCATTTTGGTTTGCATTTGTCTTTCATATTTTTTCTGTGGGCTTAGGATATTCCTTGGTGGCGCCAATCTCCTCTCCAAGTCTCCATATGTTTTGGGTTTTTTCTATTGGGTTTCCCCCCCCATGCGACAGGTTGTACTGGGTTACATGGATACCAGTAGCAGTAACAGAGAACTTCTCTGACTGACCTGACCAATCAATCTACACCTTCTGCCAAAAACTATGGCAATTTCACATTTGTTGCTGTAACCAAGTGACATTTGCTTATCACGTTTCATACATTCAATGCATAAGGTCTACAAGAATACAAACGGAAGTTAACAAGGAATGATAGGAAAATACACAACGTTGGGAAGCCATTGCTGAAGCCCTGGGAAAAAAATAATGTACACTACGGCAGCTCAATGATGTTATATCTACCTTCACATTTCAAAGACACAAGCAGCACTCCAGTGCAATTTTTTAAAATGTTACTTGTTATTTGTACACCAAAATCGTCTGTATTTATAAATAACTTATGTACTGTTTAGCATTGTTAGCGTATCATTACCCTTAGTTGTTTAAAACTCATACTTCTGCTTGCTTATTTCTTGTTTTAATTATCATTTTTTTAAATAAGATTTTTGCTTTTCATTGTCTCAGCCTTCTCGCTTTATGCTGTCTTTGCTTTCTTCCATCGTAATTTTTACAAATTTTGTTTGTTCTGTTCTTCATTAGTTTTTCAGCTTTAATTTTCTCATAGGAGCTGTTCCTTCCCCCCATGGTTTGCTCTGAATCTTCTCTCTCTCTCTCGTCTCTCTCTCTCTAGCTCTGCTCTGTCTGTTTCTCTGTAAACCCCCATCACCTAGTGGTATGTTGTGTGTGTGTGTGTGTGTGTGTGTGTGTGTGCGCGTGTGTGCGTGTGTGTGTGGTGTGTGTAATAATAATAATAATAATATATGGAATTTATATAGCGCTGAATCTTGTAAAATCAAACAATCGAAGCGCTTGCACTCAAATCATTTACAGGCATGCAACTCTCCTTAAACATAATGAATCACAGATTTCAAGATTTAAATTCCATGCACGCACACACACGCACGCACGCACGCACCACACACACACACACACACACACACCACACACACACACACACACACACACACACACCACACACACACACACACACACAACACACACACACACACACACACACACACACCACACACACACACGAAGCAACACGTAGAAGGTGAAAGATGCTGTTGAAATTAGGGACAGATAGGGGTGGGGGAAAAGTCTCAGGTAGGAAATAATGTGTTTTGAGGCTGGATTTGAAGGTATCAAGTGAAGGCTTTTGGCGAAGTGAAAGAGGGAGGTCATTCCAGGTGGATGGACCAGAACAGAGAAGGGCGATGGCAACAGTGGTTTGTTTGAATTGGGTGTTCGAAAGCACAAAGTGATCTGCGGCTGAACGAAGGGAACGGGATGGAGTGTCAGGTGAAGACAGTTACTAGAGATAAGAGGGTGCAGATTTGTGGATGCATTTGAAAAAGAGGGTATTGATTTTATACTCAGTCTTGTGAGACAGGCAGCAGTGAAGATATCGCAGAGAGGAGTGATGTGTTCAGATTTTTTTTTCTTAGGACCAGTCGAGCTGCAGAGTTTTGTATGCGTTAAAGAGAGTGGATAGATGATGCTGGTAGCCAGCCAAAAGAGAATTACAGTAGTCTAAAGTGAAAAGAGAAATGTGACAAGCTTGGAAGTTGCATCCAGTGTTTGTGTGTGTGTGTGTGTGTGTGTGTGTGTGTGTGTGTGTGTGTGTGTGTGTGTGTGTGCACTTGCTCACGCTTGAGCTCGAGCTCGCTTTGGAGTATGTTACCATGTCAGTGCCTGAAAGTATACTTTTTGGAGCGCACACTTTGTTTATTAAATTATGAAATTACAATCGTTCATCAAAATGAAACTTCTGTGTGAGTGGGATATGCCGTGTGTGTAGTGTGTGTGTGTGTGTTGTGTGTGTGTGTGTGTGTTTGTGTGTGTGTGTGGTGTGTGTGTGAGTGGAGGAGGTGAGGTGCCTATGAGAGGGTATAGTGTTCCTTTTATAAGTGACAAGTGAATATCACGTAAATACAGTTCCATGCTGGCATCATTCAACATGACTTCCCTTTTTCCCTCGCCCCTCCCCCAAACTTCAGCGATGAAAAGCTATCCCATCAGCTGCTAAAGCTTACCACAGCGAAGACGCCGGGGGTGCAGCGGAAGTGGTACAGCACTGCAGCAGTTTTGTGGAGTGGAGGCAGCAGTGTGAGGGCTGTCTGCCCCTGCCGTAGACCTGGACCTGCCCATGACACCCTGCCCCATCTCCACAGAAAATCCAAGTCTTCGTCCTCGCTTTAGGACGACCCCCTTCCTGCTACCCTGTTCGACTCCACAAGCTGGCGGAGGTGGGGACCAACGGAGGATTGCTCTGGAGAGGTCTCCGATGAGTCTGGTCAGACTTTTCATGGCGACGTAGCGGAGATATGATAATGTGAAGAGGGGGTCAGGCAGTGAGCGGCCTCAGGAGAGGTGGAGAAGGTGAAGGTTGTAACCCTGCACCTGGGAAAGCTGCTGACCACTGCTTGCTCGGCTCTGCCGCTGTGACTTCTGCTGCTGCCGCTCTGCCTCAGTGTGGAGGGCTTCATGTGGCGGCCTGGAGGAGGGGCTGCAGCAGCAGGAGAAGGCCACAGCGTTCTTCGGGGGCCGTGAGGCGAGGTGGCGGCCTCCACGAGTGAGGCGGCTGCTGTTCGGTAACTGGTGTGTCAATACTCCCTGGACTGATGAGTTCCTGTGCTGGTTAGAGCGCCGAGAAGAGGTAGTGTTGTGTTTGTGTGTTTGTGTGTTTGTGTGTGTGTGTGTGTGTGTACGCGCGGTGTGTGTATGTGTGTTTGTGTGTGTGATATGTGTTTGTATGTGTTTGAGTATGTGTGTATGTGTATGTATGTGTCTGACACCACCTCACCAATCAAGACTGGTGTGTGTGTTCTGCTACCATGGCAGTGAGAGCCGCGGACATTAGAGCTATGCTCGCACCTGAGATTTGTCAAAAACAGTACACGCTTGCTCCTGATATTAAGCAGCGTATAACACACTTAGGCATTCATCGCCGCAAAACCAGACGGGGAACACGGGCAGGCCGAAGTCATCGCCAGTGGTGGGCTTCCCTCTCCCGTGTCTCCCCCCTCACCTCTGACGTCACTTCTGTTACCCTGCCCAACGCTTCTTCCCCATGCTGCCGTCCACCCGCCCTTTCAGCTTTGATTGTTCTGTTGTTTGTAACTCTGATAATGTTTTTTGTTCTGATGATGATGATGTATATCATGATGTGTTTCAAACACCGAATCCCCTGATTAGCACAGTTCTTTCATCATCTTCTACTCCTGATTCACCATCCAAACTCTTGTCTGTTCTTCCGCTAGCCGCATCTCCACCATCGCCTTCGTCCTCTTCCTCTGATGCTTGTCCAAACTCACCACTTTCATCCCCAACCTCCCCACTCCTTCAGATCTCCTTCTATTTGTATGTTCAATGTGCAGTTGTCTGTCCAAATGGAAAGCCGACTACTATCTGATTTCATTCTGAAAAAAACTTTGGGACTTAACCTTCCTCCCCGAAACTTGGCTTAAACCACATGGCCATGAGCCAAAAATAAAACAGCTGACTCCTCCTGGATATAAAACCATTTCTTTCCCCCGACTCTCTCGAGAGGTGGGATTGCCATCATTCTCAAACACATTTTGGGAAACCATCTCTTTCTTTGTCACAACCTTCAATTCTCACATGAATCTTTTGAAGTTTGCGAAATCAATCTCAACTACCTGGCAACTCTATTACTATCTGCTGCCTTTACCGTCCACCTCCAGCCGTAAAAACAACCTAACATCTTCTCTTTTTCACAAGAATTCCGTCACTCTTCGACCACTATAGCCTCTCTCCCACTAAACTTATAATTCTTGGTGACTTCAACTTCCATTTCGACAACCAGTCTTCTCCAGATGTCAAACGTTTTCTCTTTCTCTGTCCAACCATTCTCTCTCTCAACTGGTAAACGAAGCAAACCACAGATCTGGTCATATTTTAGACTGGCTGATTACTAATGCTTCTTTTAATTTGTCACATCTGTTTCTGTCACTGACGAACTGCATTCTGATCATTCCGCCATTCTTTTCCATATCAACATCACAAAACCTGTCAGAAAGAAGAAATATGTTACTCGTCGCAATCTTAAGGCCTTAGACATTCATCCCTTTCTCTTCACAAGCTTCCAAACGTTTTTCACAAACCTCTGACCACACTGATCTCTCTGATCACTATAACACTATTCTCCGCCAACTGCTTGATGAGCATGCACCTCCTACTGATCATCTCCTCCCTGACAGACCCTGTGCGCCATGGTATACCCAAGACATCTTGATAGCGAAGCGCAAACGCCGGCAACTAGAACGGCAGTGGCGGAAGTAAAAAACCGAAATCAACAAACAGCTTTTCCGAAAACAAATAAACAAGTCAAACTCGTAATCCATTCAGCAAAGACAGACTACTACTCTTCCCAAGTTCTCTGTGCTACATCCATAAAATCTCTTTTTTCCCTCACCTCAAATCTCCTTGGATCTGCAAAAACAAATCCTCTGCCTAACACCCACAGCCTGTCTGAACTTCCATCCATATTTTTGCCTTCTATTCAGTCAAAGTCCAAACATACGCTCCCAGACTGGATCAGACTCAATTCCAGCCTGCGCCTCCTGATCCCCAGTTCACGGGCCCACTCCTCTCTTTTCCTTCCATCCCACAAGTGAAAAAGAAATCATGACAATTCTGAAGGAAATGACTATAAATCATGCGACCTTGATCCCATACCTGCTCTGTTTTCTCAACAATGCCTTCCACAACTTCTGCCTATTATCACTAAAATATAAACTCATCTCTTCAGTCAGGAAATTTTCCATCAGCTCTTAAACAGCAATAGTCACACCTCTACTGAAAAAGCACGACCTCGATCCCAACATTCTGAAGAATTATAGGCCTGTCTCAAACTTACCCTTTGTCTCTAAAGTACTAGAAAAAGTTGTTCTCAAACAGTCAACAGTCACCTTCATTCCAATGATCTTCTTCCCACTTTTCAGTCTGCCTATCGCCCCAACCCAGCACCGAAACCACCCTAGTCCACACTTTAGATACACTTCTACTTGCTTCTGATGCAGGAAAAATCTCCCTCCTCATTCTCTTGACTTATCTGCACCCTTTTATACTATAGATCACTCAATTCTTCTTTCTCGCCTCCAAAATACGTTTGGTATTAACGGCACAGCCCTCACCTGGTTTACTTCATACCTCACAGACCGGTTCCGGAAAGTTATTGTAAACAAAATTCAATCAAAACCTGTCAAAATGGAATGTGGAGTCCCGCGGGGATCAGTCCTGGGCCCTGTTCTTTTACACTGTACACTGCTCCACTCTCACATATATAATAAACAACGACCATATTGATCATCATTTCTATGCCGATGATACTCAGCTTCAGTGCATCGATACTGTTGAAAACTTGCCTTCCCTCCTGACAAATATGTCTACTGCCTTCAAGAATTCAAAACTGGATGACTCAGAACAAGTTACAACTTAAATGCCGATAAAACCGAAGCCATGCTCATAGGGACCCAACATAAACTTTCCTCTATCGCAAAAACTTCAATAGAATTCGGCAATACGTCAGTTCCTTTGTCCAACTCTGTGAAGTATTTAGGAGTAGTTTCTTGACAACACACTCTCTATGAAAAAAATTCATCACCCAGACCTGCCAGTCTTGCTACTATCAATTACGGCGCATAAGCGCGATTCGCAAGTATCTGTCCACTGATGCAACTTCCAAGCTTGTCACATCTCTCATTCTTTCACGTTTAGACTACTGTAATTCTCTTTTGGTTGGCCTACCAGCATCATCTATCCACTCTCTTCAACGCATACAAAACTCTGCAGCTCGACTGGTCCTAAGGAAGAAAAAATCTGAACAAAATCACTCCTCTTCTTCGATCACTTCACTGCTGCCTGTCTCACAAAGACTGGAGTATAAAATCAATACCCTCTGTTTCAAATGTCTCCACAAATCTGCACCCTCTAATCTCTGTAACTGTCTCCACCTGTACATTCCATCCCGTTCCTTCGTTCAGCCGCAGATACTTTGTGCTTTCGAACACCCAGATTCAAACAAACCACTGTTGGCCGTCGCTCCTTCTCTGTTTCTGGTCCATCCACCTGGAATGACCTCCCTCTTTCACTTCGCCAAAAGCCTTCACTTGATACCTTCAAATCCAGCCTCAAAACACACTTATTTCCTACCTGAGACTTTCCCACCACATATCTGTCCCTAATTTTCAACAGCATCTTTCACCTTCTAAGTGTTGTTCCGTGTGTGTGTGTGTGTGTGTGTGTGTGTGTGCGTGCGTGGCGTGCGTTGCGTGCGTGCGTGCGTGCGTTGCGTGCTGTGTGTGGTGTGTGCGTGCGTACGTACGTGCGCGCGCATGGATTTGAAATCTGTTGTTCATTATGTTTAAGGAGAGTTGCATGCCTGTAAATGATTGAGTGCAAGCGCTTCGATTTGTTTGTTTTTTACAAGATTCAGCGCTATATAAATTTCATATATTATTATTATTATCATTATTTGTGTGTATATGTGTTTGTGTCTGTGTGTGTGTATGTGGATGTGTGTATGTTGATGTGTGGATGAGGGTGTGTGTTTATGTGTATGTGTGTATACGTATGCGAGTTTGTGTGTATGTTTTTGTATGTGTGTATGTGTGTGTATGTCTGTGCGTATTAGCATGGCTAAATAAGATACAAAATATTTTAGTACAAAGCGGATTTGACTGTCTGTTGGTGAGACAGTTTTGTTCAAGTATTAATTCTACAAGTTCACATCTCAAACCCTTCTTAAAAGAAAAAATTGTTAATGAATGGAGAACTGAGCTGTGGAATAATAGTAGATGCCTTTATTATAAAACTATAAGATCGATTTTGGTATGGAAAAAATAAACTTGTCTACCAGATGTGAAATTTCGTTGTAGCTGTCGCAAGCTTCCTATGAGGTTGGACGTTTCCATAGTACACCACGGAAAGAAAGAATATGTTCAAAATGCAATATGTCATTTTTGGGAGGTGAATTTCATTTTATCGTGGAATGTCCCCACTTCAAACATTTACGACAAGATTTTATTCCCTGACATTTTTCTCAACCCATGTCTAGTTATAATTTTTGTAGACTAATGAAATGCAAATCTCCAAAAGTTCGCCTGTCACTCTCAAAATTCATAAGATTTGCACGTATTTTATGAAATTTCACTTCTCTTTCAAGAATTGTAGATTGTGTCTTTTAAAGAAAATTGTATACTTGAAAAAAACAGTCTTGAGTCTGTAATACTGCTTGCCTATCATTTTGCGATGAACTCTTGCTTTTCAGTTCCTGTTAGTGTTGATATTATTTTTGGGTGTATTGCTGTTAGGTTTAGTCTCCTGTTGAATTCGTTTGTATTCCATTATCCTCGGAATAAAACAATAAATAAATAAAAATAGTAAAAAAGATACACACAGACATAGATTCAAGATTTAATATTTAATTCCTTTCTTCCCTTTCGTATGGAGATACCCCCAAAGGGATTTTATTATTTTTTTATATTCTTTTATATCGATAATAATGGAATAAGCATTTATGTGCTGTTTACATCCAGTCCCCGTGTGTGTGCGGTTTTGAAAATTCTTTCATCTATTCCCACCGGCACACAATGGCCTACTCTTAATAGGATTTGTCGTGTGCGCAAGATGTTGGGATGAAAGGAATTGAAACTTGAATCTGTGTCTGTGTGTATCTTTATTACTATTTTATTTATTTATTGTTTTATTTCCGAGGATGATGGAATAAGCGCCCGTGTGTTTTTTTACATCTAGTCCCCGTGTGTATGTAGTTGCGTAAATTTTGTCATCCGTTCCCAGCGGCACACAATGGCCTACTCTTACGAAAAGTGGAACGAGTTTTAACGTGTGCGCAAGATGTTCTACGTGCGTTCGCACACCGGACCTCGGTTTATAGTCTCATCCGAAGGACTTTTGGGGAGGTGCAGTCGGCACTGATGTTACTCCAGAAGAAAATCTTCTTGAACGAGATTCGAACCGGGTCAGCAGATCACAAGCGCCATCAATCTAACCACTAGGCTATGCCGTCCCCCAGTGTGTATGTGCATAAGTGTGTATGTGTGTATTTATGTTTGCGTATATGTGTGTAAGTGTATGTGTGTATGTGTATGTATGTATGTATGTAGTATGATTGTATGTGTATGTGTGTATATGTATGTGTGGTTTATGTGTATGTGTGTATGTGTATATGTGTGTATGTGTAAGTATGTGTTTTTGTTTGTATTTTTATTTTAGTTTGTATTATTTTTTTATATCGAGGATAATGGAATGGAAATGGTAATGGAAATCACGTATGTGATTTTTTACATTCAGTACCCGTGTGTATGCAGTTTTGTAAATTTTGTCACCTGTTCCCACTGGCACTCAATGGCCTACTGTTACGAAAAGCGGAACAGGATTCAACGTGTGTGCAAGATGTTCTGCGTGCGTTCGCACACGGGGTCTCGGTTTAGAGTCTCATCCGAAGGACTTTTGGGGAGAGTGGAGTCTGCACTGATGTTAACTCCAGGGGAAAATATCCCCTTGAACATGTATGTATGTGTGTATGTGTATGTGTATATATGTGTATGTCTGCATGTGTATGTATGTATGTATGTACGTACGTACGTACGAAAGTACGTACGTATGTATGTATGTATGTATGTATGTATGTATCTATATATAATATATATTATATATTATATATATATTATAAAATATATATATATATATATATATATGTAGTGTGTGTGTGTGTGTGTGTGTGTGTGTGTGTGTGTGTGTGTGTGTGTGTGGTGTGTGTATGTATATATGTATGTATGTATGTGTGTATGTATGTGTGTATGTATGTATGTATGTATGTATGTGTGTATGTATGTGTGTATGATGTGTGTGTGTGTGATGTGTGTGTGTGTGTGTGTGTTTTGTGTGTGTGTTTTGTGTGTGTGTGTCTCATGTACTTTTTTCTGGCACCCAGGAGCCGCAGTTCGTGCTGATGGATGAGGGCTGGCGGGCGGCAGTCTCCCTGCTGGTGGAGACCCTGATCAACAGTCCCCTCACAGAGCTGACCTACCCCCCACAGGCGGAGGTGAAAAGCCTGGTGGCTGTGGTGGAAGCTGCCAAACGACTCAGCTTTGCCGACCCTGTCTTGCTGTGTACTCCCCACACTCAACTGCAAGGCGTTTGTAGGTATGTTGGTGTGTGTGTGTAGGGAATGGGGGGGGGGGGGGGGGGGTGCATTCGTGCATGTGTGCGCCTGCGTGCGTGAGTTGTAGTAGTAGTGGTGGTGGAAGTAGTATAAGTTTGTAGTAGTATAGTAGTAGTAGTAGTAGTAGAGTAGTAGTAGTAGTAGTAGTAGTAGTAGTAGTAGTAGTAGTAGTAGAAGAAGAAAAGAAAAGAAAAAGCGATACATGTGCATAGTTGCTAGCGTGCGAGCGCGCGCGTGTGTGTGTGCATACACCACGGATGAGGATATGTGCTGTGTGTAGGGGAACAGGCATTTTTAGTGTTTGTGCGCAAGATATTTTTTGTGACTATACAAATATTTAAGAAAAACAGAAACAAAATATATGCAGTATCTCTCTCTTTGTGTCTCGGTTTCTCTCTTTTTTAAAAAAAAAGAATATGTAAAATCTCTCTTATGTCACACACACATAAACACACACACATACATACACATACATACACACGTGTACACAGAGGCACATATGTATACATAGAGAAAACACTTTCCCCAAAAGTCCTTCGGGTGAGACTATAAACCGAGGTCCCGTGTGCGAACATCTTGTGCACACGTTAAAACCCGTTCCGCTTTTCGGAAGAGTAGGCCATTGTGTGCCAAGGAAAGAATGACAAAATTTACAAAACTGCAAGCACACACGGGGACTAGATGTAAAAAGCATATGAGTGCTTATTCCATAATCCTCGAAATAAAAGAATGAAATTAAACACCACACACACACCACACACACACACACACACACACACACACACACACACACAACACACACACACAAACACACACAACACAGTCTCTCTCTCTCTCTTTCTCTCTCTCCCCTCTTTCTCTCTCTCTTTCGCACGTATGCGTGCACAAACGCCTAGACTGACAAACACATACACATACACACACACGCGCGCGCGCGCGCTTGTACACAGAGGCACGTATGTAAACATAGAGAGAACCTTGTGTGTGTGTGTGTGTGTGTGTGTGTGTGTGTGTGTGTGTGTGTGTGTGTGTGTGTGTGTTTTGATTTGTAGAACGCTGATGAGACAAGTGTTTGAGGACACAGGAGTGACCTTAAAGCTAACAGTGTGCTCCCCTGGCGAAAGGTTAGAGGCCGATGACGTCATCCGGCCCTCTTACGTCATTTTGGTGGACTGCCATCCTCAGTTTGAATGGACTGACACAGAATGCATCATTTTACGTGTGGCGCGAGCAGTGGTGGCCACACACCGAGCACAAATGACTACTGGCATGATGCTTCTGAAAAAGGACTGGGTGTAGACGTCACCGTGCAACTCGTGTACAGTCCGGCACACATGCGGCAGGGGGAGGGGGAGGGGGCAGAAGGAAGTTGTTAAAATGGGATTGGGGATGGGGGTGGGGGTGTACAGGAAGGCAGAGGAAAGGAGTCGCACTTGAACATGCATACTTATACAATAAGCATTCGGCTTTGAATAGTCCAGCCATAGTTTTAAAGTCACGGCGGAGTGGATCAGTGGTCTAGAGGTAACACGCCTGCCTAGAAAGAGAGAAATCCGGGTCGGAAGTGTGCGGTGGTTTGACCCCCGTTTGGGCCCCAAAGTTGTCCCCCATCCATTAGAGCATAAATGGTGGTCTGGGTGCTAGTCTTTCGGATGAGACGATAAACCCGAGGTCCCATGTGTAACAAAATTATTTCACGCACGTAAAAGAACCCACGGCAACAAGGGAGTTGGCTCTGGAAAATTTATGTAGAGAAAAGCCACTCTGATAGGGAAACAATTACAGTTGCAGACAGGGGAAAAAAGAATGGGTGGCGCTGCTCTTGTGGCGACGCTCTCTTCCCGGGGACAGCAACCCGAATTTTACACAGAGAAATCTGCCATGACTTAAAGTGGTATGAAATATGAAATGAAATATGAGTTTTTTGTGTGAAAGACGCGAGTATGTGTATGAATCATAGGAACTGAGAGGAGAGAGAGTGTGTGTGTGTGAGAGATTTATGTTGTCACTGCCATGATCAGCTGTCCCTGACTTAAGCCGGAGTCGCATGTTTTCGGGGGTTTATTTTTTATTGTGGGCTAATTTTTTGCTTTGTTTAAAAAAAAATCTACTCCAGCCGGCTTCTACTTAGAGTGAGTATGTTGTAAGCTCAATGGGAAGACTGGGACCATACAGCCCAACTTCATTCGCTTTATGGATGTGATTTTGAGAGTGTTGCTCAAACTGCCTGACCAGTACTGCAGGTGACTGTATCTCGTAGCTATGCCCATTTGACAATAGACTATATTATGACAGAGACCATACATGTCAGGGGGTCTCAGTACAGTGCACCACCTTGGTAGCATCATTGTTAGCATAATTATTGTTCTGATCCCCGTTACCATTGACGCAACACACAGAAAGATAGACAGACAGAGATCTCTGATTAGGTGGCCCTTGTTGCTCTGGCCGTATGGTTGCCTCAGTTTGGGTTTTCCATACAGTCACGTCTATTGCTGTAGTGAGTTAGTGTTGGAGCTTTCGGCGTCAGCGCCGAGGTTCGGGGGAGAAGACTGCTAGATCAATGCTCAGCTTCAGCTCATCACTCAGTATGGAGCTGAAACATGGGGCCTTTATGACTGTGTACCCCTGTGAAAATGTTCATTTTTGTCACTGACAAGACATCACTCCCAGCGGGTGTCTCACTCAGTCTGGGTCCGCGGCAAAGATGATGCTGTAGTGAGTAGGGGCTTAGTCGGTGATACACGTGCGAATACTATATCAGAATAGGCACATTTGAACACCACGAAAACGACCCAGAGGAAGTGCAGGGTTCTTTTGGCTGGTGACGTCAAGGTGTACTAACATTGATTGATTTCCTGTGGACATCTGGCCCTGGGGATAGGCCATGACCACCTAGGTGTAGCTGGGTTGGGGGGTGGGGGTGGGGTCAGAATGAGCGGCGTTGGAACAGCATGACAAAACAGATATAGTTAAAGAGGCAGCAAAAATCTTGTGAATTATTTATGAAACTTTTTATGCTCAGCTTCAGCTCATCACTCAGTATGGAGCTGAAACATGGGGCCTTTATGACTCTGTGTACCACTGTGAAAATGTTCATTTTTGTCACTGACAAAAATTCATGGAATTACTATGACAACACCTAACGATCTAGACTATGCAGATACTAGTCGCTATCCAATCATTGTGAATTCCATTGTGAGATGTGTTTTGTACTGGATGAAAATATTACAAATGGATAATCACAGGATCCCCAAAAAGCATGTCATATGTTATTTAATTGAGACGAAAGGGGGAAAATAAACCGTATATAAAAAATGAGGAGCAAATTATGTGAGTTAGGTTTTGCTTATGTATGGTTGAATCGGGGAATCGAGAATATAAATGGGTTTATTCGGCTACTGCGCACTGGATTGATAGATTGTAGGTGGCAGGAGTGTTCCAGTCATATTCAGGAGAGTAATCGTTTTAGTTTTTATAGGCAGCTGAGTTTATTTGGTAAAATTCCTGTATATTTGTCGATGAACATGGATAGACATCTTAAACATATGGCAAAATTTTGATTTTGGGTGTCTGAATTGTTTGTGCACAATCTTCGCTACTGACAACGCTGTGATAAGATCTTTGTCATTTTGTATTATGCTGTCCTATATTAAATGATCTTAGAAGTCAGTTAATACCGCAAAATATGTGAGTTGTCCTTCCATATTTAGACTTTGTATATTTATGTCATCTATTAACGAATGCATTGATAAGCGACTGGCAATTTATTTGTGTAAGGCTTTCAAAATTAGAAATAACGCTTGTAGTTGAAGTATCATTCTCCTGTTTCCAAAAGTTCCCTATGCAATATGTTATGGACTGTTGATAATATTCACACCACCCTGTCATAAGGGGCCAAGGCCTATCTGTATTGAATAAAACTTTCGCATTTGCTTTCTCTCTGTCTCTGTCTCTATGTCTCTGTCTCTGTGTATCTTTCTCTTCCCCCCCCCCCCCCCTCTCTCTCTCTCTCTCTTCTCTCTGATGGAAGAACAGCTAACATTTTCCTTTGTGTCCCTTTTAACAGTTTTCAATGTTTGAAAAGTGTGACAAGTGAAAGTTAAAAGATGCTCTCATAAGAAAGTATTAAAATTGTGTGTATGGGAAAAACTTGTTGTACATGTTGATGCTTTGGAACTACTATTTTCTTCTCAATGATCTTCCACGGACATTCCACGTACACAAGTGCCTCTGGAAACAGTGTCAATGATTATGTTTCTGATAGAGCCGAGAAGCAAGGATAAAGGCAGAGTAGCGAAAGAGTGGAACAATGCACAGCAGCAGCCAGGCAACAGAAGACTCAGGAGAAGTCAGCAGCTGGAAGTCGGCCTGTCTTTATTGAGTTCTCCGCATCACACTGGCTGTGCAGGGATGAATGGCACACCCTGACTTCTGGCACCATCCCTTACATAATTATACATTCTGCGCAGACCGCAAAGCCAGCGCCACGAAGCTTCAGTCTGATCAGCCGATTTGGGCCAAAATGGAGGAACATTTGTTTCCTCATGCAGCTTCCATGATGATTATCTTGCTGCCCGCGCTACAAAACTAGACATATTATATATCAAGACAACCTACAAAACATAAGCATAGCACTATTTTGTTTTGTACAACAATCATCTTGCTACAAACTAATGGCAGTTAAAGCCTCTGGCCATACACACTTTTAAGAGACCCATGCTATAGTTTTTGACAATAAAGCATTAAACGTCCAGCAAGGAAGAGCACTCACTGACAAAAAAGAACATTATACACAGTCTTTATACATTTACATATCATTTACCAAAAGTGTATGAAATAAGATATTATTAATCAAACAGTGCTGCAATAACAGTTTTGATCTGCTGCACATTCCTTTCTGCTTGCAAAGCCGTTAGTATGATCGAAAGCAAGAATGATCTATAATAACAGGAATTACATATACTAACATCTTTGAATCTTATACTCATTCATATCGAAAGTTAAACGATACCATAAATTTGTACTGTTGTGTCTGTGTTTTGGTTATTCCAGTTCCACTGATTCAAACGAGAATGGCGTGGTTATCCGCCATATTTCCATATTTCAAATGGTGTCATAAGCCTTACAATATATTACCTCTTAATATGAGCTATGTTTTATTTATCTAACTAACGTTTATTCTACCTGTTTTACCTTCGAACAATACGATTTATTAAAGATTCTGTTACATGAGATGTAGGTAGCTATGCCGACATGATGCGAAGGCAAAAAATATTAATTTACCAGAAAAATAGAGAGCTTTCACTGCAGTTGAGAGAATCAGTCAATATCAGTCTTTCAACAATCATGTCCATGAATATGAGCAAACCATATAACATTAAAATTGCTATTATTGACCAGACCAACACTTCCATTGCAAGGGTGATAATTCAAAATGTATTATTGAATTACTAAAACTCATTATTTTGAGATATTCATATAAACAACAAAAATAACAAACAAAATACAAACTGAATAGTTACATCAGAATATTGGAAAACAAACGTGTTTAGATAATATACTAAATATAAAGATACAAATATATAGTATGCATAAGAGCAACGGTAGTTTACATAGGCAACTGGGAAAGTCCTATATTTTAACCAATCGCAGCATCCCTCTTTCAGATGCTGTACTCTCACTCAAAGCTATACACACAAACACACGCACACGTATTATATATAAATATATTGAAGCACCCGGTTGCATCTTATGATATGTTTGACTATAGGAATTTGGTGTGTACAATCATTGTGAGAGATAGGAGAGTCTGATCACATGCCTTTGAATTTTTATATGACTGTGTAGAGAGCACCAGAACAGCAGTGAGTATCTAGAATAATGTGTATGGAACACAGCATTTGCATCTGCTTTTGTTAACTTGATAAAAATCGGACGCTGTACACCTACAGTTATCGAAGGCCACAGATATGGCTAGTAGTGTCAAAGTTAATAAAGCGATAGAAATGTTTAAGAATGCTGTAAAACGTGCAGTTGAATCTATGAATCAACAATTTTCTGCTAAAAAGAACAGTCAACGACTGTTTTCAACCATCTCGCAATTGCGCCCTTTGATACTTGCCTATTTATGGCCTAACATCGCACAGTATCAACCTGTCAGATATATGTGATCTAAAAGAAAGTCCTCTTGATATACTCTTCGAACAATTCACCACACACAACCGTTTTTCTAGCTTCAAACTCGGCAAACTTTAACGGACAGTAGCAATGTTCAGGTTAAAGGTGATCTGTGATAAACACTGTACTATCCTGTTTGTGATACTGAATGTCTTTTAATTTTATCAAATCAATTGTCTGCATTTGTCATGTTATATCTAGAATATCATATAACTGTAAATTTATGCAGAGGCTTGATTATTGCAAATGTGTTGAAGGTGATGTTTGTATATCGAGTTTGTAGTAGCGTGCGAGTAAAGCTTGGTTTGGGGCTTGTGTAAATGTTAGATTAAGGCACAATAAATGTTTAAAAATTGAATTTTTAGTTTTTTGTGTGTTGTCTGAATTAGAATGAGATAGATGGGAAGTGGGTTTCAAATTTCACCCCACTAGGGGATGACAGCAGAGTCTTAATGGAACACAACTTGCAGCAGATCGTCACAATTTTGTCCAGGCTAGGATTGAATATCGTAAAGCTTCGAGAGCTAAGAATCAAAGTTTAAACTAAGTGATGTGCAACACAATGTCTAACTAGCAACAAAAGAGACCAAAAACTCTTTCGGGGCAAAGTAATGGAACTCTAGGTCTTGGTAAAAAGAAACAGGCAGGTAAACAGATTACTCATGAAGGCTGGTTTTATCACGTTCTTGGGGACGGGATAGCCTGGTGGTCAGAGTGATGTATTCGTGATCTGCTGGCCCGGGTTTAATTCTCGTTCAAGAGGATTTTTCCTCTAGAGTTAACATCAGTGCCGACTCCACTCTCCCCAAAAGTCATTCGGATGAGACTATAAACCGAGGTGCGAACGCACGCAGAACATCTTGCGCACACGTTAAAATCCGTTCCGCTTTTCGGAATAGTAGACCATTGTGTGCCAGTGGGAACGGATGACAAAATTTATAAAACTACATACAGACGGGGACTGGATGAAAAAAGCACATGAGTGCGTATTCCATTATCCCTATCGGGTCTTTATGTATTGTAAAAACTGTTTCGTTTTTTCCAAAGCAACCGTTTATGTCATTGAAAGAAAGAGTATAAATCAATAAATTGAACGATAACAATTTTTCCACAATTAAAAACAAACCAAGAATACAAAGCAAGCAAAGAAAGAAAGAATAGCCACCACTACCACCAAAATCTCATTATTGTCCTTGAAAAAGAAAGATTAAATTAAATTTTCTTTTTGAAACGAAAAATGCCCCCTCCCACCCCCCCCCCCCAAACACACACACACACACACACACACACGTACGCACGCACGCAGGCAAGATGAACACAACTAGAATCTAAAAAGTTGTTCCCCATGGAGGGGAAGGCTTCAGCGCTGATGTTTGCAATAATCGCATTTACATGCGAACATGACTTGCTGTAGGCGATTCGGAATCAAACGGAATGAATAATAGCTGTTCATGATCAATGTGCATAATTATTTTTGTGTCACATGCCAGTTGTCATAGTCACACTAGGGAGGGGGAGGGGGTAAGGATACAAACATTTGTCACACGTGGTAATGCGTCCCTGTGATCCTAGCCCAGAGCACTGCTCTCTTAACTGCTCTTCGTTAGCGCAAAAATCGGGAACTTTGGGAGCCTGCACTTAATATGTCCAGGGTAAAAAATCAACAACAACCAGCAACCCCAAACAGAGGGACGCTATATCAATACGTGACACGGACTAGAAACAACACTGTCGGGCATTCCCTAGATAAACAATCTGAAGATCACTCAGACTGCATTCTCTCTCTCTCTCCCTCATAGTTACTGGGAATCGTTGTCAGGCCGTTAAACTTTGTGAGAAGCTTGCGAGCACGACTGTTTTCAACTGCTTTGCCTTATAGACAGCCACATTTCGGATTCAGAGAAATTGTCTTCTCAGATGAGTTTAGGTAAGGGTAGCATACTAAGAGCTTGTCATGAAAAGAAGACAACACTCAACACTTCAAAGCATACCAACATTTCAATGCAGGTCTGGGCACTTTCCATACATCCCTCACTGAGGCCTAGGTAAAAGGTAACTAGGATTCAGATTTCTTAGAATGACCGGATAGCATTTTGTCTTCCCTTTACCTCCATACAAGTTTCGATTACATTAGAGTGTAAAAACAACAAAAGATTGGTTGGTACACTGATCATGAAAAGGAAGCTACATGCAGGGTGCAAGCCAGACTTTCTATTTCATCAACTGCTATAGCCGGGTGAATGGGACAGAGGTGTTGCTGACAGGAGGGATTGGTGCAATCTGCATTCAAGCTATGTTCGTGTGTGCTTTGTTTTGGTGGCGGTGGAATATACTCCATATATGTCTAGAGTAAACTGCATCATAGGATCAGAGAAAAAGATTGCTTGAGTGTTGCTACCCGGGGTCATCCATTTCACATAATATTATGCCATTGAAACTGTTTGTGCGAAGTTTCTAGGCATTGCCACATCTGACAGGTCCACTGACCTTGGGGATAGTTTATAAAAAGATGCACAGAGAACAGTGTTTACCTGTCGGCTCAATTCAAACAAGATTACCCTAATATCACTACCATTCTCTTCCTATTGACCAATCAGGAAATGACAACTATAATGCTCCTTAGGTCTCTCTTGGTGTCCTGGTTGTCCCAGTTTTGATTGTCATGTTTTTTCTATTCTTCTGATGGGTCCGCAGTGTACACCCTCCAGTGTTAACGGACAGCATTGGTCGAGTCTGTCGGTGAGACACATGAAGACTGGCAGGTGTGGTGAAGTGAGATGGAATATTCCAACAGTAAAACAGGCATGTGGTTTGGAAGTTAGGTTTATGGTCGGGAAGGGCACGAGGGCACAATCCCATACAAATCGCTGGTTTTTCAGACTACGGTTGGCTCCTACCCATAGTAAGTTTGCTGTGGACTCATTGGGAAACAAAGTATCGAGCATTATTCAGATTCAAATACTGGCTTTGAAATGGTAAGAAAGGTATATCACCGAGAATGAGGCTGCCAAAAATACAAAGTAGATACGGAATATTCTGCAAGCTTTCACACACCCTCAACAGCAATGAAACTAAAACCTGAGGGCTAAATTTAGCCGTGGGTAGCAAATTGACGAGGAGTCAAAACTACAAGGCTTCCCCGGTTTCTTGGGTTTCATGTTTATGAATGATTATGATCTTATCATCAGCTGAACGAGCTGATGAGACGGCTGTCTCACAGGCATGGATGAAGGAGACTTAGTGAACTGTTAGCTGTGATTAACTAAGCATAGCAGGCGAGCTCATGTGATCGTGTATGCATTGAAAAGGTACAGGTTTGATTTAAACGGTAATGGCAACCAAACTGTGCTTGGCGCTGAGAACTATTGACTGATGAAGACATGGTGAGGAAAAGTGACTGACGACATGTAATAGGTATGCAGATTTCAGTGGAACGTTTCTTCAGCAATCGTTTGTCTCAACCTTAGTGGGTACAGAAAGAGCACATTCATTGTTTTCTAGCAATGAAGCAGTGGAAAGTGCACACAGTGTCAGCATTTTAAAACAATTTCCTCCCGAGATGTGAAACTCAGTCCATATATTACAGCATCTGATGATGTTAAGCTCCTCTATAACTTCGATGTGAGTTACTTATCTCTTATTGTATGACCATGGTACTTAAGGTCGTGGTTATGATAAGAATGGAATAATAGAAACAAAAGTAACAAAACATAGAGATCTACCTGACCTAGGGAATACCAACGTGTCAGCTGTAACTGATTTTTCAAGCACACGATTACTACTCCTATGTGTTTAAAGGAAACACCCTCGTTGATTTCAACTCTACTGAAGATAAGATTTCCCTCAGACAAAACGTGGTACTCAGAACATGACATTGAGGAAACGTCTGCTCTCCAGTTAAACATTAGAAAATGTAATGCTGAAAAACTCTGCAAGCTGCTTCATCATGGAATAAAGTATCACAACTCAGATCTTTGCTAATTTATCTCGACTCATATCTTCTCTCTCTGGCAGGTAAAAGTTCCACTTATGCAGCGTTTGCAACTGTTAATTGCCTTCAACAGCGCAAATCAGTATTTGCTGAAGTTTCCGTCTTCCTAAAGGATCAGAGCCAGGAGAAGAAAGACTGTGGTGCAGTAGCTGCCATGTTGTCTTGATGCTCCACAAGATTGCAGGCTTTCTTTTTTAAGGAGGGCTTCAGCACACGATAAAAAATGTCATCAAAGACTGCAACAGAGCACGACGGTTCAGCTGTCCCAGTGACGAAGGACCACAAGAAGACTGTATTAACAGCACAACAAGAGCAAACCACACCGACACTGTTAAACACAGCACAGAGCTCAGACAGCCTATCGGAACCCAGGCTCCACTCCCTCCTTCAGTCAGGCTTCACGTGCAGCCACAGTTCTGGTGAAGCTCTTCAACATGAGGAGGGCGGCACGGGACAGACTGCAGACACTGAACACAGTAGAGCCAGGCACGCACATGGTGGGGTGTACACGTGCATACCGCTGCGTTTTGTGGTGATAGGGGCCGTGTTTGTGGGCATGGTGATCGTCAGTGCCATGAGGACCAATGTGGGCGTCACTGTCCTGACCATCCTCAACAAGTACAAGTACAACAAGCCCCTCAGCAGCAATGGCAGCCTGGTTAGAGAGGTCAGAAATATGTGTGTGTGGTGTGTGTGTGTGAAAAATTTTTTTTGGCAAATTAAAAAACCCAAACCCTTTTTCCGAACTTTTTCAAGCAAAATTAAACTTAGGGAAAAAAATCTTATCAAATTATGAGATAGGTTTTTAACACTGACTCGAAAACAATTGAAGTTTAACTCCCCACCCATAACAATGACTTTTCTCTGAACATTTTGGAAAAGTATTTATCTTTGTTGGCTTGCTATTTTCTCCCAAAGAAAAAAAACATTTAGTTAAAAATTGAAATTTTTACCAGGGAAAATTTTCTTTTGGGTTTCAACTGTTAAGATTTTCAACACGAAATAATTTCTGAATTTTGGTTTCAAAGGACAGAGCGGGAGGAGATGTGGTTTCTTAGCTGCATTACTTTTATTGTAAAAGATTGGCTTTTTTTTGGAGGGCCCAGCAACGTAAAAATGCTTCAAAATGAAAGGAAAAAGGTTTATTTCCATTTAAAGCCCAAAGGCTTAATAAGACCAAGAGAAACAGAATGTTAACAAAAAGATTTGAAAAACAAAACCCTAAATAGCCCGGAAATTTCATTAATTTTAAATGAAACCAAATCAAATGACAATTTAACCGGGCGAAATTAAAGTGATAATTTTTTTATATTGGGGCCGTTTTTTCCTTTTAAAGAGGGATGAGGAAAGTGGTCCTCACTGCTAATTTAAAAGAAACAACCTGGATGGATTTTAATATGTAGAAAGGGTAGGTTTTTTGGGGGTGTTGGACACCGACGCTCACTAACTTGTGGGGGGGAATCCGTCGAGCTTGTGGTTTTTTTTCGTTTTTCACTTTGTGTTTGTGTTGTGTCTTTAAAACTTGTCACATAAGGAAAATTTAGCCCGGGCAAAAATTCAAAAAAATTTAAACTTCTAAAAAACTGTCTTATAATCTTAAAAGGAAAAATTTTATATTAGTAATATTATCAAAATAAATTTAACAAAATAAAAATTCTAGTATTCAAAAAGGGGGAGTTCTTTGGAGCGGGGTTCCTGATCTAGAAGAGAAATCAATAATGAAATTTTATTGTCAATTTTTCCAATTCATTTAAGAAGTTCAAGGGAATGATTTATTCAATTTCAAACTCAAATGGGGAAGGTTTCTTTTTTTTGTGAAAACAATTTTTTGATTTTTATGGACTGAATTCAAATATTTCCTAGTTTTTAAATTTTTATAAATTTTAAATTCTTTTTGGTTTTTGGTGTGAATTTTTAAACCCAAACAAAAAAAAGCCATTTAGTTAAAATTGAAGTAAGTTTACCAAATTGCCTTTTTTTTCCTAAATTTAGCAGCCTTTTCTTGTTATAACAAGTTAAATTTGGGTAATAAATCAGGAAAATTTTGGGGGCATCCCCCATTTAATGTTTATTTTTGGGTTTGTTAGGGAAAAACTAATAGATTGGAAAGTGTTAATGGTATTTTATTTTTTAAGGAATGTTAATTTTTAGACGAGAAAGTTTAAACGTTTTGAAAACAAAACCTTGTTTTAAAATGCCCCGATTAAAAAGAATTCTCCTCAAATGGAATTTATGTTTTTAAAATTTAAATATTTTCAATTTTGGGTCATTTATCTTCTATAGTCAATATAAAGGGTCCCCATTATTTGTGAAGTTTTAATTTTTATTTGAAGGGGTTTATGTGCAGGTGTGAAAGGTAATTCTTAGTCGGAGCAACCAAATAGTTTGAAAATAATTGTTTTTTTGTGAAAATGAAATTTTGCAACCTTGATGGCAAACTTCTAGATTTGGTCATATATATTTCAGTTTCTTACAACCCAAGTAACCAACTTAATGTTTAGGAGAAAATTTTATTGGGGCCAAAATACAAAAGGATCCAATTTGGTTTTTTTAATTCCTGCATTAATAAGGGGTTTCCCTTTAAAGTGGGGGGCGGTGGCTACGGGCAAAGGAACAAAAAAAAGTTTAAGCCATTACCAACAGGATAATGTTGTTAAAAGATTTTCCCAAAAATTCTTTCTCCACTGAGAGTTTCTTTTTGTTTTTTAATCACTTTTTCCTCTTATTTGGATGGGGAGGTACAATTTTCTGTAGTTTAAGGATTAAAAATAAAATTCGGGGCCCAAAAATATGAAAGACAGTGGTAAATATTTTAAATCGGAACAGTAATTAAGGGGGGGATTTTTATGGTGTTATGTAAATTACCCCCAAAATTTTAGAGGCCATTTGTTTCAGTATTTTGTTAATAAAACGGGCAAAAATTTGAGGTTGTTTGGGTTGGTTGAAACTAAATTACATTTGTTTGGGTATAAATTGTCAGTATTAGAGCCTTTTTTTAGAGGCAAACCCCTTTATTGCTGGTGCGAGCCAGAAGGTTGTACAGATTGTTAATTAAATATCTCCCTCTGGACATTATTTATTATGTTCTTAAAAATTTGGGGATACTAGAATTTTATTTCTTTTTTTTTTAATTTAAAAAGGAGGTAATAGTTCCCATTTAAAAGGTGTTAGCGGTGAGGTTTAATCCTTTAGGGCCGAATTTTTTTGGGGCCCCATTTCTCCTGTGCTTTACTTTCTGGATTTATAAAAAGGCTTTTTTCCCCTTTACGCGGGGAAAACCACTTGAAGCCAAGGGCCAAACTCCCATTCCAAATGGAAACCATCGCTGGGGGCGCTTCTTGGCTGGGGAAGCGGTTAACTGGGGGTGGTTCCACTATTAAGGGGGTTTGACAAACCCCATTGGAAGGCCAAAGGAAAGGCAAGGAGAAAGAGGGGGGAAAGGGAAAAATTTTTACCCAAAAAGAATGGCGGGAAAATGATTTGAAAACAAATTGTTTTGGCTTTTTAGGTTGCTTTCTCTTTCTCCAGTTAAATTTTGTCGGGGGTTTTGGAAAAGTGGGCTTCTAAAAAATGGAACTTTGGGGCCATCATATTGTGCGGGATTCATCAAAGGGAGAATCCATTGAGGGGGTTTGGATGGTTTGTGATGGTAAAAACCCCAGGAAAAAGGCTTTTCAATCAAACTAAATTTTTTCAGTTTTTTTGGGGGATTTAAAAAAACCCTTTGTTGGGTTATGTAGTTTAAACAACTTTTTAAGGCATATTTGAACTGGGGGGCGTCGGGGGCCCAAGGTGTACAATTTAAAAAATTAATCTTTCTGGTTTTTTTTAATAACCCTTTCAATTGATACTAGAAGTTTTTTTTTTTTTCAAAAAAATAAAATTTGCTCGTTATGTTTGGAGTTTAATTGGCGGGGGGGAAGGAGAACCTCATTTTGGGGGAGAAAGGGGTTGTTTTCTCTGGGCCCCTTTAAACATTTCCCATATAAGAAAAGTTTGAACCCAAGCGGAAATTTCCCCATAATTATATTTTAGCCTTTTTGGTGGGACTTTGCATAGTTGCCCCTTTTCATAATGCAATATTTTTGATCATGAGAAAAGGAAAATTTATTGGAAACGTTTTTGGATAAGGTTTATAAAAACAATTTTAAAGGTATTAGGAGAAACAAAACCCTTTGGATTCACATTTGAGAAATTTTGGGTTAAATTTTTAAGTCTTTCAAATTTTCCCTTTTTGATATTCTCCAAAGAATTTTTAAACTTGATGTAAAAATTAGGGTCCCCAAAGAAAAAAAGGGCAATAAGATTTAAGTTTTTAGAAATGGCATTAAAAAACGTTGGTTTTTCATTTTAGGAACAAAATAGTGGCAAGAATATTTTTTTTCTTCGCCACAATTTTATTTTGTTTTTGGTTTGATTTAACAATATCAATATGACTCCCTGTAGGAAGTTTAAAAAAATTTAAATTTGGAAGTATTTATTTCTTGGCACAAAGAATCCCAATTATTAAAAAATGATTTTTTCCCTTTTCACCTTTCTGTTGGAAGTTAATGAATTCTATATATTTTTGTCTTTTTGGTTTTTTCCTTGGCTTTAATATTAGAAAAAACAACTTTCCATAACGAAAAAGGTATTTTCAACATTTTTAAAAATTTGGGCAAAAACAAAACCCGTTATCAGTAAATTTTAAAGCTTTCATTTGGAAACGCATAATTTTAAATTGATGTTTTTATTACAAAAGGGAATGATATAATTTTTAAAAATCTTGCAGAGTTAAAATTTGGGGACATAAAGAAGTAAGCAGAAATTTTTTTTTAAATTTTTGTTTTTTATTTCTTACCATATCTTATTGGACGCCTGTGGAGCCCTATCAATAATTTTATGGGTCCCGGGAAAATAAAATTTAAAATGTTTTTTAATTTTTCCATAATTTTGGGGGTTAGATTTTTGCTCTTTCTTTATTTTAAAAGGTAATTGTGTTTGGGGGATGACATGCAGATTTTGAAAATTTTGTAATATGAATCCCATTTAAAGGGGGACCAAATTTTCAAAACAAATAATGGCTTTTAGGAAAAACTTTGATTTAAGAGAAAACATTATTATGGTGAATCCAAAATGGGGATCATTATTATTTTTTTTTGCTTTTTACCTTTACAAAGGTGTGAGGGGGAATTTCACAAAATTTCAATAAAAATAGATCTTAAAAAATATGTTTGCCAAAATTTTATTCCAATTTGTTTCTTCATTCCTACTTTTTCATGGTTGTGTTTTGCAATCGTAAAGTTGAAAAAATTTGTAAACCAGAGGGGCATTAAAGCACAGAAATCCCACCCTTCTTTTAAACAAAAACCAAAACATCATCCAACCATACACAAACAAAAGGTAGATTCACGACAAACTTTTGGGCCTTAAAAAAACGAGGGAGGTATCCACGTCAAATTACACCCGGCCCGGAACACACCCCCATGCCATACCCACGGTTATGGCGGAATTTGCATGCTCCAAAAATTCTGATCATCAAGTGGCATGATTCGATCCTCTCTCCCTTCAACACACACCACACTCTATTTCATAAACAAAACCTTCCTCAGGGCCAACCAGCCGATGTCCCACGAAAAAACACACGAGGTGGCAACACCAACACCTTTGACCCGGGGGGAAACAAATCACACAAACACTGCATCCGGTATATCCAAGGAAAATAACTTGGTTCCTAACTGGTCCTTCGTCCGGCAGAGGGATCTATTTTGTTCAGCAACCAAGTCCTTTGGTAAAAAAACCTCACGGGGGCCCAAAGCCTGATTTCCCAGGACTAAAAATTCCTAGGTGTTCTTGAAATCTTTCCAAGCAAGTAAAGGTTCACAACAACTTTTCTTGCTCTTTACGTCACAGTGAGAAATTTCAGTGACCCTTTTTTGCAAATCTATTGTTGCAGAATGTGTCTGGTGACACGCTAGTTAAAGGGGGTGTTTTCACAGTTTAAACCAGTATTTTCCGTTTTTTGCCCGGTTAAAATTCATTGCCCCATTTCTTCTTGCTCTTGCGTCCTTCTTTTCGTCCTTTTGCAAAGTGATTGTTGGCAAGGGTTTCTTGGTAGTGTGGGAAAGATGCAGGGGTTTTTGCATTAACATTTTCTGTTGTTGGCTGGTCTTTCAGTCTTTCGCGTTTGTGCTGTCCTTACTTCCGTTGAGTTTAAATGTGATGGATTTTCTTGGAGCGGGGAACCAGGGTTACTTTCGTTGTTGGTTGGGCTGGCATGGTTTCGATGAAAGACTTTTTGAAAGTATTTTCCAGAGGAAAATTTTTTCCCTTCCCCCGTTTTTGTGTTTGTTGGAGAGAAAGAAGGTGTGAGAGAGAAAGATAGTGGAATTTTTGGGGGGAGGAGGGGAGAGAGAGAGAGGATTCGGATTCGGAAGTTTATTCATTGGGCCCATAGCCCTCATGAAGGGGATAGTGAAAAAAACAAACATACACTTACAAAATCTTTAAAAAATCAAATGAACAGAATAATTTAGTCATAAATATGTAACAAAACATCATTACTATGACGGGGCAATTTCTCTTAACTAGACAGAAAAGAGACAAATTCCGTACGTCTTTGTGTTAAAGATGATAAAAGTAGACTTATTTTGGGAAAACACATGGCTGTCGGTAATATTTTGGCTTATATATCTTTCTCTAATATTTGATAAGCTGGACAGCTTAGCACAAAGTTTACTTCATCTTCTTTATCTGTTTGCATAAGGAACAAATAAATCACTATCTTAAAGTCTTTATATCTAAATTTAATGCGTGGTCAAATCAGACACCCCTAATCTAATCTGGTCATAATATATGTCAAGTGCAATCCATGTCAAGGTCAAATAAATTTCAACTCATGTGAAGTAGAAAATGTTCTTACAGACTAAACGTTCGCTACTTTGAATGTGATCCTCCCAATCTTGCCATCTGTGTCAATTAAACGTTGACGTAAAATTTGAATGAATCCTTTACATACAACACCTTGATTTAACCACACATCACCAAAGCCATGTTTACTTAGAAAGACACGTACATCGGGTAACCCAGTTATTCTTTCCTCTAATATCTAATTCAATATAACATTTTATAAGCCTAAAGGAAATTCTTGCCTCGTCCATTTGCAAAAGTCTAAGCCAATACCGTATGGTTTGTATAGCAGAATTTATGTAAATTGGATATCTATTAGTTTCACCAAAAAACAAAATCATTAGGAGTGCGCTATCAACGCATAAAAAACCTCTTTAAAGATCAAGTGTACGGTCTCACAATGACTGGCTGCATTCCCTAGTCCCCATAATTCGCACCATACTGTGCAGTAGGCTGTACTGAGCGTCAAGCAATTTTAGAAAAAAAACTTTAAAGAGGTATTTTGTAAAGAGACAACCTTTTCATTATAATATAAATGCATTTTTTGCTTTACTTGTGAGATCTTTACAAGCAGAAAAAAAGCTTAATCGTGTACTAAAATTATTCTAAATACTTGTAAACATTGACAACTGGCATTATGTTTACCATACACCTTTCTTTCTCTCGCACTCAAATGGCCCCTTTCCTGAACACAATATATTACTTTTATCATATTTACTTTAAGCTGAAGGGGAAGTGGCAGTATGCTGAAAGTTATTTAGTTGGGTCTGTAGACCGATGACGTTTCAGATAACAATAAAAACATCATCTGCCAGCAAAGAATAAAACAATTCCAAATCATCAAAAGCGATTGTGGCACCATGTCTACCTTAGCAATAACACTAAAAGCAAGTTCATTGAAAAAAGGGGAAAAACAGTACAGGGCTACATACATCGCCTTGCTTTCACCGTTGTAAATTAATACAGTCTGTCAGTTGTGCGCATTCTAATCTACATTTTACAGTGGCATACATGTTTTGTATACATTTGTATAATTTACCTTTCACCCCATTTTCAACAGTATAGGCCAAACAGATTCTGTTTACAGTATCAAAAGCTTTTTTGAAATCAATGAAGGCAAACATAAAGTTTTCAATTCAAGGAAATTGTTTTTTATAATGCAAGAAGTGCAAACATATGGTCAACAGTGGAATAACCTTTTTTAAAACCACCCTGAAAATCACAGTGATATTGTTATTTTTACCCATTCCTGTAATCTGTTATTAATAATGTACTAATATTTTGCTACTTATGTTATCAATGAAATACCCTGTAATTATTTGGATTATTGATATGGCCTTTTTTAAACAGAGTAAAAAAATGGATTCAGCCCAGCTCTGAGGATAGATGCCTCTATAAAATAAAGCATTGAAAAATGCTACAAAAAACTGCACAACTTGATCATTTGAACTCTTGAATATTTCACTGATGATACCATCGGCCAGGATGCCTTACAGATTTTAACTTTCTCAGTGCACAAAGGACCTTTCTTTAGAAATTGGGCGATTGATGTTGTCATATCCTCATCACTTTCAATATCACGTGCAAGTTTTCCCCATTTGTCTCCTTTCTAAAGGGTTTGAAAATGGTGAAAACTTTGTCAAGATTATTTCATTTTTTGGTTGTTTTCTTTTAAAAAAAGTTTTCCCTTACATTACTCCAAAGTCTTTTTGATCTTGAATTGCGTTGACGAGATTAGTTAAAAAGGGCCCTTTGATTATACTGTTTTCGTTTCTATCCAAAAAGTTTTTTATCACTCTACATTTTGTATTTTCATGACGATCTTTAAATTTTTTGTTTGGCGTACTTACGTAACATTTTCCTAACACTTTTTTATTAGTTCTACATTCCTGATCAAACAATCATTTGATCGCTTTTATTATTTCTATTAACAGGTATACGCTTCTTCATACACTTGCACAATTTGCAGACATTATCAAATACATCAAGTGCACTATTTATATCATTGTCAATTAGGTCAATTGCCTATAATTTTTGTTTGAGAATGTTCTGCGTTTAGAAGCTCACAAAATAGTCCAGCATTCTAATTATTCCACACTAACCTTTCTAATACCTGATCATCGGCTGCTATATCTCTATTATGTACTTTTCATTTGGAAAAATGACACTTAATTTTTAATGGCAATGATCAGAATCGATCCGTTCAACCAGCACATTTACATGTATCATACAAAAGGGAAAAAGTTCGCTTGTTAATTAAAATAATCATTTACGAAATTCCAAAATAAGAGATGTATGTGTAGCGACCTTCAAGGTCGCCTTACATAGCTATTTAGAATGTTCAAATCTAAAGCGGTACACTTATTCGAAGGCATCTTCCCATATGTTTCAAGCAACTATCTTCTGAGCAACGATTTGGCATAAGAGACTGGCTTTTATGCTGAATATCTAAACTATATCATCAAAGAGTTCAAAGAAATGTTCGATGTTCTACCATTCAAGTCACCAAAAAGAATCACTTTACATATTCTGTAACAAAATATCAGTTAAAATTCTTCAAGTACAGGATTCCCTTGTCTAAAACAAAATATGCATTGAAAGGTGACCCTCAGGGGGAACATATGTACAAACATATAACATTTTCAATGTTCCAAACAGTTTTTTATCCATGTGAAACACAAAAAATATTATCATACTTTATATCAAACCCTTTTTCACCATGAGGCAAAACAACTTTTTATTAACACCACTATACCACTGAAGTCTTCCTTGTTTGGAAAATTTAATTGCAGGTTTATAATAAACATCATAACCCGAAAAAAAAACTGCAGTCAATTGTATCCATAAAAGATTCAACTAAACACACACAATCAAAACCGCAAAAAAGAGACAAATCATGATCTTTTTTTGGAAAACAAACCCTTACATTCCATGACATAAAAAAAAAACGAAAAACTTATTTACAAGAGTTGGTGAGTCATCAAAATCTCTGAACGTTTTCATCAATGACAAACACCCTCACACCATATGATGCATCAACAACTGACATTGCATTTCATTCACATGTTCATCAACCAACAACACACTTTCATTCCCACACGACCATCAACAACTGACAACACACTTTCATTCCCCCACGATCCTCAACAACTGACAACACAATTTCATTCCCACACGATCCCACTACAACAAACTTGGTACAAACACACTTTCATTCCCACATGACACAAAACTCCTTGTCAACTCTGTCAACACGGTGTGCCATTGCGTTTTTCCCGTGCTCAACATCAAATGCCAACTCATGCCTATAGACCGGGGGAAGGGGCCCCTGAGCAGTGCAGTATTTTCAAACTGCGCTTAAACGGGGTCGAAAATTGTTTGCTACCTTATCTATATCTGGGTCCCTGGACAAAAATGACACAAAGCAAAGGGCCCGGCCCTTTTCCTAGCTTGGCCCTTCATTGACCACAATTCATTCAAAAACTTTTTGTTGTCAATGATAGATGGTCAAAAACCATGAAGGCTCTTGACCCTCTCTTCTAGCTTTCTTCAGATGAGGTGATAACTTCCCCTGATCTCTTGCACACCGGAGGAAAAATCCTCACCAATGAAAACATTGTGCCCTTTCAACCCCCTTTTTTCTCTGAGGATTCGTGACTTATCCTTATATAAACGTTTCATCTAGCAATGATGGGAGTATCCTCTTTGTCACCCAAATCGATGTACTTGTCAAAGTCAACGTATGGGTCATGTCCAGTTTGCCCGTCAAAAATCTTGAATAATTCCTTCACAATCTTCTCCCGACTCACCGCTTTATGCCATAGAAAAAACAGATTGTTTCGTTTGGATTTCCCTTCCCAAATCATCTGTCTTTTTCTCCAGGCTCTCAATCCTGTTTGTCAGTTTGCATTTGTCTTAGTAAGTTCATTATTTGGTCACGCAGCACACTCACCTCCTCCCGTAAATCACCCTCTTCCTGAAGGACTGAAAACTTCCGTTAAGGTCTGAAGGCTCTGCTCCACAACACCAAACCTGGCGTTTATATTACTGTCCATGGACCTCAGAATCTCCTTGATTTCATCGAAAGAGGAAGGGTCCTGGGAAAAAAGGCGGGGGAGAGGCTGATCGACGGCCACTGTCCGATGCGCTGCGGTCTTGGCCATTTCTGGCCCTCCCTCACCGCTGGTCAGCACGCTCTGCTTCAAAGGGGTCCGGTCGTGGATGCACAGGCCCCGGGTTCTCTCCACGTCTCCACAGCGAAGAAGTATCCCGCCCCAAAATAGCAGGGTAAGGAGCAAACCCCAAGGGTTACACCGTCCAGTGGCGATGTGGCGACAGATGGCGATCGCGGCTTTCTTTGGCCTTCTAAACATGAAGGCAGGAATAAGGGTGAAAACAGCACAGGCCCCCCTGAAAACCAATGGTGCCGACAGCATGGTAGGTCGTACAGTTCCTGGCAGAGTACAGTCTTGCAGTACAGCCGCAGTCTCTGGTACTTTTGAGTTACTGTGGAGAGGTGTCAAAGTGCGTCATGCACGTATGACAGTCCAGTTCACGCCCCAGAGAGAGAGAGAGAGAGAGAGAGAGAACAATAAGGAAATTTCATTGCTGTTAAACTGATAAGCTGGTACAGCAACTAAGGGTTGCAGCACGCAATTACATGACATGGAAACCATGGCATTGATCTTCATAAGGTACAGCCATACACAAAAATCTTTACTGTCCAGATTTGTTACCACATTTGGAGCTTTTCTTGTGTCAAGTCTCTGCCACACACACTGTCAGCCAAGGTAAAACTGTAGAAGATCACGAAGAGTCGTTAAATCCCTCGAGGTACCACCTAAAGTCTCCCTGTGTAGTGTGTCCTGGAAACACTTTCCTTTCTGCAAATTGGCCAGAGAGAGAGACAGAGATACAGAGAGAGAGAGAGATTCGGATTCGGATAGTTTATTCATTAGGCCATGGCCCTCATGAAGGGGATTGTGAACAAAACATACAACATGAAAACTTTTTTTTTTTAAAGCAAATAAACAAATTGATTCTTATAGATATGTAACAGAACAGCATGACTATGACGTGGCGATTTCTCTTAAATGCTCTAAGCAGGAACAGAGACAAATTATGTACGTCCTTGTGTCTTACAGATGACATGAGTAAACTTAGTTTGAAAAGACATGGCTGACGATAATAGTTTGGCAATATATATCTTGCTCTATTATCTTGATAAGCTGGACAGCATAGCACAAAGTGTACTTCATCTTCTTTATCTATTCTACATAATGGACAAATCAAATCATTATCATTAAATTCTCTGTATCTAAAGGATGTGTGGCCAAATCAGACACACCTAATCTAAATCTGGTCATAATTTATTTAAAGTGTAAATTTCCCTATCAAAGTCAATATAAATTTTAGTTCATGTGAACTAGAAAATGTTCTATACAGACTGAATCGTTCACTAGTTTGAATGTGATCATCCCAGTCTTGCCATCTGTTTCAATTGAACGTTGACGGAAAATTTTGATAAATATATTTATACTACCAACACCTTGATTTAACCCCACATCACCAAAGCCATGTTTACATAGACAGACACGTACATCAGTAACCCAGTTATTCTTTCCTCTAATATCTAATTCATACAACATTCTGTAAGCGTTAAAAGGAATTCTTGTTTCTTCCATGTGCAAAATGATCAACCAATAACGTATGGTTTGCACAGCAGAATTTATGTAAATTGGGTATCTATTAGTCTTACCATACACAAAATCATTAGGAGTTCGCCTATCAACACATAAAAACCTCTTTAAAGCATACAGGTGCAAGGACTCGCAATGACTAGTGCATTACTTAACCCCATAGTTCGGCCATACTGTGCATAGGTTTGTACCTGCGATCAAATAATTTTTAAAGGGAAAAACTTTAGAGACGTATTTGTAAAGAAGAGAGTTCTTCTCATTTAATACATATTAAATGAACGCATGTTTTGCCTTACCTGCAAGATCTTTACAGCAGAAACAAAAATTAACGTGTACTAAAATATATTCTAAATACTTGTAAACATTGACAAGTGCATTATAGTATTACCTACACACCTCTTTCTCTGCACTTAAATGTCCCCCCTTTCCCAAAACAATGCTATTACTTTTAGTCATATTTATTTTTTGTTGAAAAGAAGTGGCAGCTGCTGAAAATTATTCAGTTGTGTCTGTAAAACCGATAACGTTTCAGATAACAATACAATATCATCTCCACAAAAAGAAAAAAACGATTCTAAATCCCCCTAAGACATTGTAGCACCCTGTTTCCATTTGCAATAACTTCTGCGCTGTTCATTGTGAAGAGAAAAACACCACAAGGCTACATAATCACCTTGTTTTACTCCCGAAGTACAGTTTATACAATCTGTTAGTTGTGCACCACTTCGAACTTTATTTTCACAGTATATAATGCTATGAATACATTTATATAATTTACCTTTTACTCCATTTTTCAACGTTTTAGGCCACAACGTGTCTATGTACAGTATCGAAGCCTTTTCAAAGTAAAAAGAAGCTACATAGAGCTTTCAATTCAAAGAAAATTGTTTTTGATAACTAAGGCAAGAAGTGCAAAATTATGGCCAGTAGTAGAATAACCTTTCTTAAAACCAGCTGGTGGTCACCGGTGATATTATTACATTCTACCCATCCTGTATTCTTTTGTTAAAGATAGTACTAAAAAGCTTGCTACTATGTTACTGAGAGAAATGAGAAGAGGGGAGAGGAGACGGTTTAAAATGTAAAAGAAAGTGGGAGAAAGGGGGGAAGATTTTTTAATTATTCCAGAAAAACAATGGCCCCTTTAAGGAACAAACAAAAAACCAATATCTTAACGGGTTTTTTAACTGTGACAAAAGGGTTTTTTATGCACAAGTATAACAAGGAGAAAAATACGGAACCATGCAATAAAAAAAATGGCCTGGTTTTCAATTAGACCATCCCCTTGTTTTGTTTGTTTTCTTTCTCTCTACACTTTTTTTTTCTTTTTTTTTCCTCTTTTTACTTATTAAAATTTTTTTAAAGTTTAGGGCCTGGGTTTAAACAATTGGAATTATTTAAATTTGGCTTTAATTTGAGAGAGGAGAGGAGGGGATGTTTTTCCTGAAAGCTGGCCCTTTGAAAAGGGTTTATTCAATTCCTATATCCTACTTGCTTAATTTTTTTCTGTCAGTTTCTTGTCGGCTGTCCCTTTTGTCGCGACTCACTTCATCTATTTCTATCTACACATTCTTTTCAACATTAACTATCCCGCCCTTTTTTTTGCTTATTCCTCTCTCTCTCTCTTTTCTTTTTCCCCTCTTCTCTCTCTCTCTCTCTTTTCTCTCTCTCTATTGTTTTTTTTTTTCTTCTTTACCATTCCATTTTCATTCTATCTAATAAACTATATGCTGTTTACGCCTTGGGGCCCCTTGATCGCAACCATTCTCCTCCTTCTCTCTCTGTTCTGTAGGGTTTTGTTGGGTTTGGCCTGTCTGTTTTCTGTTTCCTTTACTCTTCTTCTTTCTTACAGTCCCATCAAAAAATTTTTTATTTCTATTTCTTCAATCATCATTAATTTATTTTTTAAACTTAAGTTTTGGGTCTGGGTTTTCTTATCCCTTCTTGCTTTTTCTTTTTTCTCTCCGCTTCTCTCTCCTCTCTCCTTTCCCTCTCTTCTTTGGTTAAATTCCCTTCTTCTTCACTATTTCCATTTATTTATTGGGGAAAAAAACTTTTCCTTGATAATCCCCAATTTTTAAGAATAATGATAATAAAATTGATAAATAAATTAAATATATTATATTAAAATATAAAATATATATTAAATATGGGGTGTGTTGTTTTGTGCTGTGGGGTTAAATCCCTCTTTGTGATGGGGGTGTTATTATGAAATTAATTAGCCTCTTATTGCATTGGGGTGAAATTCCTATTTATGTTTCCTTTATATTTTTTTCATGTATAAACTTAGTTGGGGTGAAAATTTTTCATGGAAATCCTTTTTTATCAAAAGGTTGGTTTTTTTTTCCTTTCTTTATTCATTTTTCTTTTAATTTATTTTCATTAATTATTTATTTTTTTATATTAAAAAATATTTTATTTAATTTATAATTATAAATAATTTGTTCATGTGTTCATTGTTTTTTTTTTTTTTTTCTTTTCTTTTCCTCCTTCCCCCTTCTTTCCTGTTTTTAACAAAATGATATAATTGGGGGGGCATTAAACCCTCACCGTTGGGCCCAACACATACACTTAAACATTCGACCTCGGGGACTTTAAAAAAACAGGATCATTCATCCTTATAATAATTTGTCAGTTCCCTGGTCATTGCCCTCTTCCTCTCTCTCTTTCTTTATCCTTCTCAGCGGGTTCCCAATCACCAAAATGAATTCCTTCCTCCCCACCTTAAACACCAGGGACACACTAAACACCTTTACCGCTTCTGGACTTTTAAAGGGAACAGGTCCTTCCCCTTACCCGAAATTGCAGACCTGATTAGACATCTTTCTCTCCGTCTTTTAACGTTCGGGGTTCTGCACAGCTCACCTGGAAATTTCCTTCTACCGTTAACCATAAACAATTTCAATTTTAAACCGCCACTGTTTGATGGGGGAAAATCCCCCACCCACGATCAGTTCTAGCCTTTTTTGTTTTAAAAATTTTTTACACGCCCCACCTTTTTTAACCTTTTAATTAACGTTCATCAAATTTAATCAAAATTTAAAAGATGTGGACTCCAGGGAATTCAAGGCGTTTTTTACTCTAAATCCCTTCCTTCCTACAAATCCCATCTTTTGAGATATTTAAAATCAAAAAACCAAACTTTCCTAAATTGGCTGTTTTAAAACCAAAAGCCATTGTAAAAGGGAAAAAACAAACCTCTCTCGGGAAAAACAAACTTCCAAAGACTTCACGGCAATACATCAGTCCCTCTATCCACTGCTGTGAAGTATTTAGATGTTGTTATCGACAACATGGGTTAGTGAAGGTGGGATTGTTCTGATATGAAACAGGAGGGGGGAAATCTTAGGTTTGAAATAAATATGTCTTGAGGCTGGATTTAAAAGTGTCATAACTAGGTTAACTAACTTGGGGACGGGATAGCTCAGTGGTCGGAGCACTCGCTTTCCCCCAGCAAGTTAAGCAGCGTCAAGCGTGGTTACCAGTTGGATGGGTGACCGTTTGCGCGCCTTGGCTTCAGTACAATTCCCCCAGTTCACCCAGCTTTAAATGGGTACCTGCCCTCTTTAGGGTCAGGGAAGGTAAAGCAGCGAGGGAGAGGAGATGGGCGCCGCCCTCAAAAAATGCTGGTCCCTAGAGAAGTGAGGTCCCTGAGGCCTCGCTCCCCTACCTTTTACCTTTACCTATCGACAACACACTCTCTGTGCAAAAATTAAATACCTAGACCTGTCAGTCGTGCTACTATCAATTACGGCGTATTAGTGCAATTCTAAAGTACCTGTCCACAGATGCAACAGCCAAATTTGTCACTTCTCTCATTTTTCACGTCTGGACTATTGCAATTCTCTTTTGTCTGGTCTGCCAGCATCATCTATCCACTCCCTTCAACGAATACAAAATTCGATTAGTTCTCATAAAGAAAAAATCTGAGCACATTACCCCTCTCTTGCGATCTCTCCACTGGCTGCCTGTGCCACAAAACTGCACCCTCCTACCTTTGTGAATGTCTTAACCTGTACACTCCTTCATGTTCCCTCCGCTCTGCTGCAGATGCCTTGTGCCTACGAATACCTAGATTCAACCAATCCACCGTTGGCCGCCGCTCTTTCTCTATTTCGGGTCCATCGACTTGGAATGAGCTCCGTCTCTCTCTTCGCCAGAAACCTAGTTATGACACTTTTAAATCCAGCCTCAAGACATATTTATTTCAAACCTAAGATTTCCCCCCTCTGTTTCATATCAGAACTATCCCATTCACTAACCATGTCCTATCACCTGCTAAAGTATACGACCTGTGTGAGGGGTGTGCTTTTGAAAAACATTTGACTATTGAAATTTTATTTCATAGATTTTGTCTGCAGCGCACCTGTTTGTAATATCTGTTTGTTTAAACTATTTATTATTATTCATTGGATTGCAATGGACTATTGTTTTTTTAGGTTGAATGTTTTCATGCGCTTTGATTTGTCTTTGCAAAATATTTGCGCTATATAAGTTTCATCTATTTTATTTATTATTTTTTTATTTTTTTCCTCGACATGTGCTTGGTTGTTCTTTTCACGAACCCGAAGAAATCAGCTTGTTCACTGGGAAACTTCTGTCCCCTTAAAATCAAACACCACGTCATCGCTTTTACAAATAAAAACGTTTGGTTTGTCCTCAGAAAACAAGCACGTGGCTAAATCACGGTTTAGAGGTGTTTCTGAGTCTTCTCTGCAGGAACCTATCTCTTAACTCAGCTCTGATCAGCTCCACACTGCAGCCAGTCTCCTCAGCTTTCCGTAGAATGCTGTCACCATCGTTGTCCCCGGTAGTCTTGGATGAAGTAGACACATCGTCAGCCAGGCCAATGTCAATTTCTGACAGGAACTGGGTCTGCTTCAAGTACGGTGACATCACGTGGTCTAGGGCGGAATTCCCATGCAGAAGACAGCACGTGCAGTGGTGTGTTGTTTGGAGACAGGGGCCTGTTGATGTGTGAGACAGCGCTGGTTGTTGGTGGTGTAACCATAAATAAACTGAATTCTCAGAGGTGAAAACTTCACTTGCCTGACTTTCTTCTTACCTTGTTGCTTGTCTGTCTCCTCTCCTCTACCTTTCTGTTCTCCTCCACCTGTCTCCTCTCCTCTATGTCTGTTAAACTGACTGGTCTACAGAAACGATGGCAGGTAGAAGACGTTAACTGACTCGCCCTGTTTGCTGTGTGTTCAGAGCTGGTCTTCATTTGAAGTACAACTGTGGTGTTGTCGCCTTCTGCACAACTTGTCCATGCTGTCAGGTGATGGTCTTGCAGCAGGGCACCTATGGTGACTTTGAAAACTGTTGGTAGTCCAACAACGTGCATGTTGCTGAATTTATTAGTGTTTCAAAGGGAAACTGACAGAGCAAAAGATTATCCTGCCTCTATCCGAGAGAGAGAGAGAGAGAGAGTTATGTATGTGTGTGGGTGCGTGTGTTCGTGCGCGCGCGCGCGGGCCCGTTTGTTTGTGTGTGTGTGTGGGGGGTGTGTGGTGTGTGTGTGGGGTGTGTGGATTAAGTTGTACTTCTTCACAAAAACAGCTATAGAAGCTTTAGAAAAAAAATCAACATCCCAAACCTACAAGTCCCACAAATGCTTGTCTAGAACATGAACAATTTCACAAAGAAATCAATGACAACAAACAGTCACTCATCAATCTATTTAACTATAACACGCTATAGTACTATAGAGATCTTTTAACAGGATCATAAGTGTGTGTGAAGTCACGTCAAGTCAAGCCAAGTCAAAATAATCTTTATTGCTTAAAAGCTTACAATTTGTTTATCCTGCTTTCACTCACACAAATTCACGCAAAAGGCACCCCCCTCCCCATATAAAAGCCTCATTAAGCAGAGGAACAACTGTAGCAAATCATATGAAAGCAAAAGAAGGAAGCAACACAACTGTCAACATATTATATCATACAAGTCCAGAAAAGGCCGTCTGAAACTCGATAACAAGACCTACACATGTTAATGAAGTGTTCATCAACAAAGACATGATTCTTTTACATATGTGTTATTTCATTCCTTTATTTCTGGGATAGTGGAAAAATACCAATGTGCTTTTTCACATGCAATCCCCGAGTGCATGCAGTTTTGTCAATTTTGTCATCCGTTCCCACCTTGGCCTACTCTTCAGAAAAGCGGAAAGGGATTTAACGTATGCGCAAGATGTTCTGCGTGCGTTCGCACGCGGGACTTCGGTTTATAGTCTCATCCGAAGGACTTTTGGGGAGAGTGGAGTCTGCACTGATGTTAACTCCAGAGAAAAATCCTCTTGAACGAGAATGGAACCCGGGTCAGCAGATCACGAGTGCATCTCTCTAGCCACGGCTATCCGTGTATCGTATGTGTGTGTCTGTTTTAAATATATTAATATATATATATATTATATATATTATATATATATATATATATATTTATTATATATATATATAATTATATTAAATAAATTATTTTTTTTTAAAAATTAAAACTTTTCTTTAATATCTGAATTATAATTTATTATTCTTTTATCTAAAATCCAATATCAGTGGTTTTCTCCAGACCCACACCAATTTTCCAAACTCTTTTTTTCTTTCGGAGGTACTTTTTTTTTTTTTTGAATTGGGCCCTGGAGGACTTTTGGCATTCCCGCCTTTTTCCTTTATTGCTCTTTTTCATGTTATAGGTATTATAATAATTTAAAATTTTTATTATTTTTTTATTTTTTATAATTTTTTTTTTTCTTGTGTTGGCCTTGGTAAAAGCACAAAAAACCAACAATAAATGGACTCTTCCTTTTTCTTCATTTTTTGTCAAGATTATTATTTAAATTTAAAATTTTTAAATATATTTTATTTATATTTGATTAAAATATTTATAAACGGGGCACAAATTCCTTATTTAAAAAAACAAAAAAAACCAAGTTCTGATTGAACTTTTCTTTTCGGTTTTAGTTGATTTCACTTTTGTCAAATCTACTTCATTCTTGTTTTTCAAAAACTACAAAAATTTGGTTAGTGTTAAATTTTGGGAAAAATTTTAAAGACTACTTAGAAGCGAAAGAGGCAGCATGTAAGTTACTTTAAAAAAAAGGAGAAAAAACTGTGTATGCTTCGCTCTGTTTTATTAGGAACCGTGTCTTGGTGTTCTGGTTGTGTTAAAGTGCATTCATTGACACACTTTGTCACAACTCTTCACTTCCTCCCTCCTTGCTTTTTCACACTAAAAGCCTCTCAGTATAAAAATGGTGCTGGTTGCAGTAGTAGTAAATAGCTACTCAGTGAATAACTGCTTTAATTTGACTGCTGTGTTATTATCTTATCCAGCTTTGAGACTTAGTTACAGATTGAGACAAGTGTGTCAATGTGTTATTTCACAACTCTTCAGTGTCTCACATTTTGCAATAAAGCTTCTTTCAATCAAAAGAGGTTTAAAAAAAATTATAATGGCAGCAAGCGGAATCTTGTGAAAAAGGGGGGGGGGGGGGGGTACTTTACATGCTCTGCTTTTATTTTGTTAGGAAATGTCTTGATGTCTAAATTGTGACAAAGCGCGTCAATGCGCACTGATTTCCCTTTTTTCAAAGTTTGACTTTATGCTTCTCTCTCTTCTCTCCCTCTCTCTCTCTCTCTTTTCTCTCATCTCTCTTCTCTCTCTCTCTCTCCTCTCTTCTCTCTCTCCTTTCTCTCTCTCTCTAAGGGGCGAATTGATTGATTGCTAAATTTAGATAAATCGAACATTGTTGTATTTTAATTGAGGGAAAGCCTTTGCGCCTGACGGCAGCACGGTGTGTTCCTCTGAGTTTGAGAGCGGTTTTTTGTGTAGTTTTTCTTCTATTCTGCAAAAAAAGTTTTACATCTACATGTTTGTGGTTTCACTGTGCTTTGACTGGTTAGAACAGTTTTCCTTGATATTGTTTGACTTTTGAATTACTTTAATATATAATTTACATTTTCGGATACATTTTTCAAAATTTTATTGTCTTCATGACTTGTGTTCAACTGACTGTGTTGGTCCTGGTGACCCATTTCAGTGTATCCCTGCTGCCGCATGAACAATAGCCCGTGAAACACGAAATCAAACCTTCCCCACCTCAACCCCCAGAAGTTTTTTTTCCACTGAAATGACAACAACAGCTGCAGATATAAGAGCTTTGTTTCCCACATGGGTTTTACCCCCATACCAAACAGATCAAACAACATATTTTTACCTTAGGAATTAACCCCGCAAAACGAGACGAGGCACACGTGTCGGCAGACATCATCGCCTACAGTCCCATGCATCGGTCTCGCCCTCACTTCTGACATCACTGCCGCCGCTACCACTGTACGACAACACCGCTTCGCTTCCCTCTGATGCCTCTTCTTTTGTTTATGACTTTGACAAAACATGTTCTGATCGCACTGCAAATGTTAAAACTGCCCCAATTCTTTCAAAACCCTTTCCATACCTGACTCTCAACCCCAAACTTTTGTTTTTCTACCATCTCCACATCCTACCATCACTTTCACCCTTTCCTCTGACGTTTTTCCTAACTCCACAGTCATCATCAACCTCCTGCCCCCACAAATCTTCTTCACTTGTGCTTGTTCAATGTGCAGTCTGTCTGTCCGAAGGTAAAGTGACTAATTTCGACTTCATCTCTGACAGAATATTTTATATCACATTCTCACAGAAACTGGGTTAAAAACCACATGGTCACGAACCAAAGATAAAACAACTGACACCACCTGGTTATAAAACTCTTTCTTTCCCCCGACACTCCCGTGGAGGTGGCATTGCCGTCATTTATAAAGACACACTTGAACCTGCTCTTTCTTTCTGTCACTCCCTTCCTTTCTCACCTGAATCGTTTGAAGTCTATGAACTCAACCTCAACACACCTGGCCACTCTATTACTTTCTGCTGTCTTTACCGTCCACCTCCAAGCCGTAGGAATAATCTGACATCGTCCATCTTCCATCAAGAGTATCAGTCACTCCTAGATCACTACAGCCTCTCTCCCAGAAAGCTTATTATTCTCGGCGACTTTAACTTCCACTCTTTCTTTGTCCAACCACTCTCTTTCACAGCTGACAACTGAAGCAACACACAGATCAGGACATATCTTAGACTGGCTCATTACAGATGTATCACAAGATTTGGTCTCATCTGTATCTATCACTGATGAACTATTTTCTGATCATTCTGCTGTTCTTTTCTCCCTCAACATTGCAAAACCTATCAGAAAGAAGAAATGGTGTCACCCGTCGCATCTCGGGCCCATAGATATTGAAACTTTTCAAACACAAGCTGCTGAAGCCTATCATAACCTTGAAAACACTGGTTTCGAAAACTACAATACTGTTCTCAGCCAACTGCTTGATGAGCATGCACCTCCACTGCCCGTCTCCTGCCTTACAGGCCCTGTACACCATGGTACACCCACGACATCCTGATTGCAAAGTGCAAACGCAGGCAGTTAGAGCGGCAGTGGCGAAAAACAAAAACGGAAATCAACAAGCAGCTCTTCCGAAAACAAATAAACAAAGTCAAATCTTTAATTCTTTCAGAAAAAAAATACTACTCTTCTCAAGTTCTTGATGCCACGTCAATGAAATCTCTCTTTTTCCTCACATTCACTCTCCTTGGATCTGTGAAGGCAAGCCCTCTCCCTTCCATCCACACTCACTCTGAACTTCCTTCAATATTTTCTGCATTCTTTTCTGACAAAATCCGTAACATCCGTTCCAAATTGGATCAGACTCCTTTCCAGCCTGCAGTTCCTGATCCCCAATTCTCGGGTACTCCTCTCATTTTCTTTCATCCAACAAGGGGAGAAAGAAATACAATTCTGAAAGAAATGACTATAAATCATGTGACTCGGATCCTTACCTGCTTCTCTTTTTTGTACAGTGCCTACCACAAATTATACCGGCTATCACGAAAATAGGGAACTCATCTCTTGTTTCAGGAAATGTTCCATCATCTCTCAAAACTGCAATAGTTACACCTCTACTCAAAGAGCATGACCTTGACCCTAACATTCTGAAGAATTATAGACCTGTTTCCAACCTACCTTTCATCTCTTAAGTCCTTGAAAAAGTAGTTCTAAAACAGCTTAATAACCTTCTTCTCTCCAACAGTCTTCTTCCTGAGTTTCAGTCTGCCTATCGCGTCAACCATAGCACTGAAACTACCCTAGTCCATACCCTAAATACACTTCTTCTTGCTTCTGACTCGGGGAAAATCTCCCTTCTCACTCTACTCGACTTATCTGCAGCCTTTGACACTATTGACCATTCAATTCTTCTCTCCCGTCTTCAAAAAACATTCGGTGTTACTGGTACAGCCCTTTCCTGGTTCAGTTCATACCTCACTGACCGATTCCAGCCAGTCGCAGTAAACAAGATACAGTCAATACCTGCTAAACTTGAATGTGGAAACTGGATGCAGGGATCAGTTCTCGGCCCTGTTCTGTTCACTCTCTATACTGCTCCACTATCACATATAATAAACCGTCATCATATCAACTATCACTTTTACGCAGATGACTCCCTGATTCAAAGTAGTGTTACACCTGAAAATCTGCCTTCTCTCTTGACAAATATGGCCTACTGCTTTTAAGATATCCAAAACTGGATGATACAAAACAAGTTACAGTTAAACCAGATAAACCGAAGCCATGCTTGTAGGGACCAAACACAAACTCTCTTCCATTACAAGAACTTCAATAGAACTCGGTAATACATCGGTCCCTTTGTCCACTGCTGTGAAGTATCTAGGAGTTGTTATTGACAACACACTGTCTATGCAAAAATTCATCACCCAGACCTGTCAGTCATGCTACTATCAATTACGGCGTATCAGTGCAATTCAAAAGTACCTGTCCACTGATGCAACATCTAAACTTGTTGCGTCTTCCATTCTCTCACCTCTGGACTATTGCAATTCTCTTTTAGCTGGTCTGCCAGCAACATCTATCCACTCCCTTCAACGTATACAAAACTCTGCAGCTCGCCTAGTCCTCAGAAAGAAAAAATCTGAACACATTACTCTTCTCTTGCGATCTCTCCACTGGTTGCCTGTGCCACAGAGAGTAAACTATAAGATCAGTGCTCTCTGTTACAGATGTCTCCACCAAACAGCACCCTCCTACCTCTGTGAATGTCTTCACCTGTACATTCCTTCTCGTTCCCTCCGCTCTGCTGGAGATACCTTGTGCTTACGAATACCTAGATTCAACCAGTCCACCGTTGGTCGTCGCTCTTTATCTATTTCTGGTCCATCCATCTGGAACGGCCTTCCTCTCTGTCTTCGACAAAAGCCTACATACGACACATACTGTCTCATCCAGCCTCAAGACATATTTGTTTCAAACCGAACTTTTTCCCTCTTTTCATCTCAAAACTGCCCCTGCCTTCTACAGCCCAAATCCCATTACCCTGCCAAAGCCTACAACCAGTGTGTGTGTGTGTGTGTGTGTGTGTGCGTGTGTATGTATATATAGGTGCGTGCATTTGAATTTTGTTCAAGCTTTTGATAGTTATTGGCTGTATGACTCTGTAAGAATATGTTGAATGCAAGCGCTTTGATTTGTCTTTGCAAGATATAGCGCTATACAAATTCCATTTATTATTATTATTATTATTATTATTTCGTAATGTTATCTTGCTACCAGTGAAAACTGGCATTACGGTGACATGAAACTGAACATTATCGTCACCTATAAGTATCTCGGTATTTATCAGTCTATTCGGCTTTCGTTTTTGTATTCCATGTGTGAAGTTGCTGACCCAGCAAAGAAAGGTGTATCAGCCTTATAAGAATGCTATGGTCCATAGGGAAACACTCTCCTAGTCTCTTTCTTAAGCTGTTTGTCAAATTCAGCCCAAACCAGAGCATTCAAATCAAACTAGTTTTTACAGAGAATAACTTGCCTACTGCCACTGCTATCAGCACAGGGTTTTTTAGATTCTTAGATGCCGCTTTATTATTGCAGTGCCAGGTACTGAAGAGTTGTGGTAAAATGCACCAACACGCTTTATCACAATCTGAACCGTACAACATATTTCCTAAACAAAAATACTCAGAGAGGAGCATGAGCAATTCTTGTTATTCCTTTTTTGTAAAGTAATTTACCTGCTGCTATAATAATCAGAACAAGAGAGAGGTGACAGGAAGTAAAAGAACAAGGAAAACAAAAAAAGAGATTAATAGAAAAAGGGAAATGTTCTAGCACAACATTTCTAGAATGCAGGGATACTATTTATAGTGACAGATCCCCGGCATCTCCACAGGGGAAACATAGTTTTATTGGTGTTCCCCAATGTTTCATCTTCGGCCTTCCTCAGTGAATGTTTATTGTAATGACGCGAGGGAATGACGTCAATCTCAATGATACGTCATTGTGAAAGTTTCTTATGATATCTTAAATTGAACATCATGCCGAGACCATAACAGAGATAGAGAGAGAGAGAGAGAGAGAGAGAGAGAGAGAGAGAGATTATTATTACTATTATTATTTGCCCATGTAGCATTACAGTAAAGCCTTTTAGACAATAGGGCGCGAACAAATAACTGGAAGCAGAATTCATTAGTGACAAATTCCTGCGTTAACAGCGAAACGTGTCCACAGGCATTACTCAGAAATGCATGCATGCATGCATACACACCCATCACACAGTACTCACGAATGTATGCACACACACGCACCTAATTTATTCGTACACCCGCCCACTAAATTTGTTGGTACACACACACACTCTCTCTCTCTCTCTCTCTCTCTCTCTCTCGCACTCACTCACCCACTCACTTCAAACACACAGACTGATGCATGTACTTAGGATCAGACTGAAAATATGCACTTTAAAATTACATGATGCAACAGATTTCTTCTATTTTCAATTCCTTTAACAGACACTCACTGCATGTACTATCAGTTTCATAATTATTGTCTCTAATTTTCTTTTTTGGACATTTAGTGCTTGCCCTATACATTTTGCTACTGATTGTAAAGTGTTTTCATCAGGAACACCCCAAACCAATTCCAGTATGGTACAGTTTCCTCGTTTATTCGTTTATCCCTATAGGTAGTACAATGAAACAAAAACTTGATTTCATCTTCTGCACTTCTTTCACAAGACGGCCAATTTACATGCGCATAACTGAGTTAAAAGTTACTGTTTACAGGGAGGACATAGCTCAGTGGTCAGAGAACTTGCTTTCCCCAAGCTAGGGATAAGCACCATTGGGGTGGTTACCAAGTCTCTCAGTCTCTCCCTGTCCGCAGGGGACTACAGCTTCAGCTTGTTGTAGACAAATAAATCCTCAGGGGTCATCAGCCTGGTGTTTTTCTTCACAAATCAAACAAATCTGGTGGTGTGTCATCAGCAGCAGCAGTTCATTGAAAACGAAAGACAAACCAAGCAAACCATCGTGTCTGAATGCGGTTTGCTAGTGACACCTTACAAAAGTCTTGGTTACTACATGTGTCCCTCAGCTTCCTCTGCAAGGATCTATCAGTCAGTTCAGCAACATAGTCCTTGATGACGTCGGTACCAGTTCCAACTTCCTGAACTTTCGCCAGAGGATCTTCACAGTCCGAAGTTTCTATTGTAAACACATCAGCAAGGTCAATGTCACGTTGCACGTCAGCATGCTGTTCATTCTGACTCTTTGACAGTACTTGCTAAATAACCAATTTCATGTGTGCATTCTTGAGACGATGTGTTGTTTGCAGAAGAGGGTGTGTCAGTGTATGAAACAACACAGCTTGTGGGAGGTGTGGGCACAAACAAACATAGTGGATGTTCCTCTGTCATAACACTTTCACTTGCCTCCTGTTCTTCTTGCCTCTGTGCTGTCCTTCTCCTCTCCTCAGTCCTTTTGTCTCTGCCAGTCTTACTTCATGGCTTCCTACGGTAGCTGTGGGAGATGACAGGGGTGTGTTGTTGCACCATGTTGCTGTTGTTGGCTGGGCTGGCTTCCATTTGTAATACAATGACTGTATTGTCGCCACTTCCTCTCACTTTCCAGTGAGGTGCTGTTCTTGTAGCAGGGCATCCAGAGTCACTTCCAACATTGTTGGCAGACTGACAACAGGTATAGTGTTGAATGAACATGTATTTTTGACAAATTAGTTCACAGCAAAATAATCTTCCTGCCTACCTTCAAGGAAAATCTCCTACAGCAGATTGAGACAGAGGACCGCCCAGAATGCTTTCATCAATAAACAACACATGTTTGGGGTCTTTTTATATAGAAAAGGCTTGGTGGTAGGGCATCATATCGGACCTGCGGGATTTGGGGTTTTATGGTCATCTGCCATTGTTTTGGATAACTTTCTGGTGAAGAGATGGTTTCAGGTGCGGGTTGGTTCTATGCTCTCTGACATCTTTGGGCAGGAGATGGGGTCCCGCAGGGGAGCATCTTCAGCGTAAAAATAAATATCATCAAGTCAGTCCACAAGGTGTGGAATACTCCCTTTTGTGGATCCTTTTGCTGTCCTTTTGCTTATATGCAGTACTTTTGTGGGAGTTCAGAGACAGCTACAACTTTGTGTTAACAAGGTGCAGGAATGGGTGGAGGATTCAAGTTTTTTGCCACGAAGACGAAGTGCAGCCACTTCACTAACAAGTTCAGAGAGCACTTTCCCGACCCAGTCATTTGCCTGGGAAAATCCATCATTCTGGTGGTGACTGAGGCCAAATTCTTAGTGATTATTTTTGACCAGAGGCTGAATTTCAAAAGTCACATCCAACGCCTGAGAACGTTTTGTCAGAAAGCCCTGAACCTCCTGTGGGAGATCACCCATACTGACTGTAGAGCTGATTGAAAGACAGTACTGCATATCCGCAGGGTGCTTGTGTGCTCCAAATTGGACTATGACTGTTCAAGTTTATGGATCAGTAAGGGCTTTGTACCTTAAATTTCTGGACCACATTTACCACCAGGGGCTCAGAATCTGGGGATTTGGATCCTTCCTGATCTCCAATGATGGTTATGATATAGGTGTTATCTGTGATTTTCCCAAGTTCCCGAGACTCCTATGTGGATGGTGGTTCAGTTCCATCTTTCAACTCATAAGAAGGATGTCACTAGTTGGAAGGTACTTTTCCAAGAACTATGTGTCAGTCTTATTTGTCCTACACAAGCGTTTTCACTGCCGGGTCCAAGTCGAGGAGAGAGTGGCCTGTGCCGTCTTCTGTTCCACCATCAAGGGATCTGCGCTTTTTCCCAGCACTTGCCTTTAGACGGCTGGTTGTTCACTTTTTTTTTCAAATTTATTTTGAGGATAATGGAATAAGCAGTCATGTGATTTTTTCCATCCAGTCCCAGTGTGTATGTAGTTTTGTAAATTTTTTCATCTGTTCCCACCAGCGTACAATGGCCTACTCTTCCGAAAAGCGGAATGGGTTTTAATGTGTGCGCAAGATGTTCTGCGTGCGTTCACACTCAGGACATCGGTTTATAGTCTCATCTGAAGGACTATTGAACACTGACTGAACTTAGCCCTCTTGTCCTATCCTTAAAACTGATTCAGCGTTCTGGAGGGACAGGCTTCTTGGTATGTGCGGTTTGACTTTCAGTCCTGGAGGCTATCGCTTGTAGGAACATAAACTATCCTAAGCTTCAGGAGCTCTACGAACTGTATACTTCCTTGAGACGGGACGGATGTGATATTGTTTTGGTGTGGATCCCGGGGCACGTGGGCATTCGGGGCAATGAAACGTTGACCGACTCGCCACGTGTGCCATGGAGGACATTTCTAGGTCTACGGGTACCGTGCCATACACGGATTTGAAACCTAAAAGCAAACAGCACGCTCAGTCCCTCTGGCAAGAGGAATGGAATGTTCAGATGGACAATAAACTTTTCCAGATTCGTCCTAACCTGAAAGAAGTTCTCAGCTCCCTCTGTGTGCCAAAAATCAAAGGGAAGAAACAGTGCTCACCGGCTACACATGGGTCATTCTCATATCACCCACGTTCATTTGCTCGAAGGCGAAGGAACCCCATGGTAGGTGACTTGTGATGAGCAGGTAACTATGGAGCATCTGCTTCTGGAGAGTCAAGATATCCAGGATATTAGGCACAAGCATTTTACTGCAGACTCCCTAAATATACTTTTTCGTGATGTTCTACTGGACTAACTCCCTGGGAAAATCTGGCTTTTCCGGCTCTGATATGAGTGAAAGTGTTGTAGTTGGTTACTAAGAACAAGGTTATAGTAAGGAATTTGGTTTTGGTTTTATCTCATTTTATGTGTGGTTGACGTGTTTTTCCCCACAACCCAGTGCCGTCCCAGGTTGACCCTTATGGTAGACCAGCGCGTTGATACAAGGAAGGACAGTAGTGTTGGGTTTTATATCCTGTTTTTTATCTGTATATAGTTGCCCTGTTTTTATCTGTATATAGTTCCTTGTGTTAGTCTGTGTATAGTCGGCCTGTTTTTAATCTGTATATAGTTGCCCTGTTTTAGTCTGTATATAGTTACTCAGTTGTTATCTGTGTATAGTTGCCCTGTTTTTATCTTTATAGAGTTGCCCTGTTTTTATCTGTATATAGTTGCCATGTTTTTATCTGTATATAGTTGCCCTGGTTTATCAGTATATAGTTGCCCTTTTTAGTCTGTATATAGTTGGCCTGTTTTTATCTGTATATAGTTGCTCTGTTTTTATCTGTATATAGTTACTCTGTTTTTATCTGTGTGTAGTTGCCTTGTTTTTATCTGTATATAGTTACTCTGATTTTATCTGTATATAGTTGCCCTGTTTTTATCTGTATATAGTTACTCTGGTTTTTTTCTGTGTATAGTTGCCCTGTTGGTTAGGTCAGTCAGTCAGAGAAGTTCTCTGTTACTGCTACTGGTATCCATGTAACCCAGTACAACCTGTCGCATGTGGGGGAGGAAACCCCAATAGAAAAAAAAACATATGGAGACTTGGAGAGGAGATTGGCGCCACCAAGGAATATCCTAAGCCCACAGAAAAGACATGAGAGACAGATACAAAGCCAATATGATACCGGATGGTCGAGGCCCGGGTTACCAACGGCCGCGCTTTCCATTGATCAACACCAGGGTGGAAGTGACAAGTCAGCTACTGGAGTTAAAACATTACTTAAGCTCCCTAGAGAACAGATCACCATTGGAACATGGAACGTCCGTACACTCTACCAGTGCGGAAAAATCAAAGAACTAGAGTATGAGCTTAGCCGCTATAAATGGGACATTATTGGACTAGAAGTGAGATGGACAGGATTTGGTGAGACAATGACTGAAGAAGGCAACAAGATCTGGTACAGTGGTCAAGAGAAACATCACCAACATGGAGTGGCATTTATTGTCAGAAAGGAAGTAGTGGGTGCATTATCAGCTGTACACCGGCTTCCAGCAGGATTATCAGCATCCGGGTGTCGGCCAAGCCCAAGAACATCACTATTCAACAATTATGCACCATCATTGACCCTGCAGATGAAGAAGTAGAAGAATTTTATGAAGAACTTGAAGAGACCATTATGAAGATACCAAGAAAGACATCATCATATTCAAGGGGATTTTAACGCCAAAGTAGGTCTGACTCTTACAACCAATGGGCGGAACAGTTGGTCAGTTTGGAACTGGAGAATACCAACGACAGGAGACTTCGTCTGCTTGAGTTTGCCTGCCCCGCAGACTTACCATTGCCAGTACCTCTATCCCCACAAGCATGAGTCATAGTGTTGTAACTTAGTTAGGCAGGAAGGAAGGACATCCGAGTATAGGATAGGCCTGACTCGAAGTTTTCGGTGGGTTATTGAGGCACCTGGCATGCGCCAAACGCAAGATCCATAACCAAATAGTTTCTTTCTTAACACCACGGCGCTTCAAATCCAGCATCGACAGAGCCAAAACAAGAACTACCCTGGAGCTGACATAGGCAGCGGACCCCGACCTTGTTGCTGCTGGTATTCAAAATGTAAGTTGGAAGAAAAATAAACAGCCCAGCAACCAGTCTCAAATTTGACGTAGGTCAAACTGAAGATCCCAGGGACGTCGAGGAGATCTTCCAAGCTAAAGCTTGGCGGACGTTTAGCGGCAATACCCTCCTGGGACAATGACATCAATGACCTCACCAACAACTATATCAGGCCAGACCGAGAAGAAACAGCAGAGGAGGTACTCGGTCTGTCAGCGTAATCAAAACACCAGCCTATGGATACCAATGGACATCTTGGACCTCTGCGATACAAAAGAGCACTGTAAACCATCCAGATCTTTCCAACCTAAGAATACAGGGAGGCCATACAATCTTGTGAAGAAAGTCAATGTTAAAGGCCAGAGAGAAGGGATCAAGTGCTCAATGTGATGAGATCGAAAAAAGCATGAAAAGTGGGCAACAGTAAAAAGGATACGACAAACCTGAAGAACTCACAAAATCACTTACAAACCAAATCATGCAGTCATTGAAGACAGCTCCGGATAACCTCCTCAAAGAAGCTCAGCTGCATTGAAAAGGTGGGTCTGAGTATTGTCACATAAACTATACAATTACCCAATCCCAAATGACAAATGAGCATAATACAAGAGGAATCAGCAACATCAAGATTACCCTCGCATTACCTATACTGAGGGAAGAAGTGTATAAGAAGCCATCCGCAGCTTCCAGTAGGAAAGTCCCCAGGAGCAGACAAAACATACCAGCAGAGAACTGCTCAAGCATGGTTGGCAAAACAGTTATCACACATGTACAGCTATCTGTCAGAAGATTTGGGAGAAAATACAAGTGGCCAACTGAATTGGGAACCACAATTCATCTTCATCCTCTGGCCAAGAAGGGAAATTTACGCCAATTGCCAAAAATATTGAACAATCACTCATCAGCAAACCAGCAAGATCATGCTCAAAGTTATTTTGAATTTCGACTCAAGATGGAGGCAGGAAAGAACACCTTGCTGAGTGAACAAGACTGGGTTCAGGGCAGGCTGGAGCACAATTCGAACAGTTTTTTAACTGCCACACCTGATGGAAAAACATCTTCACATCAGAGAGGACATGTTCACAACTTCATCGACTTCAAGAAGGCTTTCGACAGAGTATGGCACGAAGGCCTGTGGCAGGTCCTCAGAATGTTTGGCATTGAAGAAGGATAGTGGCAAACCCATTCAAGCACTATACAACACCGCAAGCAGTGCAGTCCTTCTGAACAAATCAGGTCGGAGACTACTTCAAACCACAGTTGGGGTCCGACAAGGATCCTGTTATCTCCAGTCCTGTTTATCGTGCTTGGAAACATTATGAGTGAGACCACTCCATTGACTTCCACTCTACACTCCTTGGCGGCAGACCCCTCAACAACTTGTGGTTTGCGATGGACATTGACTCATGGGCGTAAGTAACACAGAGCTGCAAGGATTCTTACGACCAGACTTGAGAAAGAGCTGGAGCTATGGAATGGAGGTTTGAGCTGGTGAAAAAGTAAAGTACTTTTGAACCAGCACGAGCAACGCCACTGCTAAAATTTATCATGAACGGCAAGCAAACTGGAGGAGGTTAGACGCTTTTAAATTCTGGCGCTACATAACCCCCCTTTTCACAAAGACGGGTGATCGCCGACAGTAATCACAGTCATACTAGCCATGGGCAACATCTTCCATGACAAAACTACCACCATATGGAAAAGTAAAGAGATCAGTTTCCCAATCAACTAAAAGCTCTACAAAGCCCTAATTAGACTATCCTGCTGTATGGATGTGGTAACTGGAATTTGGACTGCTGAAACAGCAAAGCGAATCCAGTCATTTGAAACAAAAATGCCATAGAAATCTGATGGGCAGATCCCTGGAGGAGAACGGAAAGACCAATGAATTTGCCAAGAGCCAAATAACACGGTGGCAGTCCACAGGAAACTCCTTCTCACCATCGTCAAGAGAAAAGCTGACATTTGGTTCGGCCACGTCACCCGCCACAACACTCTGCCAAAAACAAGGAACACTCGAAGGTGGCAAAGAAAGAGGGGAAGACCAGAACAAGTCATGGATTAGACAACATCAAGAATGGACAGGCATGAATGACTCGGACCACTACTGCGCATCAGAGCCGAGGACCGAGAAGGATGGAGGAGGCTTACAAGGCATGTCTTTCGCTGATCATTCCCACGACCCGCCAAGGTTCACGGGTCTGATGATGATGTTGATGAGTTGCCTGTTTTTATCCTGTATATAGTTACTCTTGTTTTTATATGTATATGGTTGCCCTGTTTTTTATTGTAATGTAGTTGCCTGTTATTATCTGTATATAGTTACTCTGTTTTTATCTGATGTATGGTATGTCCTGTTTTTTTTATCTTGTATGTAGTTGTCCGTTTTTTATCAGTATATAGTTACTCTGTTTTTATCTGTGTATGGTTGCCCTGTTTTTATCTGTATGTAGTTGTCCTGTTTTTATCTGTATATAGTTACTCTGTTTTTATCTGTATATGGTTGCCCTGTTTTTATCTGTATGTAGTTGCCATGTTTTAATCTGAAATTTAAAACTGTACGAATGACAGCTCTGATATGGCCTGTGTGGTCGGTGGGGCCATAAAAACAACAAAGTGGATGGAACTGTGAGAGAGAGAGAGAGGGAGGAGATGAGAGATCGAGTACGAGAGGAACTGGGAGGGAGAGTTTGGAGATGTGACGATGAGAAGAGAGAGAGAGAGATAAAGTAACGATAACGATTAACGACGAAATTTTATTTTCTGAGAGTAATAGAAAAGTACAAGACTTTTTCACATACAGCACTCGAAAAGAAAGAAAGAAGAAGTTAAACAGACATAAATATAAGCAAAGTGAATCATAATAATCACAATAAACATCACCATTATCATCATCATTGTCATCACCTCTATCATCATCCCATCATCACCACCATCATCATAAAGAAAATAATTATGATCACATATAAACTTTATGGAGCTTGATGGAATTCATGACCAAAAGAAAGATCTCCATCATGGGCATTTCAGACACTAGGAAGAAAGGAGAAGGATCGAAAGAAATCCATTCAAACTTTGTTCTCATCTGGAGTGGAGTCAGGAAAGACCAGAGAGCAACGCATGGTGTGGGATTCATCCTACACCCAGACATAGCAAAGAATCTTATGAGTACAGAACACATATCAGATAGACTGATTAAAATCGGTGTAGAAAGTCCAACAAAATCATCCACTATATCCAGCATATTCACCATGTACGATTCGTACTCAGAATAGGGAGAAAACACTCATTCTATCAAGAGCTCTCCGACCTCATCACAGCACCCCTGCAAAGGGGACCTGTTATGTATGGGTTATTTCAACGGCAGAGTTGGTGAGAGAAGAAACACGTGGACAAAACGTCTTGGATCCCCACAGTGACCACCAGAACACCTTGCAATACAACGGGAACACGTGCTGGAAATATGTGCAGTGCATGATCTGATCAACACCAACACCTTTTTCCAACACCGAGACTCCAATTTACACTGGTACAAATGGAACGATCCTCAAATCTCGTCTCAAATCGACTTTTTACTTGCAAGATCTAGAAACACGTTACGCATCAAAAGACTCAAATAAAGCATCCCATTTGCCAACTGTGCTCTGACCACAGGCCCCGGTCATTCTAGCCACCAGTACTCAGAAGAAGAAATAACAAACTGCTAGGAAGAACCAGCCTGAAAAAATCAACCTCCTCAAACTGGAAGAGAAAGAAGTGATAGAACAGATTCACAGTGTATTAAGGTGAAAAACTGAACTCCATTGATAAACACTCTCAAATGGAGCAAGTCTGGGACACCCTCAAGGCCAGCTCTCTTGAACACCTTAGGGAAGTTTGCGGACGTAAGATATGATGTGGAGGTAAAAACAGGGAAAGCTACAGCTTGGTGGAAACCAAGAGGTGTAAGGAAGCATCAAAGAAAAAAGCAGCTTATAAAGCTTGGGCCAAAGACCAAGACTGATGAGGACTAGACAAGTTCAGAATCGCAAGAAGATATAGGTAATCGTGTTGTGAAAGGTCCAAAGAAAATTCTGGGGGACTTATGGAAGAGAGTTAAGTGAAATTTGCAAAGATCTCCCAAAAGAGAATTTTTTAAGGTGTGAGACCGATGAGAGTGAGAGATGAGCAATTTTTAATCCAACACAAGTTTATGAATGATGCAAATGGAGAGGCCACTGCAAAAAGCAGGGAAATTCTTGAAACGATGGGAGATTACTTTAAAGATCTTTTAAACACATCTGGAGTACAAGCTTTCCTGCTCTCAATTCTCACTCGCTATAAATGACATGTAGGAGCCAAATCCTTGAAGCTGAAACAAACGCGAAAAGCAATTAGACCAGCCCAAGGGCAATGCGGCAGGTGATGACGGCATAATACTGAAGCCATCCTTGATGCGGAAGAAACGGGGAGGTTAAGTGGCTCACATCATCTTCCAGAAAGCAGGAAGAGAGAAAGTACAAAATGGACTGGCAAAAGCAATAGTGCGTGCCAATTTGAAGGAATGAAGGGCAGCATGAGAGACTGCAAGCACCTACAGAGCATTTCACTTCTCGCATGTAGGGTAAATGTATGCAAAGATTCTGGAACTGCGCACAAGAGCATAGCAGAACACCTACTGGAGCATGCCCTAGTTTGGCTTTCGGAAAGGAATGAGGGTGCACCAGATGCCTTTTCGCACACCGACAGACTGTGTGAAAGAGCCATCGATCCAACAAGACCTGCATACAGTATTCGTTGACAAGAAAAAAGCTTTCGACCGTGTCAACAGAGACATGCTTGGATGATCCTGTGCAGTACGACGTGGGCTAAGGGGCAGTTGCTTGATAACATCAGAAGCAATCTATGCCAACAGTATGAGCGCCAGTTCGAAACAGCATGTGGAAACATCCGTCTGGTTCCAGGTTAATCAGGGGGTAGGGAAGGCTGCGTACTTTTTTCTCTTCCCCTTCTCTTCGTGATCTACAGGGGACCAGATCACAAAGGAAGCAACCCAGAATCTTGAGGCCTGAACGAATTATTATATGCTGACGACAGTCCCTGATGAATCAGAACAAAGCTGCTCTATCAAGATCACACAGACAAACACACACAAGTGCGTGAGGTATTCTATGATCATGATGATCCCAGTATCACAAACAGAAGTTATGTCTGTCAGCAGAAAATCAGGAAAGCTGACATCAACATCAACGGCACCCAGCGAAACAGACCAAAAGAAATTTAAATACCTTGGCGCCTCTTCACTTTGAAGATGGAAAAATTGGACAGAGAGATTGAAACAAGATGCAGGAAAGCGAACGCAGTCAGTCCCAACTCGCCCCCCTTCTAAAACATTCCAGCATCCAATGAGCACCAAGGCAAAACTATCAACGCCATCTTCGTTCCAACACTCCATAACCAGTGTCACGCAAAAAAAAGACATTATGGGCCCTCACAAAAGGCCTTAGAGAGAAAATTGGTCACATTGAACATGCGCTGCCTTGAGAAAAAGCTTCGATCAACAAGACCAGACGCGACAAGATCAAGAATGAGGTGATCAGTGACATGGTGGATAACACCAATTCTCCACATATCGAACAAAAAGGATCAGGTCGGTCTTGGCACCTCACTAGAATGCCGCCCAACCAACCAGCCCTACGGGCATACAACCAACAAATTCAAATGGCTGGAAAGCCAGAGGTAGACAAGGAGACGATGGAGCGACTCCTTTGGCTGACACCCTGCGAGCCCATGACCTGTTCACTACTCAAGCCTCCGCCTAGCGGACAGACGTCTGTGTCTCCCCGCGACGCCGAAGGGGCACCCAGCGGAAGATGAAAGAAGAAGAAGAAGAAGATGGAATGATGATATGGGCAATACCCCAAATGTTTCTTCGAGTCAAAATTTTTGGAACAACTTTTTTTTAAGTGCATAAGAAACAAACATAAGAGAAGGGGGGGGGGAAGAGAGGGAAAGGTAAGAGAGAGAGGGGAATAAAAGGGGGGGGAGGGGGGGGGGGGGGGAGGGGGGGAGGGGGGGGGGGGGGGAGGGGGGGGGGGCGGGGGGGGGGCCGTTGGGGGGGGGGGGGTTTTCCATAATTTTTTTAAAATATAACCAAAAAACCAAAAAAAATACTCGATTAAATATCGGGAGGAAAAAAAATTTTTTGCAAAAAATTTTTTCCCCAATACCACTTTGGAAAATGACAGCTCAAGGCAGAGAGTCCCCAAAAAAAATTGACCCCCCTTTGCTTTTGAATTGTTTTAAGTTTGTTGGAAATTTTAAAGTTTTCTGGTAAAAAAATTCCCAAAACCCCATCCCCAGAAAAATTTTAGACAAATTTTTGCATAGATTAAAAGGAAAAAAAAAGGGAGGTTCATTTTAGGGAATGTCAAATATTTTTTTAAGGGTATCCATGCCCTTAAAAACAAAGGGAGCTTTTTCCGTGCGGGTATTTTTTGCAAAAAAACCCCTTTTTAAAATAGAATTTTTCCCTTCGAGAGGTAAACATTTGTTTTTTTTGTTGTCAATGAAAAATTTCAAGTTGTTTTGGGCCAATGGAAAATTTTGATGGCCTTTTAAAAAAAACCATTATTAACGGAAAAATTTTTTTTTTGCTAGTTTAGATCCCACAGTTAAAACCAAAATTCAAAAATTCCCACAAAAAAATAATATACAAAAAAAAGGGTTTTTTTCCCCCTTTCCCCCAAGGAAATTTGGAGAAAACGGTAAAAAGTTTTTTTTAAAAATTGGTATATAAAAATTTAAAAACTGTTTTTTTAAAGGAAAATTTTTTTTAATTTTTTAATGAAAAATTTTTATAATAGCCAGAAAGTCTTTTAAAAATTTTTTGACCATGAAAGAAATTGTCTATCTTAAAAACCTGGGGACTTTTTTTTTTTAAATTTAATTTGGTTAATTTTAAAATTAGAAAAAAAAAAATTTTGGGTAATGTCGAGAAAAATTCTGATGCTTTTGGGTTAATTGTGACAACATTTTTTTTAAGTTTTATGGGGGGAAAAGTCCATATATTTTAAAAATTGTCCTTTTAAAAAAACAAGGTGAACAATACTTTTTTCCCATGTTTCATGGGACTTCATGAGGTTTGGGATTTTAAAAAAATTTCTAAGGGGGGAAAAATCTGAAAAACTTTTGAAATTGGGGCCCCTATGGGTAAAGGAAGTTTTCCTTTAATAAAATTTAAAGAACAGCAAAGGCCCTAAAACAGGCCTTGGGGTATCCCAAAAAAAACGTTTGGACAAAAAGGGGGAGAAGATGCTTTCAAAGAACCCCTGTTTGGTTATCGAAAAAAAAGATGAGTTTAAAAATTTAAGTTTTTAAAGGGAAAAAATTTTTGTAAGCTAAATGGGGATTTTTAAGAATTTTAAAGGGAATTTAAAAAACATCAAACGCTTTAGCGAAATCAACAAATAATACTCCTGTAAATTGCTTTTTAAATTTATGTTTGATAACCATCAATCATTATAACCATCAATGAGAGAGAGAGAAGAGGAGAGAGGGGAGTAGAGATGAGAGAGAGAGAGAGAATGGAGAGAGAGAGAGAGAGAGAGAGAGAGAGAGACATTAAGGATAGTGACAATGACAGCAAAAAAAGGAATGATAACAGCAATAATGATAATCATCATCATTAACCATTATACCCAGTAGTGTGTAGGGCAGCAACAAAGCGCTTCCACTCCTGCCTATCCTGGGCCAACCTAGTCACTGATCCCAAAGAGTGCTGCATGGCCTTCATCTCACTTTCTACAGTCCTCCTCCACGTTGCTTTTGGTCTTCCTTTCTTTCTCCTTTCTTCTGGGGTCCAGTGCAATGCTGTTCTTGTGATTGACTGTGGGTCTCTTCGGAGGATGTGCCCAATACACTTCCACCGTCGTCTGGTGATGATGGTTCCCATGTCTTCCTGCCTGCATCTCCGTAGTAGGCCCTCATTGGAGAGAAGCCATGTTCCAGCTGGACCAGCAATAATAATAAAGAGGAATAAAAAAGGAAACAGCTACAACACCATAACCAAAACCCAAAGGTAAAGGTGTTCCCATAACTTATACAGCCGTTGGGGAGCAAGGTGGAGGCGGTCAAGTCAAGTCAAGTCAAGTCAAAAACACTTTAATCATCCCATGAAGGGCAATTACAATACTGACAGGCACATTGATACCTATAACTATCTCACAAGACACAAGAAAAATACATTTCAGATTGTTATAAGCATTCCAAGATAGGTTAAAAAAAAATGTCAAAACACAAACACAAACCCTCAAAATTGCGCGCACACACACGCACCGCGTACACACCACACAACACCCGCACCGCGTACACCCCCCCCCACACACCCCACACACACACGCACACCTATTAGGAATACAATGTTGTAAAAACCATTGTTTTGGGAAAGAAATTGTTTTTTTTAAATTATGCGTGCACGCACGTGCCAGTCACCACACACGCGTACCCCCCAATACATACACACACCAAAAATTACGAACCAGTTTTTTTCCCACATACACACACACCAACATGCACCCGCCCCGCACCATAATGACCATTATCTAGAAAAGACAAAACAACGAAACACACACACACACAACACACACACACACACAATTTAGAAATCATTCTTGAAACCCAAAAGCAAGATACAGGAGTACTTATTTTCATTACCACACACACCCACACCTACGCACACACGCACTTGACAATCAGGGGGGGGGGGGGGTATATCAGAGAATGTAAAGCTGTTTGGTCAGTGCTGTTTTGAATTTTTAGAATTCGAATGACTACTGGAACAAAAGATTTTCTTTTTCTATTTGTTTTACTGTTGGACACCGAAAGCGGGGGTCCTGAAGACAATAACTGAAATTCCGAAGACAATAGCAGGGATGGATCAGCCAAGATGGCAGTCGCTTTGGCGCACAAGCTGCTGATCGCAGTACGGCTTGAGATCACTTTGTTCTTCTCCAATTATTTTTTTAGCAGATTCTAAACAATTCTCCGAAGACTATTTCTTGTTTTTAACACTAAGGTTTATCAACAGATAAAAGGGAAAACTTAAACACTCTCTTGTAAGGACTTGTAGAACAAAGAAAGAATCTTTTGTCAACAAAACTGAGTTAAGCTTCCCGGGAAAATACATACGTTGTTGTCCCTTTTTGACAATAGCGTCAGTGTTAAAGCATCCCAGTTTAGTTTGTCATCAAAAATAGTTCCCAGATACTTGTTTTTCGAAACATTTTCAACTTCTTGACTATGGATGGTACCAGCTCAGAAGTGTGACCCATCTTCTGAAATCGATAGGAAGATCCTTAGTTTAGAAGGGCTTTTAGCTCCAGATATCCCTCACCCACACCAATTGACGAAATCAGTGAGGGCTGGACCATGGTTTTGGATAGATCCAGATAAGAGAGACAAAAGAGCACTGTCATCGGCAATTTTTTCATAGCTGCTTCTGCAATCATCTGTGTATAGAATGTGCAGAAGTGGCGAGAGAACGCATCCCTGTGGAGAACCCGTACAGGTAAATCTAACCGATGAAGATATCTTATTGGCAAAACCCGCTGCGGCGTTAGTTAAAAATTCAATCAGCCAACGAACGAGTTGATATCTACATCAAATTTTGAAAGTATTTTGTGAACAAAGAACATGAAAGGGTGCATTGGGATTGAAAGCTGAACTAAAATCAGCAAACAATATTTTTGGCATGAGAGTCATTGCTTTTTAAGTGGTTGTACAACTTTTTCAAAAATGAACAGTTTTTGGGATCTTTTGACACCTCGTCCTGTCCTGTAGCAACTGTAGTAGGTCAAGGTCTTTCTCTGTAGCGGAAAGAATGAGAGATTTTAGATATTTTCTAATGTTTTTATCACAAGTGTGTTGGTGGCAGGTCTGAAATCGATGGGCGTGAACGATTTGGTTTCTTTGGAAGAGGTATTACATTGGAAGTCTTCCAAATAACTGGTATCTGGCTAGTGTCCAGCAAGGCTTGGAACAAGTGGTGAAAGACGCTGGCAAGCTCAGTAGCGCAGAACTTAAAAGGGTTCTGCCGCATATGCCATCTGGTCGGGGAGATTTGTTGATATTTATTGCCTTGAAGTGTTTACAAATAACTGTTTCATCAACAATGACGCTATTCTCAAAGGGTAGAGATTGCTTCAGGCCATTTATTTCATCAGAAAAATCATGCTTTTCGAAGCGAGTAAAAAATTCATTTAAATGGTCTGGTAAGTTGTTGTCACATACCCCCTGGAGACTAATCTTCGACCTTTGTGGGGCAGCTGCCATGTTTACTGCTGACATATTTTTTTTCCCTGCCAGGCAACACGAAAATTGTTCCCTGCAAACTTGTCTTCTATCTTAATTTTTATAGTCACATCTAGCTTGTGCAACAGCAGCTTTAACTTCTTTAATCACTTGTTTCTTTTGTTCTTCTGTTCCTGTTTAAAATACTACTTTCTTTTTGTTTAGTACACGTTTTAGGTCCTTTGTAACCCAAGGTTTATTATTGGGGTAAATAGTTATCAACTTTGTTGGAATAACACTACTGACACAAAATGAAATATTGCGGTTGTGATGATGATGGTGTTGGTGGTGGTTATGGTTATGATGATGCCGACAGCAGTGATGACGACAATACTGACGGCGCTGTGATGATGATCAGGTTGTTGGCGGTGTGTATCCTGGTGTCGTGTGTGTTGAACCTGTGCCTTCCTGTGGCCATACAGCTGGGGGGATACCTCATCACCGTCACCCTCCGCTTCCTTCAGGGTCTGAGCGAGGTTGGTGTACTCTTTACTGGTGCGTTTGTCTGTCCCTGCGTGTGTCACACCGGCATGTCGAATGGGAAGATTCACATTCAAGTAGACATACACATTGATCTGTTTTACAGAACACACACACACACACACACACACACACACACACACACACACACACACACACACACACACACACACACACATACCCACACACTTTGTTGCATAAAAGTTAAAACCTGCTCTACCTTTCGGAAGAGTAGGCCATTGTGTGCTAGTGGGAACAAATAACAACATTTACGAAACCGCATGTACACGGGGACTGAATATAAAAAGCACATGAGTGTTTATTCCATTACTGTAGAAATAAACAATAAATAAATGAAAAAACAATTGTGTGCAAGTTTTTACCCTTGTAGTTTTTGCGTTCACACACACACACACACACACACACACGTGCGCGCGCGTAAAAACAGTAAACAGACACAGGAGGACAAAGTCCTGCACTTGTAGCTGTGAAATAATCTTTCAACATTTCTTTTTAAAAAGACTTAGCAAATATTAACTGGAAAAATTAGTCGCTTGGAAGCAATCTTGACAGTATAATAAAAACATTATTTTATTCGAAAAGTGATTTTGTGTAGCATATTTTCGTCCCAATTCAGACAACTGCAGGCATTGAAACACAGAATAAAACTCGTCATCTATCTAATTCGTATTACGCGTTATACAAATTACATGTTCTTTTGTTATTGTTTGCTTTGTTCAGTTTCGAGTTTGTAACAACTACATTTAAAGTTATCATCGAAAAGAAAAACCTTGAAAATTAAGCAACTAACGAGTTTTCTTTTTAAAACCAAAATTTTTATCAAACAATGTTTTAAAACAACAGCAACATCATTTGTTGTTTTTTCCAATGCTGTATACCAGTAAACCCGCTTCTTGAGTTTTACAACAAGCTGCTCTTTTACCTTGGAAAATGTGTACATTTCTACACAGCTTTGATTTGCATGTAAAAATATTACATGACAAGCTCTAGCTCTATTTTGTCAGAGAAATACGCCTCTTGTATTTTGAGGTATGTTGTATATCCTAACTTGAGATTTGCTTTCGATTAGTTTTAAGACTAGGAACCTACAGGTGTCTGTGAAGAGTCCTGTGTTTGCATCAATAGGGAATATAGATGCAGAATGTGCTGTCAGCATAGAGACAAAAAACAAACAGTAAATCATCTGAAATAATAGTAAACAAGGAAGCATAAATCAATTGTTATTTTTTATTTATTTATTTATTTATTTATTCTTTATATCGGGGGGAGGGGGGGATTAATGAATAAGAAACTCATGTGCTTTTTTACATCCTAGTCCCGTGTGTAAGGTTGGTTTTGTAATTTTTGTCATCTGTTCCACTGGGCTCACGATGGCCTACTCTTCCCGAAAAGAGGAACAGGATTTAATTTGTGCGCTTGATGTGAAGCAGCGTTGTTAAATCGGCGTTGTGTTTGATTTGTTTTTTCCTGTGTGTGTCTTGTTGTGTGATTGGAGGAACGGAAAGAGCAAGAGAAGAGAGGGAGGGAAGAGAGAGAGACAAAGTGTAGCAGAGGACAGAGTAGTGGGGATGATGTGTGACAGAGAGAGAGGATGAGAGGGATGGGTTGGGGGAGAGAGAGAGAGAGATGAGATGGGTTTTAAAAATGTGAGCAGTATCAGCCTATCAACAGTTAACATCATTCAAATTATCAAAACAATGATAGTAGGAGGTGGTGATGGTGGTAGTAGTAGTAGTAGTGTATGTACATTTGAATGTGTTTAATTTAAGCTAATAGTTATTATTGGCTGCATGACTGTGTAAGAACCGGTTGAATACTCTGTCTCCCTCATCCCAACAGGAAACCAGTGTTAGACATCTATAACATGGCTGAGGAAGTTTGCTGCACAGTCTTTTTCTTTCAAGTATATCTAATTTTAGCAGACATACTTGATATAGACCATCCCTCCCCATTGGTGGGTGGATGCCGGGGCTTTCTCAGCATAACTGTACTCCCACGTTCTGGAAAATGTGTGCTGAATTAACTCTTTTGTTCGGCTTGTTCCATTTGGCACTCTGTCTCTCCCTCTCTCGTTGCTATTTTCTGGCTACCCAGCCAGTTTTTTTCGGCCTTTTGTCAAGATAATCGACTTTTTTTATGAAAAAAACTTCTTAATGAACTCTGAAGTCCGAATGTTTGGTGAGGCCAGTGGACAGACACATGCGAGTTGCAGGCACAGACCAGGCACTTCGCATTTAAGCCAAGTGGCCATACTTTTTTTTTTCTCCTTTAAAGAAGAGTGCGGCTGTTACGTTGTATGAGTTGTCGTCCCTGCTTGCCTTTTCATAATAAACCCCGATTTCCCTTTAACACCCGTGAATACTTGCCCCAAAAGGGTACCCCCCTCCCTACAGAATTTAAAGTGTCTTTGTATCTACAAAACCCCAGAACAGTTTGCTGTTGTTTACACTGCAAAAATCAAGAGGGATTCAAGTGTAGAAGCATACTTTTTTGTTGGGTGGAGAGCGCCAAATAGAAGCTTGATTTTTTAGATGGGGGGAAAGAACTATTTTTCACACACACACACACACATACACCCGGAGGAAAAGGAGGGGGGGGTGAGAGAGAGGGGAGAGCAGACAGACAGAATTCAGACAGAAGAGACAGAGAAGAGTCAGACAGACAGACAGGCTAAACCCTCGTCACTAATTTTCCCTTTAAAGCATAATTTTTACATCAATGATTTTTAAAATTTCGTCAACCTACCCCTTTATTCCCCTGCTTTTTTAGTCTTGAAAGTTTTTTGGGCTTTTTAGTTTCTTGTGATTTTAAGGTTTCTTGTGTCTGTAGTTTTCTTATTTTAAATTCTCTGTTTTTAAATTTCCGTTATAAGTTCTCTTTGCTTTTTAAAATTTCACTTTTTCTCTTGTTTTTATGTTTCTTGTTCTTTTAAACTTTCTTGTGTTTTAAAGTTCTTGTTTTTGAGTACTCGTTTTTAATTTCATGTTTAAGCTCTCTTGTTTTTATGTTTCGTTTGTGTCTTTAAGTTCTCATGTATCTTTGAGTTTCTTATTTTTAAGTTCTTTTGTTTTTGATATTGTCTTGTTTTTAAAGTTCTCTTGTTTTCAAGTTTTCATTTTAAGTTCTCGTGTTTTAAGTTCTCTTGTTTTAATTTATCTTGTTTTAAGTTCTCTTGTTTTAAGTTCTCTTGTTTTACATTCTCGTGTTTTAAGTTCACTTGTTTTAAGTTCTCTTGTTTTAAGTTCTCTTGTTTTAAGTTCTCTTGTGTTAAGTTCTGGTGTTTTAAGTTTTCTTGGTGTAAGTTTTCGTGTGTGGCAGTTTTGTTGTGTTGGTTAACTGACCTGTTTCTCTAGGGGTTGCTGTACCCGGCTTGCTACAGCATACTGCGCCACTGGTCCACACCTCTGGAACGGGGTCGTGTAGGATCCCTAGTATTGACAGGTAAAGTTTACCATATTTATTGGTCTTACAATTGTAGAAAGGTGGGAGGGAAGTGAGTAGGGATAAGCAGAAAAGCACAGATTGGCAGGCATACACACATACTCTCCCATAAACTATGAGACCAGGCTGGGGTGCAGTAATTGGTTTGAAAGTTTTGTTTTATACTACCAACCCCGCCCCCCCCCCCCCCCCACCCCCCCCCCCCCCCCCCCCCCCCCCCCCCCCCCCCCCCACCCCCCCCCCCCCCCCCCCCCACCCCCCCCCCCCCCCCCCCCCCCCCCCCACCCCCCCCCCCCCCCCCACCCCCACCCCCCCCCCACCCCACACCCCCCCCCCCTCCCCCCCCCCCCCCCCCCCCTACCCCCCCCCCCCCCCCCCCCCCCCCCCCCCCCCCCCCCCCCCCCCCCTCCTAGTTCAAAACAAAAACAACTTCTGTTTCTCTGTCTTGAGCCATTTGCAGAATGCCATCAGTTCAGATTATGAAGCTCAAAGAAGAACCTTGCACCTGATTGTTTACAAAAACCTGGAAGCACATCCTAAATATGCTTTGTGTTCGGATCTGGTCATTGGGTTTTGCAGATTTATGGAATACAACTGTATTAATGGTTGGTTTGGTTGGTATTTCAATCCCTACGGAAGGCTGTCTGATTATGCTAATAAGTTCTTTCAGCCAACCATCACCTTGTATTGACACACTGGAGGGAAAATAATAACTGTAGTGCTGGAAACTTAAACCAGCCACCTCCTCCATACCACTCTCAATAATCAGCTATTTCAACATCAAAAAATCTCGAATAGCTTAACAAAAGGTTTATAGATGTTACGCCTAAATCGTTTGGTTTAATTGGCCGATTTCATGTAATAGGCAAAGTTTTGTTGATTTCTTGTAAATTAGGCAACCATATTCGTATTCATAGAACTCAGCAAATCACTTGCCGAATTCATGAATTAGGGCAAAACGATTTTGATAATTACAGGTAATAGGCAAAAGTATTCAAATTCCTGTTCAACTGTCATTACCGCATTTTGCCGCTTCATGAAATGGCAAGAGGTTATAGAGACGGTGGACAAGATCATTTCTACGCCTTCATTTCGTGCCACCAATTTAGGCGCGTCCATTTCTGTGCGGCGTATTTCAGCGTCGTACATTTCAGCCCTTAACAATTTCAGCGCGGAAAACTTCAGCGCGTAACTTTTCACATTTCAAAACATGTGAAAACCTATTTCCTGCAGTTACAATGAGGAAATCCTTCTCTCATGGTCACGATGGAGGACTTGTATTTGCGTTCATGTTTTAGGACCAACTAGGCATTGTTTTTACTAATGGAGAGACACAAACGACGCATATGATTTTAGTGAATTTCTTTGGATCACAATGGGTTTTAAAGGGTGGTATGGGAGGTGTACAGAATTACACACATTGACTATCATAGTACACACATGCTCGCACGCACACACAGTTTCCATAACCTCTCAACACCACAACGACGCAGCACGCACACACAACACACACACACACACCACACACACACCACAACACACACACAAACACACACTCGGTTTGATATCATCTTTTTGGTGGAATGACGTTAATTAAATCGAAGAACTAACTTACTAAATTAACACGTTTCCAAATCAATGATGAAGAAAAGTCTAAATTTATCAAGAAAAATCGAACTGTTCAATAATTCAAATTTTCAAACCGTTATTCGTTCTTAACAGTTTTTGCATGCTCGTCGTGGGTTGGCATGCGCTATTGCACTGGAATCCTTTCTTTTGACAGGAAACTCCTTTTTGTGGGCAGCTTGAAAGTGCAGTGGCATGCTGTACCATGTCCATGTTTTTTTACCATTTCGGACAGGGCACTCACAGCACGATCTGACTGTTGATTCGTTGTCGGGGATCAAATTTCGGATGAAATTTCCTTTGAACTTGGTCAGTTCAATTTGATTCCTTGAAAACCTGCGGCTAGTTACCGCGCCTTAGTACCCAACCGAAAGCCAGGTACAAGTTTCAGTACAAGACCGTTCAAGTTAGCTGGATCTCCCCTACCACGTCGAACTCAGAGACGGTATAAGTAAGTTGTCTCCACTTCTATTGTCTTCAGTTTTGCCACTGATCTTATAACCATGCCCTTGGGCTTCGTTTTCTTAGGTTTTTTGCTGCGTCTAGCTCGTAAACAAGACTAGCCATTGTCACTTGGCGTCTGAGATGCTCCCTGGATCTCTTGTCGGTCACTCTGCCCCTCCTCGAACCACTGTCATATTGACTACATCATCTCGGGTCCTTCTCCGAACTGCACTCTGACTCAGTCATCTAAAAACATCATCTTCGACACGTCACATTGAATGACCTCACTACCACACTGACTCATCTCACTCACACAACTGATATACCTCAATAACACTCGGATCATATCAGTTGCACTCTGGCCTCACCTCTCTCAAACTCATGCTTATGTTGGTCCTCCTCAACCTGACTCTCTCACCAGTGCCCCCCTGACCCTCTTCACCCTGACAATTATATTTCTATGAACTTTTTTGAGAATTCCGTTGCCAATTTTTCTCCAGGAACTCCACGGGGATTTCTTTTGTGATACCCAAGGTGGGCTTTTTGCCAAACATGTGTGTGTACTGGCTCTTCTTCGTTGCTTCACTACTCAGACATTCATTTGCCATTTGCACGAACTGATTCCCAATGTCCAGGTTTGGGCAACTGTTATCCCTACATCCACGGCAGTGAGGCTGTGTCTGTTCATCACCCCATTTGCCGGTCCACAGATACCTGTGACTGCGGGTGAACGTGGTTCTTCCGTTCTCAAGTGGACTTGCTAGTGGGAACATAGAAGGCCAGTTCTGTGATGATTTTACGCCGTAAATTCTTTGCCATTGTCCTGTGATGAAATCTTTGGTATGCCCGAAATCAACGAAAATTTTTCATTATCAGTTCTCTAGCAACTTCTCACAGGCATTTCGACGTCTGAGGTACGGAGAATGTGAAATTTGGTAGGTGTTCCTGGTAATGAAGGATTCCATGTTAAAGCCTCCGTCATATCATGCTCTGCAGATTACGAGGGTCTATCTGACCTCGTGATTCTATTCGACACAAGCACAGGACGAACCACAGTTCCTTAGCAGTCTTCTTTTTCTTTTTCCTTTTTTCCAGCTTCTATAGCAGTTCATGTGCGTGTGTGTGTGTGTTTGTGTGTGTGCGTGCGTGCAATGGGTGTGTGTGCGTGTGTGTGCAGGGTGCGTGTGCTTGCGTCACTCCTGCGGACAACCACTTGTCTGTACACTTAGTCTTCCTTGGTGTTTCCTTGCCTAATCATCATGAGAGTTTAAGCTTGAGATTTGCATTTTGCGAGTTCATGTAATCGGCAGTTACGTTTTGCCTAAGTTCATGAAATTGGTAGGTGTTTTGCCGATTTAGGTAATAATAGGCATTTTTCTCTTGCATTGTTCATGAAATCGGCTCAAAAGTACTGCCTATTACATGAAAGCGTCAATTTCTCGATTTTGGCCAAAGTCGAAAAACATATACAGGCCTTGGAACTTAAAGTTGCCATTAGCTGACAAGGCTTTTGGCAGGGGCCAATCTTTACGAAAAAAAAAAAAAGTATATGTTCTGTCGGGCAAAAAAAAAATTCACTAGAAAAATTACCGAGCAATGACAAAGCAAACATGTTTTGTTATCAACGTCGACAGAAAAAAAATTTCATTGAAAATTCCCCATATTTCGTTTTTTTTTCCAGTACTTGCAATTCACTGTGTTTGTTTTTTGCCTGCTAGTCATATGCATTTACACTTTTTAAAATCAACTTTTTTAAAGAAAATTGTGCTGCCAGTGGTTTTCCGACAATGCTTAGAAAATAATTATGCACCCCATGCCCTCAATTGCGCCCTAGAGAAGTGATCTCGAACCTCCCCCCCTACGACCTTTAGGTTTTGGGACCCTTTTTCCTTTGGGGGAAAAAAGGGTGCTCAGGGGTGGGAGCACTCCTTTCCCCCACCCAAGTCGCACGTGGGGCGGGGTTAATTTTTAGATGGGGGCCCGTTTGCGCCCCTTTGGCTTCATTTTACATTCCCCCCAGTTAAAAAAACCAGCTGTAAGGGGTACCTGCCCCTTTAGGGTCGGGAAAAAGGTAAAGCAGCGAGGGAGGGGAGATGGGCGCCGCCCTCAATATGCGGGCCCTAGGGGTGGGGTTCTCTGACCCCTCGTACGCCTTGTGGTTAGGGGATTTTTTCCCTTTACCTTTACAATGCCCTGGCACTACTAAAAGTTTTTTCCTTCTTTAAAATGCCCCCCTCCCCCGTACATTTCTACTGTTGTCCAAACCCCTCCTACTGTGTCCCATACTGTGAAAAAGGGGAAGTAAAATGTTTCAGAATCAAGAAGTTTGGGTTTTTTTCTGGTGTTTGCCAAAAGTGTCATACCCCCGTCATCAGGGGAAGTGGGGGTCTCCCGATAGTCCTTTGGGCCGACCAAACGAAATTAATTTGAAGCTTATTTAAAGTGCCCTTAAAAAAATTAGGAAAAATCCCTTCTTGGAGAAAAAAGTTTTCATTTTACATAGAGTTTTGAATTGGAAAAAAGAAAAATTGAATATAGCCCCGAAAACCAAAGACGACAGACATAATGCAAGCCACAAACTCTCTTCCCTTTTGTCTTATTTTCTGCTGTTGTGTTGTTGTTGTTTGTTGTTTCCTCCCTTTCCTTTCTTTTTTTCCCCCTTATTCCCCTTTTTTTTCTTTATTCTAGGGGCTTTTAGGACCTGCAGTGGGCTTCCTATTAGGAGTAATAATGCCCCTTTGGATGGGGTAGGTATTACTTTAATGGTGGTCATAATGTTTATGTTTGATTATTTTCTTCTTCGTTGTTGTTGTTGTTTTTTGGTTTTTCTTTTTTTTTTGTCTGTGTGTGTTTTGTAAGAGAGAGAGAAAGAAAGAGAGAGAGAGAGGGGAGAGAGAGAGAGAGAGAGAGAGAGAGAGAGAGACAGACAGACAGACAGACAGACAGACAGACAGACAGACAGACAGACAGAGCACGCTAGTAATTTCATATTGAAATCAAAGTATTTTCAGCTGTAGAACATAAAAGGATGACTGTGTTTTCAGGATTTTCACCCAATGATGTGTTACCATGTGCACTTCGCACACTAAAACTTGAACTGTAATTGGCTGTTACTCTATCCCTTGTAGAGGGGACTTATTCAGCTTGGTTCATTTTGTGATTTGCTGAGGGCATTGGTTCTTTAAAAAAACAAGCAAAAAACAATTAAGGTTTCTTTGTGAATCTCTTCATTAGAGTTTTGAATCGACCCCCTTCAAAAGCTCGGTGATTAGTGGGCTGTCTAGACAAAAGTTCTTGTCTGTTTATATACAATCCCAACAGCACAAGGCATGGTTGTTTAGTAATATCGTTTGTCCAATGTTGGCTAAAGCCATGTCAGAGACTAAAACTATGTCAAAGAAACTCCCAAGTCAAGTGTTACACACAGCTGAGTACCTGTGTTTCTCTGTCAGTGTGTTAGAGGACTAATCAAACCTCAAAGACTGCATTGGAGCCAACAAAGCTGCGGAGTCTCTCTCCCTCTTTTCTGTTAGAGCAATCAGACTGTTTGGTGGATAAGGGTTTTTGCACCTTGACTCTGGTAGGAACCTGTCATTGTGGCTAAAGATGGCTTTAATGTCCAAGCGCCAGAGAACCTCGTCCTCCACCCTCTCTTCATTCCCTTCCCCACTTCTCTCTAGTGAATCAGCAGCTTCTGTCTGTAGTCAGGACATTGGTTGATCCTAGTTTCTATATGTGTATACATGTTTGTCGGCTGATTCTGTCCTGTAGTTAGGACATTGGTTGATCCTAGTTTCTATATGCGTATACATGTTTGTCGGCTGATTCTGTCCTGTAGTCAGGATATTGGTTGATCCTAGTTTATTTACTTTTTAATTATTTATTCATTTTTTTATATCGAGGATAATGGAATAAGCACTTATGTGCTTTTTTACATCCAGTTCCCGTGTGTATGCGATTTTGTAAATTTTGTCATCCGTTCCCACCGGCACACAATGGCCTACTCTTACGAAAAGCGGAACAGGATTTAACGTGTGGCTAGATCTAACTGTAAAGCAACTGCACGCTGCCTAAATGTGGGGTCTCATTAAAACTTACATCAGTAATTAAAATTGTTCTTAGGCAGAAAGCCAAGACAGAGAGACAGGGGAAAAAATGAGAGAGTTCAAGACATACACCAGGTGTAATATGACGTTAGTTTTTTTAACTTCTGTTGTGTTTCTTTTTTTTAAGTAGATCTAGTTAATAGTTGTTTGCAAAGGAACATCACTTCCCGTGCCAGTGGCGGTTCTAGTACTAGCAGTGTCAGCAGTCAGGGAAGTCCTAGTTTTGGGTTGGGTCCCCCATTTGTTGAAAATGCCTGAAAATCAGAAAGCCCCCCCCCCCCCCCCCCCCAGGTGCTAAAAAATGCTTAGTTTTCCCCCCAATAATTATGATACATAAAGTAAGCGTTTTTGTGGAGGTGAGGTAGGGGGGGGGTAGGTTTGATGAATAGGGGGGGGGGGGTGTTACAGGCCATTGCAATGTACAAACAATGAGCATTTGTTTCACGAAAGGGAGGGAGCAGCCGTTTAAAAGCAAAGGGTGTGAAGGGGATGGTAGGAAGAGGGAAGTGGAGAGCTGGTAGGGATGGCTCATCACTTACAGCAGTGCTCAGTGGCTGGCCAGACATTGTGGCCTGTTGGCCCTCTTTCCTCCCTCCTCTGGCGCTGGTTTTGTGTTTAGTCTTTTATGTATACACAGGCCAGAGGCACATGTTTTTGGCACAGAGCCAACCCCCCCCCCCCCCTACCATTTCCTCTTTCTCTCTGTCTCTCTCTCTCTGTCTCTCTCTGTCTCTGTCTCTCTATGTCTCTGTCTCTCTATGTCTCTCTCTGTCTCTGTCTCTGTCTCTGTCTCTCTCTCTCTCTTCTCTCTCTCTCTTCTCTCTCTCTCTCTCTCTCTCTCTCTCACTGTAAATGCTTTATTTTCAGCTTTCCAAAATTTCTGTATGAACCCTGACAGTGAACTTGTGTCAGCTCAAGACAGATTAAATCAACAAATGTTGCTGACAATGATTGTTTAAAGGCTGAGTGTAATGATCTTCTAGGTATTCTATAAAATCATGATGGAAAAGGTCCTTTTATACTGACTTGGGGTCCTTATAAGTCCTTTAAAGGATTTTTTTGCTTTTTGCCCTGCACCTGGGAAGCCTGTGACAGACCAGGATGTTTGTTTACATAATTAGTAAACTTTTCCTAATGCATCATTTTCTCATCCCATGTTCAAAAAGTGGGGAAAGGAGACTGCATGAAAATTCTGGGTGTTAGAAATTATCCCTAAAAAAAGAAGAATTAAAAGGTGAAAGTGAGGGTTACGGAAAATCTGATAATTGGTAAGAATAGTTATCATCAATCAAGTGTTGTGTTTGGTCAGACATTTGACTAATAGTGTAATGCATTTGGAATGGAGGCTGTCAAAAGTGATGACTTGCACATTCGTGGCTGCCGGTTGGGATTTCCTTTTTTTTTCCGGATTTCCGTTGGTTTTTTTGTTTTATTAAAATTTACTTTTTTTTGGTGAGCAAAATCCCATCCCTCAGGTGGTGGGTGCATGCAGTGCCTGTAGTGTGCGTATGAGTTCGGTGCAGTGCAGGTAGTGGATATAGTGTAGTGCAGTGCATTTAAATGTAGTGTTGCGGTGTGGTGTACTGGGGTGCGTGCATGTAGGCAGTGTTTGTAGTGAGCGTATTGTTGGGTGCAGTGCAGTGTTGGATGTAGGTGTGAGTGCAGTGTGGGAGTGTAATATTGTCTGGGGTGTGCTATGCTGTGTTTTCACTGCAGTGCATGGAGTGCAGTGTAGAGATGTGTGTTGTAGTGCCACGCACTAATACATACAGCTCTACCTGCACTCCACTGCACTGCAGTGTAGTTAGCGTAGTGCAGTGCATGTAGTGAGTGCAGTCGAAGTGCATGTAGCTAGTACAGTGTAGTGTAGTGCAGTGTGTTGAGACAGGGGCTAGTACAAGCTTTTCTTTTTGCTCTACTTTGTTGTTTGTTATTTTTTTATGTCCTTGTGTTTTTACGGGAAAAAAAAATTTGGAAAGCTGTTCCCCGGTGTGGACTACGTCCCTATGTGCGTGCGGCGTTTGTGGGATGTGTGCGTACTCCCTATATGTGGTGTGGGGTGTGTTGTGTTTGTAAATGTGTGTTGGTCTTGTGTGTGTTTAAAGTGTGTGACCCGGGCGAGGGAAGTGGCCGAGTGTTTGTGGGTTTTCCCAGGCGGTGTGGGCGTGGTGTTTGTCAGGGTGGGGCGGGGCTGTCTGAAGAAAAACCCTGCAATAAAAACGGCAGCAGGGATAACTGAACTTCTTGAAGACCTGCAGGGCGCGAAAAGGTGGATTATGAAGTAAGCTCGTTTTTAAAACCCGGTTAAACAACGATAAAATAGATGTACTGAAAAAATAGTATTTTTTGCAACTACTTTTTTAAACATCAGTTGGATAAATTTTGGGTGCTGTCTTTTGTAAATTTACTGAGTTTCACACAAGGCTCGCATTCTGTGAGATGAAACTGAGGTCTAGTCTCTTTCTTTCGATCACAGGGTATTACCACAAGGCGGTTCACGTCATTTAAAATAAGAAAACGGGGAAGTTAGAGACATCATTTTTAAAAAAAACTACCACAGACAAAACGTCATTAAACATTATCCCTAACCACCTACCTCCCCACCTACTACCTCCCTTTTTTATTCTACCCTACCACACCTCCCCCACCTACCACCCGTTTTAATGCACCGCGGGAAACAGCTGCTGTTTCCTCATGCTCGGAACGTTCCACCCCGGTGTTGTGTAATATCTAAAAGTTTTCCATTTTGTTTCCTTGGAAGCTTTTTCCCGTGGTATTTGACAGGAAATTTATAACATTTAGAAAAGGAAAGGCCCCTTTCCATGTTTTTTGGGAAAAAGGTATAGTAAAGAAAAAGAAAGAAAAGGACAAAATTATAACTTACCAAAAAGAAATTTTACATTTTCTTTTGTTTTGGGGTAAAAACTGTATTCAAAGGAAACAAAAGAAAGGGGGCCCTTTAAAGCTGTGACCCATTGAAGGGGGGAAAAGGAAAAGAAGAACCCAGAAAAAAAGCCCTTTGTTATTGGGGAAAATAGCTGCTTTTCAAACCCCAAGCAAAAATTTTCGTCAATTTTGGGCCCCATTTGCCAAATAAAACTGCGCCCAAAACCTGTTAAGGTGGAAAAAAAGAGGGTTTGCCCAAGGGGAAGACCAAGACGTCAAGGCGGGGTGTAAATACGGGACAGGCTACTGTGATGGGGTGGGAGGGATTTCCCCTAAAACCCAAACGGGCCTTTGATTGTTATAAAATATGGAGGTGGCCTTTTTGCATTTTGATTTAGGGGTTTTAAAATAAGTTCTGGGTGAGAAAATAAAAACCCCCATGAAAAGCTTTAACCCAAAGGGGAATTTGATTAAACGGCGGGTTTCCAGGGATGGGGTACAAGGAGCCCTTCATCGACAACAGGGTTTTGTTTGAAAGTAGATTTAGGGTGCCGGGGTCCCTTTTTATTGATTTAGTGGTTTTTTTTGTAAGGATTTTTACGGGTTTTTCAATTTTTTTTAAAAGGGCATAGAAAGTGAAGGAAAGAATAGCAAAATAATCAAAGGTTTAGCAAAAAGGCAGAAAAAAAACCAAAAAGCCTAACAAGGTCAAAACAAAAGCCCCCTCCCCCCAAAGAAAAACAGGGAACCTGCGAAAAAAAAGAAAACTAAGGAAAAAGTAAAAAAAAATTTGATTCATTAAAACTGATTTTAAAAAATTTAAAGTTTCCCCAAAAATTAAAAGTAAAATATAAATAAGAAAAAAAAAGATACAAATTAAACTTCCCCCAAAAAAAGGGGAGAAAAAATTTTTAATAATTTAAAAAATTGGGGTAATAAGTTTATTATATTTAAAAAAAAAATTAATTTTTGGAAAAAAGCCCCTCATCTGATCACCCACCAAGTGAAATCATGTTAAGAATTTTCTTGAAAAAGAAACAATGAGGAGATCACCAAAGGACAGACGGGTTTCAGAGCAGGAGGGAGCCAACGGGGAATTTTTCCAACCTTAGAATACTCTATGAGAGTTACAGCAAGATCGTTCCCAGCCTTTGTGGCTTTCGAAAACGCAGATTTTTGGGATATGATTTGTGGTTAACCATGGGCTGTTCCCCCCGTCCCAACCGTCAGAGCCTACAATCTTCTAAGAAAGGACCTAGTGCAGTCTACAATGACAACAAAAGGAGAACTTTTTCCAAACCACAGTTGGGTACGCCAAGGATGTTTGCTCCTCCCCCCCCCTTTAACATTTCTTAGAGTAAAATATTTGGGGTGCTCTCGAAACCAAAAGGGGAACAGTCAACATTGGAGGCGGACAATTACAAACTGACGTTTTCCCAAACGAAACCAACAGCCTTGGGAAAAGAGCAAGAGTTTTCAGCTTGGTAAATCCCTTTTGTTAAGCCTTGGGTTGAATGGCATGCAGATCAGCCAAGAAAACCCAGTTGGTGAAAACGTGCAATTACTCAGCATGACATTCCATAGAAAATTTAAAAATTTGATACCGTCCATATCTTAAAATTTTGGGGAGTATAATACTGGATGCAGTATAAAAACCCCTGAAATCTTTCCAGGTGCCCAGAAACGCCAATGACCAAACGAAAATTGAAAAAGAACATCCCATGGGTTTAAAGACAGACTGATGGGTTTCTTATAATGTTCATATTTTTTGTGCGTGTCAAAGAGATATAACAAAACATTGAAGAAAAATCAGACAATGGAGATGAGATGCAATTGAAAATTTCTTGGTATCTCATACAGAGATTATTTAAATAACAAAAAAGAAAATCAGAAGGAAAAAGCCATAGGGCCATATAAAGAGCTCCGGACTTAAATTTGGTTAAAAAAAACAAACAAAAGTAGTATGGTTAGGGGCACATCACCGAAAATCTAGATGGCCCAAGATGTTTTACGGGAACAGTGTGAGGGGAAAAATGAAGGGTGACAGAAACAATGAGATGAGATTTATACGAGTCCCGTGTTAACCCCGAAGCATCTTGCACACACGTTAAAACCCCCTGCCTTTTCGGAAAAGAAGCCATTGTAGCCGAGGGGAACGGATGAAAAATTTTTACAAAACTGTATACACCTGAGGACTAAATTTTAAAAAAAAAAACCACACCCTGAGGCTTATGCCATTATCTCAAAATAAAAGACAAAATAAACTGCATAATTTTTTTTTAAATGGGAATACAATAGCAGAAAGTGGGATGGCCTTGAGTGGAACAACATACTACAGAAAGCTCAAAACTCAAGATGGAGGAAGCTGGTTGCAAACCCCCGTTTCCCCCAAATGGTGTACTAGACTAGGGAGGTGAAGGGTAAAGGAACCCACATTCGCCCAAAGATGGTTTTTGGGACACAACCCGTTTTGCATCTTTTGGATTTTTTTTTTACTGTTCCTCCCGCACGAAAAGGTCTACTCTTTTGAAAGGGGAACGGGTTTTAAGTGTGTGCAAGTGTTTCCCCGGCATTTGTACGTGGGCCCTCATTTATGATTCATCAGGGGTTTTGGAGAAATTGGTCATTTTCTGATGTGAACTCCGGGAGGAGATCCTGCCCTCCTTAATGTTCCACATTTGGGCATCGTGCCCCCATGTTCCACACTTGGCTATCCCCCCCTCCTCATGTTCCCACTACTTAGCTACCCGCCCTCCTCATTTTCCCACTACTTGGCTATCCGCCCCCCTCATTTTTCCACTACTTAGTATCCCGCACTCCTCTTTTTCCCATACTTGGCTACCCCGCCTCCTTTTTCCCACTACTTACTATCCCCACTCCCAGTTCCACTATTGGCTTCCCCCCTCCTCATTTTCCACTTTTTTGGCAATCCGCCCTTCTAATTTTCATATTGGCTATATCACCTTCCTGCTTTTCCACACTTGGCTATTCCGCCCGTCTCATGTTCACTACTGGTATCCTGCCCTCCTTAAATTCCACTATTAGCTTTTATCCCCTAATGTTCATTTTGGCTATCCCACCCCCCTTTGTTCGACTACGGGCTATCCCCCCTCCTTTTTCCCACTACGGGGCATACCGCCCCCCTTAATGTTCCACTATTTGGCTATCGTGCACTCATTTTCCCTTTCTTGGCTATACCGCCCCCCTTAATGTTCCACTATTTGGTTCGTGCACTCATGTTCCATACTTGGCATCCTCCCCCCATTTCAACTACTTTGCTATTCCACCCCTTGTTCCACCATTGGCTATCCCGCCCCCCTCATGTTACACACGGCTATCCCCCCCTATCGTTCCCCATTTGGCATCCTACCCTCCTCGGGGTTCCAAAAATAGCTATCCCGCCCTCCTCTTTTCCCATATTTGGGCTACCCCGCCCTTCCATGTTCCACTTTTTGGGCTATCTGCCCCCAAATGTTCCACTACTTGTCGAATCCCCCTTCCCTCCTGTTCCATCTTGGCTATTCCGCCCGTCTCATGTTTTTCTACTTGGCTATCCACCTTCCTTAATTTCCACTTTTTGGGCTATCGTGCCCCATGTTCCATATTTGGCAACCCCGCCCCTTCTATTTTCCACCCCTCGATCCGCCCTCCTCATTTTACATTATTTGGTATTCCGCCCCCTCAATGTTCCTTTTTGGCTACCCTGCCCCATGTTCCACTACTTGCTGTATCCCATCCTCTGTTCCGCTATTTGGCTATCCCACCCCCCCCTCATTTTCCCTACTTGGCTACCCACCTCCAAAATTTCCCATTTTTTGGCTATCATGCCTCATGTTCCACTTTTGGCTATCCCGCCCCCCTCATGTTACTTTACTGGTTATCCGCCCCCCTCATGTTCACAAATTTGGGCTATCCCCCCACGTCATGTTACTTTATTTGGCGATCCCCCCCTCCCATTTTCCCACTTTGGGCTACATGCCCTCATGTTCCACTCTTGTCTATATCACCCCCCCTCTGTTCCCAAAAATTTGGCATCCCGCCCTCCTCATCTTAAAACTATTTTGCTATAAAACCTTCCCAATGTTAAAATTTTTGGCTGCCCTGCCCTCCTCATTTCCATTACTTGGCTATCCCCCCCGCTCATGTTTCACACTTGGCTATCCCGCCCCCTCATGTTCCACTATTGGCTATCCTACCCTCCTCATTTTACATTAGGGAAACCCCCCTTTCTAATTTTCCCACTTTTTGGCTTCCTGCCTCATGTTCCACTACTTGGCTACCCACACCCCCTCATTTTCCATATTTTCTACCCCCCCCTCCAATTTTCCCACTATTTGGCTATCGGCCCTCAGTTCCCACTATTTAGCTATCCCGCCCCCCTCTGTTCCAAATTTGGGCTACCCCCCCCGCCCTCCTCATGTTCAAAACTGGCTACCCCGCCCCCTATGTTCCACAACGGGGCTATCCCGCCTTTTCATTTCCCACCCCCCCCCTACCCGCCTCCTCAGTTACTTACAGGCTATCCCCCCTCTTAAATGTTCATTTTTTGGTACCCTCCCCTCATTTTCCCCTCTTGGCTACATCACCCTCCTCAGTTCCAATTTGGGCATCCCCCCCCTCATGTTCCACACTCGGCTACCCCACCCTCCTTAATATTCCGTTCCACTATTTGTCTGTCCTCCCGTCATGTTCCATACTTGGCTATCACCCCCCTCTTTTCCACATTTTGGCTATATCACCTCCTCAGTTCACTTTTGGGTACCCGCCCCATTAATTTTCCCTTTTTTGGTTCATGCCCTCATGTTTCATACAGGGTACCCCCCCCCCTCATTTCCCAGTATTTGGGCTATCCGGCCCCCCAGTTCCCAATTTGGGCTTTCCCGCTCCCTAATGTTCCATATTTGCTATCCTGCCCGCTTCTGTTCCCCTATTGGGGCTCTTCCGCCCTTTCATTTTAAAATTTATTTGGTATTCCCCCTTCCCATTTTCCCACTACTTGCCTACCCGCCCCCACAAGTTCCAATATTTGACTATACCGCCATCCTATGTTACCTTACTTGGCTACCCCGCCCCCCCTCATTTCCATTACGGGTACCCCCCTTTCCCTCATGTTCCATATTGGCTATCCTCCCTCCTCATGAAATATTTGGGCTATCCCGCCCCCCTCAATTTTCCCACTATTGTCTATCCTCCCATTGTCCACTACGGGCATTCCCCCTCCTCAGTTAAATACTTGGCTATCCCCCCCTTATGTTCCACTATTTGGCTACCCCGCAAACCCATACCCCTATTTGGCTACCCCGCCCTCCTTTATGTTCCACTTTTTGGCATCGCCCCCTCGTTCCATTACAGGCTACCCCGCCCTCCTCTGTTCCACATTTGGTCCCCCGCCCTGTATTTTCCACAATTTGGCTATCCCCCTCCTCATGTTCCACTCTTGGCTACCCGCCCCCCCTCATTTCCCTACTTGGCTATCCCACCCCCCTCATGTTCCACTACTTGGCTACCCCATCCTTTTCATTTTTCACAACTTGGCTTCCTCCCTCCTCATGTTCACTATTTGGTTTCCCCCTCCTCATGTTCCAATACTTGACTGTAACCCCTTCATGTTACCCTTAACTTTGGCTACCCCCCCCCCTCATGTTCCAATACTTGACTGTATCACCCCCTCATGTTACCTTATTTGGCTATTCCGCCCTCCTATGTTCCAATACTTGATGTCCACCCCCCTCAGTTTTACTTAGCTACCCCCCCCCCCTCTCATTTTCCCACAATTTGGGCCCATTCATTTCCTCATTTTCCCCTATTGGCTACCCCTGCCCTCTCATAAAACATTACTTGGTATTTTCCCCCTCCCCAATTTCCATATTTGGTATTCTGCCCTCATTTTCCCATATTTGGGCTATATCACCCTCCCAGGTTCCACAATTTTAGCTACCTCCCCCCCCCCAGTTCCCAATTTTTGCTATCCCGCCCCCCCACATGTTCCACCACAGGCTTTTTCCGCCCTTCGCAAGTTCCAATACTTGGTATCCCCCCCCCCTCTTTTCCCTATTGGCTATCTTGCCCTCCCAGTTACACTTTTTGGTATCCTGCCCTCATGTTCCACTACTTGGCTATTCACCCTCCTCATTTTCCCACTAATTGGCTATCCCCCCCTCCTCATTCCCAACTTATTCCTGCCCTCCTCAGTTCCAAACTTAGCTATCCTCCCCTCCTCATGTTCACAACTTTGCTACCCCGCCCTCCACATGTTTCTTTTTTTTGGGTTCTTTGTTCCCCTTTGCGCCCTGCGGAAAGCATGGCAAAATTCTCTTTGTTTTGAGTACGTAGTGGGTATTTATCCCCGGTCCTTTTGGGGAATTTTTTATATTCTCATTTTTTATTTTTCCCTGAATCCTCGGTCAGAATATTTTGTTTAATTTATTGACTTTTTGAAAATTTCAATTTTAAGTTCTTCTCTTCGTTAATTTTTAAACATTTTTTTTTTCTTCATGAGTTTATTATCTTTAGTGTGGTCTCTGGCCCCTTTAACTCTGCCCCTGTGCCCGCTGAATTTTGCACGTGGTTCACGTTGCCCCACCATCAACCCCCGGTTTTCATTTAAAACATGGCGGGACAGGTACGGACATAAGAACAATACTGTCCGTGAGTTCCCCCCATCAAACCTGATTTTTTGTAAAAAACAATGCCACTGGCCCTGAAATTAATTGCGCATAACAAAAACTTGGCATTCATCGCTGCAAAATCAGAGGGGGAACAGGGCAGGTGTGCGCCATCGCAGTGGCAGGTTTCCCTCCCCGGTCCCCCCCTCCCTCTGACGTCATTCTTAACCACTGACAACGCTTCTTCCCCACCCCGTCCCCCCCGCCCTTCAGCTTTGATTGTCGTTGTTTGTGTTCTGACAATGTTTTTTGTTCTGATGATGATGTGATCATTATGTATGTAAAAACACCGAATCCCCTGTCATCAGTTCTTTTGCCATTTTTACTCCCTTTTCAGAAAGATCCGTTTTCGAGGAGATTTTCCCCAAGCAAAAGTTAGGGGGGACGTTTTGGGGCTTTAAAAACCCTCGGGAAAATGACATAAATGACCTCCCCAAAAATTTTAAATGAGGCAGTCCGAAAACGAGAAAGGTTCTCGGTCGTCGGGGAAAAACACCAGCCAGGACTACCAATGACTCTTGGACCTCTGCGATAAAAGAAGAGCCTGAACCAACCGGGTTTCCAAACCAAAAGATTCCCCGGGAGGAAAACAATCTCTGAAGAAGTCAATTTAAAAGGGCCCAGAGAGAATGGTCAGTATCAATGTGTGAGTCAAAAAAAGCATGAAATGGGAAAACAGAAAAAGGGCATACGACCCCCTGAAGAAACTCACAAAACCATTCAAACCAAACACAGCTTTGGGGGACAGCCCGGGGAAACCCTCACAGAAAGCTCAGTGCATTGAACAGTTGGTCTGAGATTGTAAAAGAAGTACAATCCCCAATACAACCTGAAAAAGGAAAATAGAAGAAAAAGGGCAGCAACATCAAGGTACTCTCCCCATTCCCAACTGAGGGAAGAAGTGTAAGAAGCCTTCCGCAGCTTACCGTGGGAAAGTCCCCGGGGGCGGGAAATTACAGCAGAGCGCCAAGCAGGGTGGCGAAACAGTTTCACAATTTCAGCATCTGTCAGAAGTTTTGGGAGAAAAAAAAATGGCCAACAAATGGACAAATCAGTCATCATACCCCTGCCAAAAAGGGGAAATTTTCGCCAATGCCAAACTATAGAACAATCAGCCTTCAGCCACCCAAAAGATCTGTCAAAGTTTTTTTTAAATCAACTCAAGAAGGAGGCAAAAAACCTTGCAGAGGAAAAAAAAGCGGGGTTTTTAGGGCGGGGGAGCAAAATCGAACAGATTTTTAACTGCCATTCCTGATGAAAAACACTTCAACACAGAGAGCCCGTTCCAAAACTTCATCGACTTCAAAAAGGCTTTCGCAGGTAGCACGAAGGCCGTGGCAGGTCCTCAGAATTTTGGCATGAAGAAGGCTATGCAAACCATTAAAGCATATAAAACCGCAACAGGCAGTTCTTCTAACAATCAGGTGGGAGACTTTCAAAACCACAGTTGGGGTCCGCAAGGATGCCTGTTATCTCCAGTCCGTTTAATTGTTCTTGGAAAAACATATGAGAGAGACCTCCAGATTCCCACTCTCCCATCCCCCTTGACGGCAAAAACCCCTCAACAACTTGCGGTTTGCCGATGACATGCCTCATTGGGAAGTAAAACGAGCTCAAGATTTTTACGACCAGCTTGAGAACAAGTTGGAGCATATGGGATGGGGTAGTCGGAAAAAAGTAAAGTACTTGTGAAAGCACGAGCAACCCACTGCAAAAATTTTTACATAAACGGCCAACAATGGAGGGGGGTAGACGCTTTAAATCCCTTGGCGTACATACAAAGGGGGGGCGATCGACGACAAAAATAAAAGTCAGAATAGCCAGGGGAACTTTCCCATAAAAAAACTCACCACCATAGGGAAAGTAAGAGATCATTTTCCCCCAATCAAAAAAAGCTCTACAAAGCCCTTTTCAGACTACCTGCGTACGGAAGTGAACCGGACATTGCTGCTGAAAAGAAAAGGAAATCCAGTCATTTGAAACAAAATGCCATGAAAACTGCGGGGAATATCCTGGAGAGAACGAAAGACCAATGAATTTGGCCAAACCCAAATAAAGGTGGCAGGTCCACGGGAACCCCTTTCCCATCGTCAAGAAAAAAAAGCTGACTGGTTGGGCCACGTCCCCCGCCACAACACTCGCCAAAAAAGTACTGCGGGGGAACCTCGAAGGGTGGCGAAAGAGGGGAAGATGAACAAGTCTGGATGGACAACATCAGAGAAGGAAGGGATGAATGCTCTGCCCCTTGCGCGACGGGGACCGGATGGATGGGGGGGCTTACCCGGATCGTCTTTCGTTTCCCCCCCGCCGCCTGGGTCACGGGTCTGATGTGATGTGATGATATGTGATGTGAGAGATCCGTTTCACCATCCAACTCTTTGTTTTCTGCTACCACACTCCACCCCCCTTCATTCTTCCTCTGATTCCTGTCCAAACTCACACTTTATTTACCCTCTCCACCTACTTCAGACCCCTTTAAAATTTTGTTCAATTGCAGTCTGTCTTTTCCAAATGGAAAGACTACATTTCCATTTTTTTTCTAAAATAACTTGCCCAAAACCTTTCCCTACTGAACTTGGTTTAAAAACGCAGGGCCCATGAGCCAAAAAAAAAGCTGTCCTCCGGGATATAAAACTTTTTTTTTTTCCCCAGACTCTCTCGAGGAGGTGGGTTTGCCATAATTTTCAAAAAATTGGAACCGCTCTTTTTTTCATCACAAATTTTTCCCTTCCCCCACGACTCTTTTGAAATTTGCAAAATCAATCTCAACTTTTCCCGGCCCATCTATTACTTCTGTTTCCCCCTTCCCACCGTAAAAACAACCCGACTTTTTGGTTTTTTTTTCAAGAATTCCGTCACCCCGACCATTCAGCCTCTCTCCTACTAAAAAATTTTAAAATTCCGGGGACTTTAACTTCCATTTTAACAACCCGTCTTCTCCAGTGTCAAAGTCTTTCTCTTTCTTGTCCAACCTTCTCTCTCCCAAATGGGAAACAAAACAACGCACAGTCTGGCCAATTTTAGACGGGCTGATTCTAAAGCTTTATTTAGTTTGCCAACGTTTCTTCACTGACGACGATTCTGACTTCCGCCATTCTTTTCCCCTCAACATCACAAAACCCGTCGAAAAAAAAATTGTTCTCGTCGTAATCTTAAGGCTTTGACATTCATACTTTCTCTTTACAAACTTCCGAACGTTTTTTCACAAAAATCTGACCACAGACCCCTTGAATACTTAACCTGTTCTCGCCAATTGCTTGAGGATGCACCCTAGACCACTCCCACCCGACAAACCCTGTGCGCCATGGTATACCCAAAACATCCTGATAGCGAAACGCAAACCCAGCAATGAAAGGCAGTGGCGGAAATCAAAAACCGAAAACACAAAAAGGCTTTTCCAAAAACAAAAAAACAAAATCAAATTTTAACCCTTCAGCAAAGACAGAAAACTACTCTTCCCCAAATTTTCTGCGCTACATCAAAAAAATTTTTTTTTTCCCTCACCCAAAACTCCCTTTGGGGGGGCAAAAAAACTCCTTTGCCTACACCCCCAGCTTCTGAACTCCATCCATCTTTTTGCCTTCTTCAGACAAATCCCAAATACGCTCAGACTGGGTCAGATCTTTTACCTGCCCCCCTTCTGATCCCAGTTCCTGGGTCCTCTTTTCCTTCTATTCCAAAAGGGGAAAAAAATCATGACAATTCTGAAGGGAAAAGATATAAAATCATGCGACTTACCTACCTGCTCCTGTTTTCTCACAAGCCTTCCAAAAACTTTACCTATTATCACTAAAATGAAGCTATCTCTTTTGTCGGAATTTTTCCTAAGCTCTTAAAACCCCATGTACACCCCAGAAAAAGCACGACCCCGATCCCAAAATTCTGAAGAATTTAGGCCCGTCTCAACTTACCCTTTTTCTCTAAAGTACTAGAAAAAATTTTTCCAAACATTCAAAAGTCCCTTTATTTTAAGATCTCTTCCCCCCCTTTTATCGCCATGCCCCCCCCCAGCACCGAAACCCCCTAGTCCATACTTTGAACACTTCTACTTGCTTTGAGCGGAAAAATCTCCCCCCTCCTCTTCTTGACTTTTTCTGCACCTTCGACACTATAGACATCAATTCTTTTTTTACCCCAAAATACGTTTGGTATTAATGGCACAGCCCTCACCGGTTTACTTCTACCCCCACGACAGATTCCCAAATTATTGTAACAAAATTCAATCAAAACCTGTTTAAAATGGAATGGGGGAGTCCCCCAGAGACAGTCCGGGGCCCGTTCTCTTTACTCTTACACTGCTCCCCTCTCACATATAATAACAACCCCCATATTGATCACTTTTATGCCCTGTTATCAGCATCAGTGCGTGATCGTGAAAATTTTCCTTCCCTCCTGAAAAAGTTTTATGCCTTCAAGACATTCAAAATGGGTGACTCAGAAAAGTTAAAATTAAAGCCAAAAAAACAAGCCAGCCCTAGGAACCCAACTAGACTTTCCTCCATCACAACAACATAATAGAATTCGGGAGTGCGTCATTCCCTTTTTTTCCAAATCTGTGAAGTATTAGGTTAGTTCTTGACAACACCCCTATGAAAAAAAATTTATCCCAGACCTGCAGTTTGCTACATCAATTACGGGGCCATAAGCGCGATTGCAAGGTCTGTCCCTGATGCAACTTCCAAGCTCATCACATCTCTCATTCTTTCCCTTTAGACTACGTAATTTCTTTTTGGGTTTGGCCCACCAGCATCATTCATCCACTCTCTTCAACGATACAAAACTCTGCCCTCGACTGGTCCTAAGAAAGAAAAAAACCCAAACCCTCACTCCTCTTCTGCGATCTTTCGCGGCTGCCATCTCCCCAAAGATGAAGTATAAGATCAATACCCTCTGTTTTAAAAATCCCACAAATCTGCACCATTTACTTTGTAACTTCTTCACCCTTACCTCCTTCCGTTCCCTTCGTTCGCCGCAGATACTTTTGCTTTCGAACACCCAGATTCAAACAAAAACCCCTGTTGGCTGTCGATCTTTTTTCGTTTTTGGTCCGTCCATCTGGAATGACCTCCTTTTCACTTTGCCAAAAACCCTTCCCTTTATACCCTTTAAATCCCTAAAAACACACTTATTTCCTTCTGACACTTTCCCCTCTACCGCCCTTTTCTTTTTTAACAGCATCCTTCTCTCCTAAGTGTGTTCGGGGTGTGTGTGTGTGTGGTGTGGGTGTGTGTGGGTTGTGTGTCACGAAAGCGTGCTAAAATTTTAATAGTTATTTATTTATTTTGAGGAAAATTGCTGCGCTAAATGATTTGAGGAAGCGCTTTTTATTTGTTTTTTTTACAAGATTCAAGCTATATAAAATTTCCCTTATTATTATTTTTATTTCCACCCCAAAGGTTATTTTGCCCTTCCAAATTTAAAAACTTGGCTTTTCCCCCCCCCTAATTTACAGTTTCTTGGCTATCCCGCGTCCCCAGTTCCACCCCTTTGGGTGTTTCCCCCCCTTTTGGCCAGTACTTTGGGATCCTGCCCCCCCTCAGTTCCAGTACGATTTATCACACCCCTTTTAGTTCCATCTTGGGTATCCCCCCACCCTCATTCCCCCTACTTTGCTATTCCCCCCTCGACAGTTCCACCACATGACTACCCACCCCCCCTCATGTTCCACTACTTTGGGTACCCTGCCTCTTCATGTTTCAGACTTGGTATCCCCCCCCTCCCATGTTCCCCAACTGGCTACCCCCCTCCTAAAGTTCCACACTTGGCTATTCCGCCCTCCTCATTACCAATACTTTACGTATAACCCCCCTCATGTTACCTTACTTGGCTACCCCCCCCCCCTCATGTTCCACAAATTTGGGCCCTCTCACCCCTTTCCTCAGTTAATACTTGGGTTCCCGCCCCTCCCCCATGTAAAATTACCTGCTATCTTGCCCCTCAATGTTCCCTATTTTGGGTATCCCGCCCTCTGTTCCAAAACTTGGCTTATCACCTCCCCATGTTCCCTAATTGGCTATCTCTCTCCCATTTTCCACAACCTAGCTATCCCACCCCCCTCATGTTCCACTACTTTGCTATTCCCCCCTCCCCTGTTCCACCACACTATTCCGCCCTTTGCAACTTCCACACTTGGCTATCCCACCCCCCTATGTTCCGTACTAGCTTTGCCCACCTCATGTTCCACTACGATTCTATCCCCCCTTTCTGTTCCAAAACTTGGGTATCCCCCCCCTCCTCTGTCCAAATACTTTTTCATTCCGCCCCACATGTTCCCCCACATGGCTTTCCACCCTTCTCATGTTCCCCTACTTTGGGTACCCGCCATCTTAGTTACAGTACTTGGGTATCCCGCCCCCCTCATGTTCCACCATTTGGGGATCCCCCCTCCTCATTTCCACTATTGGGTATCCCCTCCCTTTTTATGTTCCCACTTGGCTACCTACCCCCCTCAATTTCCTCTTTGGGTATCCACCCCCCTCATTTCAATACTTGGGTATTCTATCTCCTCTGTTCCCTATTTTCAATTGCCTACTCATGTTCTTACTTGGCTAACCAAACTTCCATGTTCCCCCTATTGGGTACCCCGCCCCCTTTTATGTTTTCAGTACTTGGGTATCTCACCCTCCTTATGTCCCCATTTGGGATCCCCCCCTCCTCTGTTCCATTCTTGCTATCCCACCCCGTCATGTCCCCCTTCTTGGCTGTATCGCCCTCCCAGTTCCACACTTGGCTACCCCCCCTCTTTGTTTAAATACTTGGCTATCTCACCCTCCTTTGTTCCCCCCTTTGGTATCCCCCCCTCCCATGTTCCCCCCTTCTTTGCTATCCCCCCTGTCTGTCCACTTTTGGCTGTATCGCCCCCTCATGTTCCACTACGGCTATCCCCCCTCCTCAATGTTACCCTTTCCATCCCGCGCTCCTCAGTTTTCCGTCTTTCCATCCCGCCCCCCACATGTTCCCTACGATTCTTTCCCCCCTTTAGTTCCAAAACTTTGGGTATCCCCCCCTCATGTCCCCCTACTTTTCATTCTTCCCCGAAAGTTTTACCACATGGCATCCCCCCCTTCTCATGTTCCACTATTGGTACCCCCTCTTCATGTTACAGTACCAGCTTCCCCCCCTCATCATGTTCCACCATTTGGTATCCCCTCTTCCTAATGTTCCAAACATGGCTATCCTACCTCCTATGTTCCCCACTTGGTATCCCATCCTTTCATGTTCCAAACAGGCTTCCTACCCTCCTCATTTCCCTACTTGGATATCCCCCCTCCTCATGTTAACTACTTGCATCCTGCTCTATTTTCACTCTTGGTAATCTTTCCCCACTCAGTTACATTACTTTGCTAAACCAAAACCCCTCATGTTAAACTACTTGGGTACCCCCCTTCCCCAGGGTTTCCCCTACTGGCTATCCACTCTCCTCATTTCCACTACTTGGGTTCCCACTCTCCCCTGTTAACTACTTGGCTATCCTGCTCTCTCATGTTCACTTCTTGGCTATTTTGACCCCTAGTTCAAACACTTGGCATTTTGACCCCTCATGTTCAAACACTTTGGGGGTATCCCGCCCCCCTCATGTTCCCCTTTTGGTATCCCCCCTCCCCATGTTCCAAACTTGGCTATTACCCCTAATGTTCCTACTTGGCTATTCCGCCCCCCTTAATTATATTGACTGTACACCTCCCATGTTACCCTTACTTTGGGTTCCCCCCCCCTCATGTTCCACAATTGGCCTCCACCTTCCTCATTTCCCAAAACTTGGCTATCCTGCCTCCTTTATGTAACATTACCGGCTATCTTGCCCTCCTCAAAAGTTCCACTATTTGGCTATTCCTCATGTTCCAAAATTGGTATATACCCCCCTCATGTTCCCCCTATTTTGGGTATCCCCCTCCCCAGTTCCAAACCTAGCTATCCACCCCCCCTCATGTTCCACTACTTTTCTATTCCGCCTCCACTTTCCCCCACATGCTATTCCGCCTTCGCAAGTTCACTACTTGGGTATCCCCCCCTCCTCTGTTCCAGTACTTGGCTATCCTGCCACCTCATGTTCCACATGATTCTATCCACCCTTCTCATGTTTTCCAAAACTTGGCTATCCCCCCCTCCTCGGTCCAACTTTCTTGCTATTCCGCCCCCGTATGTTCCACCACATGGGTTTTCCCTTTCCCTTTGATATTCCCCTATTGGTACCCTGCCATCTTTGTTACGTACTTGGCTATCCCCGCCCCCCCCATGTTCCACATTTGGGGGATCCGCCCCCCCATATTCCCCTACTTGGCTATCCCCCATTTTATGTTCCACACAGGCTATCCTACCCCCCTCTTTTACTACTTTGGCTTCCCCCCTCCTCATGTTAAAATGGGGTATTCGCCCTTTCCCCATGTTCCACTATTGGCTAATTGCCCTACTCATGTTACTTTTGGCAAACCCAAACCTTCTCATTTCAAATACTTTGGGTATCCCCCCCTTTTGTTCCCCACTTGGTACCCCGCCCTTTCATGTTTTCGTATTGGGGTATCTCCCCTCCTTTTGTTCCACCATTTGGGTATCCCCCTCCTCATGTTCCACTTCTTTTCTATCCCCACCTCGTCATGTCCCCCTTCTTGGCGTTCGCCCCCCTCAAAGTTCCCCTATTGGCTACCCCCCTCCCCCAAAGTTCCCCTCCTTTTCCCTTCCCCGCTTCCCCAGTTCCGTACTTGCCTTCCTTTCCCTTCCTCATGTTCCCTTTCTTTTTCCACCCCTTTTCTGTTCCAAAACTTGGCTTCCGCCCTCCTCATTCCACTACTTTGCTATTCTGCCTACATTTTTTCCACATGGCTATCCCCCCTTCTCGTTCCATACTTGGTACCCCGCCCTCTTTATGTTACATACCTAGCTTACCCCCTTCCTCATGTTCCACCTTTGGGTACCCCCTCTTCCTAATGTTCCATACCTCGCTATCCTGCCTATCTGTTCTATATTGGCTATCCCCCCTTTTCTGTTCCAAAATGGGGGTTCCTTCCCTCCTAATGTTCCATACTTGTATCCCCCCCCCCCTCCTCATTTCAAACTACTTGGCTTCCTCTCTCCTCATGTTCCACTACTTCTAATCCCCTCCCTTTACTCATTTCTTATTTTAACCAACCTCCCATTAAAAATACTTCTATCCCGCCTTTTCAGTTTCCAACCCTTCTACCCCCCCTCCCAGTTTTTATTTTACCCCCCCTCCTTTATGTTCATACTTGGTACCCCCCCTCCTCTGTTCCACTCTTTGCTTTTCCGCCCTCTCATTATCACTACTTACTGTCCCGCCCCCCAATGTTAAAAAACTGGGATTCCGCCCCTTTTCAAGTTCCCCCTAAAAATTGGTAGCCTCCTCATTTACAGTACTTGGCTATTTCCCCCTTCTCATGTTCCACTACTTGCCCATCCCGCCTCTATTTCCCCTCTTGCTTCCCCCCCTCATTTACCACTTGGCCATTCCCCCCCCCTCAGTTCCACAAATTGGACCTTTTCCCCCCTCATTTCTTTTTTGGCTATCCCCCTTCTTCATGTTCACTACTTGGGCTATCCCCCCTCCTATGTCATTATTGCTATCACCCTCCCCATGTTCCACTGTTTTTATCCTGCCCTAATTTCCCAAACTTGGCTAATTACCCTCCTCAATTTTCCCCTACTTTGGTATCCGCCCCATTTAACATTTTTCTATCCCCCCCTCCACATGTTTTCCACCATATGGCTATCCCCCCCCTATTTCCAAAACTTGGTACCGCCCCTTTTATGTTCACTATTAATATCCCCCCTCCATTTCCCTTTTGGCTTCGCCCCCTCAGTTCCAATACTTGGGTATCCGCCTTTTATGTTCCACTATTTTTAATATCGGGCCCTATGTTCCATCTTGGCTTCCCCCCTCTTTATGTTCCACTATTGGCTATCACCCCCTCCTCTGTTCTACACTTGGTATCCCCCCCCTCTTTTTTCTTTGGTTTTTCCCCCTCCTCATGTTCAAATACTTGGCTATCAAAGCCCTCCTCATGTTTACTACTTGGCTATCCCACCCCCCCACTGTTCCACCTTTGGGTATCCTACCTCCTCATGTCCACTACTTGGGGTATTTTACCCCTTTCATATTTACATTGACTTCCCGCCTCCTTAAAACTTCCATATTTGGTATCATGCCTCATGTTCCGCGACATTGCAATCCCGCCCCCCTCATGTTCCATATTTTGTATCCCCCCCCTTTCCCCTGTTCCACAGCTTGCCTTTCCCGCCCCCCTTGTTCCACTACTTTGCTATCCCCCCGCTCCCTGTTCCATACTTGGGTTTTCCCCCGTTTATGTACATTTCTTGGCTATCCCGCCCTTCACATTTTCCACTACTTGCTATCCCGTCCTCCTCATGTTCCAAACTTACTAAACCACCCTCCTATTTTCCCTTTTTAGCTATCCCGCCCCCCTCATGTTCCACTACCCGGCTATCCTGCCCCCTCAGTAAAATTTTTTGGGTATCCTGCCCTCCTCAATTTTCCCATTGTCTATCCCGCCCTCTGTTCCATAAATTTGGCTAATCACCCTCCCCATGTTCAACTATTGCTATCCCGCCCTTTTTAATGTTCCCCATTTGACTAGACACCCTCCCCATGTTAATTTTTAATTATCCCCACCCTCCCCATGTTCCACTACTTGGCTATCCCCTCCCCTATTCCACTACTTGGCTATCCCACCCTTCCTCAATTTCCATTTTGGTATCCGCACTCTGTTCACTACTTGGTATATCTCTTTTAGTTGCACTACTTGGGTTATCCACCTCTTCGTTCCACTACTTGGCTTAAACCCTCCTCATGTTTCACTACTTGGTTATCCCTTCCTAATGTTCCTTATTGGGAATATCTTCCCTCGTAAAATTACTTGGCTATCCCCCCCCCTCTGTCCCTATTTGGCTATCCCCCCTCCCCAATGATCACTATTTTGGGTCTATCACCCCCCCTCATGTCCCCTACTTAGCTATCCCCCCCCTCCTCATTTTTTCATTTCTTGGCTACCCCCCCTCAATGTTCCCCTATTTGGCTGTCGTGCCCTATTTTTCCCCTACAGGGTATATCACCCCCCCAGTACCCCTCTTGCTATCCTGCCCCCCCTCATTTCCATTTTTGGCTACCATCTTTCCCCATGTTCCATAATTTCTTCTGCCCTTTTTCTGTTTCATTACTTTGGGTACCCGCCCCCTCAATGTTCCCCTATTTTGGGTATCCTGCCCCTAAGGTTCAACTATTTTGGGTATATCATTTCTCTGTTCCACTACTTTTGGGTATTCCTGCCCTCCTCATTTTTCAACTACTTTGGGGTTTCCCCCCCTCTTAAGTTCCACTATTTTGGTATGTGCCCCAATGTTAGAACTTGGCTACCTGACCTCTTTATGTTCCCCCATTGGCTTTCCCGCCCCTCATGATCCACTATCTGTATCCCCGCCTCCTTTTTTTCCACTACTTGGGTATCCCACCCCCCACTGTTCCCTACTTTGGGATCCCGCCCCCCCATGTTCCACTTGGGGTATCCTGCCCCCGAATGTTCTATACTTGGCTATCCACCCTCCCCATGTTCATTTTTTTGCTATCCTGCCCTCCTATTTCCACACTTGTATTTTACCCGCCTTAATGTTCAAAATATTTGGCTATTGTGCCCCCAGTACCCCCTATGGGTAACCGCCCTCCTCATGCCCTCCTTTTTGCTATCCCGCCCTGTATGTTCCCCCACTTGGCTACCCCCTCCTTATGTTCCCCACTTGGCTACCTGCCCTCGTCATGTTCTATACTTGGCTATGCCACCCTCCTCATGTTCTGCTTCTTGGCTATTCTGCGTCGTTTTATGTTTTTCCCCTACTGGATCCCCCCCCTCATGTTCCCCTACTTGGGATCCCAGCCTCCTTTGTTCCCCTATTGGCTATCCCCCCGCTCATGTTCCACCACTTGGCTATTTCGCCCCCTCATGTTTTTTTACTTGGCTATTTCCAAAATCCTCATGTTCCATACTTGGATACCCACCCTCCCCATGTTTTCCACTTCTTTGCTATCCACCCCCCTCATGTTCCACTACTTTTGGCTATCCGCCCCCCCCCCCGCTTCACTATTTGGCTGTATTGACCTCCCCATGTTCCCCACTTTGGGAATCCTGCCTCATCAAAGTTCCACAAATTTTGGCATCGTACCCTCGTTCCCCAAAGTAGCTATCCCCCCTTCCTAATGTTTAACTACTTGGCTACCCACCCCCCTTTATGTTTTACTATTTGGGTATCCGCCCTCCCCCATTTCCACTACTTGGCTATACTGCCCCTTTTCTGTTTTACTACTTAAAAATCCCACCTCCCTCATCTTCCACACTTTTGGGTTCCTGCCCTCCTCATGTTATATATTGTCTTCCCCCCCTCCCCATGTTCCCCATTTCTATCCTGCCCTTCTCATGTTCCCTACTTTGGGTATCCCACCTCATGTTACACGACTTGGTACCCCCTCCCTCCCCATGTTCCCCTTTTGGGTTTTCCACCCCCCTCATGTTCCACTACTTGCCCGTACGACCTCCTCATGTTCCCTACTTGGCAATCCGCCCCCACAATGTTCCATATTTGGCTATCGTGCCCCCATGTTTCCCCAACTTAGCTATCCCGCCTTCTGATGTTACATACTGGCTATCCCACCCCCTCAGTTCCATCTTGGCTATCCGCCCCCCTCAGTTCATACTTGGCTATTCCCCCCTTCTCTTGTTCCCCTACTTAACTATCCCACACTCTTATTTCCCTAGGTCTATCCCCCCCCTCTTTTCATTACTTTTGGCTATTCCACCCTCTCATGTTCCACCACTTCTATCCCGCCCCCCCCTGTACCATACAGGCTATCCCCCCTTCCCCATGTTCATGCTTGGCTATCCTGCTCTCCCATGTTCCCTACTTGGGTATCCGCTCTCCTCATTCCACTACTTGGATCCCGCTCTGCTCAGTTCAACCATGGCTATTCCCCCTACTCAACCACTTGGCTATCCCACCCTCCCAGTTCCCTACTTGGCTATCCCACCCTCCTCATGTTTCACTACTTGGCTCCCCCCCTCCCATGTTCCAATTTGTCTATCCCACCCCCCTCATGTTCACCCCCCCTTCCCGCCCTCCCAAAGTTACATACTTGGCTATCCCAAACCCCCTCATGTTTCATCTTTGGGATCCTGCCCCCCTTTTTGTTTCCACTTGGCTACCCACCTCAGTTACACGATTGGCTATCCCCCGCTCTATTCCCCTATTGGCTATCCGCTAGTCTGTTACATTACTTTGGGTATCCCACCCCTTTATTTTCTACTACTTGTCTTTCCCCACCCTCCTCTGTTTCACAAATTGGGTATCCCAACCTCCACATGTTCTCTCTCTCTTGGGCGTCCATCGATCGATGATGACTGTCCCCATGGCTGGTCTTCGTTTATGTGGGCACGGAGATGGTGGTCAAAACTATTTGTGATAGCAGCCGGGGGCAGTGGGGGAAGGAAACTGTCCGGGGGGGGAGGGTTGTGGTTTGGCCTTTCTCCAGCTCGTCTCCAGTCACATCATCTCGCCCCTTTTCCTCGAAGTTGTCATGCGCCCCGGGTGGTGAGGGCGCGCCGCCTGGTCCCGTCCATAGCATACGCTCCAGCTGTTTGGGAGGGGGTGTCAGCGTGTTTGTGTTGGACTTCATGCAGTCCTTGAATCTTTTGCGTGGTCTGCCCTGGTTCCGCTTTCCCAAGATCAGTTCGCCATACATGAGCTGCTTAGGCAGCCTTTGGTCGTCCATCCGGATCACGTGACCAACCCATCGAAGCTGGGCTTTCAGTATCATGGCTTCGATGCTGCTCTGTCCAGGACCTCGAGGTTTGTGATCCGGTCTTGCCAGTGGATGTTCATAATTGACCGCAGGCTTCTCATGTGGAACTTCTCCAGCTGCTTCTAGTGGCTATCCCGCCCTTCTCATGTTCCACCATTTGGCTATCTCGCCCTCCTCATGTTCCACTACTTGGCTATCCCAACCTCCTCATGTTCCACTACTTGGCTATCCCGCCCTTCTCATGTTCCACCATTTGGCTATTTCGCCCTCCTCATGTTCCACTACTTGGCAATCCTGCCTTCCTCATGTTCAACTATTTGGCCATGTCACCCTCCTTATGTTCCACTTCGTGGCTATCCTGCGCTCCTCATGTTCCACTACATGGCTATCCCACACTCCTCATGTTCCACTACTTGGCTATCCCACACTCCTCATGTTCCACTACTTGGCTATCCCAGCCTCCTCCTGTTCCATACTTGGCTATCCCGCCCTGCTCATGTTCCACCACTTCGCTATTCCGCACTACTCATGTTACATTACTTGGCTATCCCACACTCCTCATGTTCCACTACTTGGCTATCCCAGCCTCCTCCTGTTCCATACTTGGCTATCCCGCCCTGCCACTCCCGTTCCACCACTTCGCTATTCTGCCCTACTCATGTTACATTACTTGGCTATCCCAGACTTCTCATGTTCCACTACTTGGCTATCTCACCCTCCTCATGTTTCACTACTTGACTATCCCACCCTGATCATGTTACACTATTTGGTTGCATCACCCTACTCATGTTCCACTATTTGGCTGTATCACCCTCCTCATGTTCCATTACTTCACTATACCATCCTCGTCATGTTCCACTACTTGGCTATCCTGCCCTCCTCAGGTTCCACTACTTGGCTGTCCCACCCTCCTCATGTTCCACTACTTGGCTATCCTGTTCTCCTCATGTTACAATACTTGGCTATCCTGCCCTCCTCATGTTCCACTATTTGGCTATCCTGCCCTCCTCATGTTCCACTATTTGGCTATCCCGCCCTTCTCAATGTTACACTCTTTCGCTTTATCGCCCTCCTCATGCTCCACTCCTTGGCTATCCCGCCCTCCTCATGTTACATTACTTTGGCTATCCCACCCTCCTCATATTCCACTACTTAGTTATCCTGCTCTCCTCATGTTCCACTACTTGGCTATACTGCCCTTTTCTTGTTCCACTACTTAACTATCCCACCCTCCTCATCTTACACTACTTGTCTATCCCACCCACCTCATGTTCCATTACTTGGCTACTCCACCCTCCTCCTGTACCACTACATGGCTATGCCACCCTCCTTATGTTCCACTACTTCGCTATCCCACCCTCCTCATGTTCCACTACTTGGCTGTATCGCCCTCCTCATGTTTCACTACTTGGCTATCCTACCCCTCTCATGTTCCACTACTTGGCTATCCCACCCTCCTCATGTTACATTACTTGGATGTTCTGCCCTCCTCATGTTCCACTACTTGGCTATCCCACCCTCCTCAATGTTCTACTATTTGGCTTTATCGCCCTCCTTATGTTCCACTACTTGGCTATCCCGCCCTCCCCATTTTACATTACTTGGCTATCCCACCCTCCTCAATGTTCCACTATTTGGCTATCGTGCCCTCACGTTCCACTACATGGCTATATCACCTGCCTCATGTGCAACTTCTTGGTTATCCTGCCCTCCTCATGTTCCACTTCTTGGCTATCCCACATTCCTCATGTTCCACTACTTTGCTATCCTGCTCTTCTCATGTTTCATTACTTGGCTATCCTGCCCTCCTCAATGTTCCACTATTTTGCTATCCTGCCCTAATGTTCCACTACTTGGCTATATCACCCTCCTCATGTTCCTCTACTTGGTTATCTCGCCTTCCTCTTGTTCCACTACTTGGGCATGCCACCCTCCTTATGTTACACTACTTGGCTATTCCGCCCTACTCATGTTACATTACTTGGCTATCCCACCCGCCTCATGTTCCACTACTTTGCTATCCCACCCTCCTTATGTTTCCTTACTTGGCTATCCCACCCTCCTCATGTTTCACTATTTGGCTGTATCGCCCTCCTCATGTTCCATACTTGGCTATCCCGCCCTCCTTAATGTTCCACTATTTGCCTATTGTGCCCTCATGTTCCACTACTTGGCTATCCCACCCTCTTCATGTTCCACTACTTGGCTATCCTGCCCTCCTCATGCTTCACTACTTCGCTATCCCACCCTCCTCATGTTCCACTATTTGTCTATCCCACCCTCCTCATGTTCCACTACTTGGCTGTATTGCCCTCCTCATGTTCCACTACTTGGCTATCCTGCCCTTCTCATGTTCCACTACTTGGCTATCCCGCCCTCCTCAATGTTCCAATACATGGCTATCCCACCCTCCTCATCTGAGCACATTACCTCTCTTGCAATCTCTCCACTGGCTGCCTGTGCCACAAAGAGTAAACTATAAGATCAGTACCCTCTGTTACAAATGTCTCCACAAAACAGCACCCTCCTACCTCTGTGAATGTCTCCACCCTGTACACCCCTTCTCGTTCCCTTCGCTCTGCTACAGATTCCTTGTGCTTACAAACACCTAGATTCAACCAGTCCACTGTTGGCCGTCGCTCTTTCTCTGTTTCCGGTCCATCGAATTTGGAATGGCCTCCCTATATCTCCTCGCCAAAGACCTTCTTGTGACACTTTTAAATCTGGCCTCAAGACATATTTGTTTTAAACCTAAGAATTTCCTCTCCTGTTTCATTTCATAGCTATCCCTGCTTTTCAACAGCCAAAGATTCCATCACCCTGCCAAAGTGCATTACGTGTGTGTGTGTGTGTGTGTGGGGTGTGTGTGTGTGTGTGTGTGTGTGTGTGTGTGTGTGTGTGTGTGTGTGTGTATGTGTGTGTATGTGTGTGTGCATTTGGACTTGTTAGAACTATTACTTGCTATTGGTTGCATGACTGTGTAAGAATGAGTTGAGTGCAAGCGCTTTGATTTGTCTGTGCAAGATACAGCGCTATATAAGTTCCATTTATTATTATTATTATTATTATTATTTGGCTATCATGCCGTCATGTTTCACGACTTCGCTACTCGCCCTCCTCAATTTTCACTATTTGCCTATCGTGCCCTCATCTTCCACTTCTTGGCTATCCCACCCTCCTCATGTTACACTATTTGGCTATCCCACCCTCCTTATGTTCCACTACTTGGCTGTATCACCCTCCTCATGTTGTACTACTTGGCTATCCCACCCTCCTCATGTTCCACTACTTGGCTATCCCACCCTCCTCATGTTCCACTACTTGGCTGTATCACCCTCCTCGTGTTCCACTACTTGACTGTATCGCCCTCCTCATGTTCCACTACTTGGCTATCCTGCCCTCCTCAATGTCCCACTATTTGGCTATCGTGCCGTCATATTCCACTACTTGGCTATCCCGCCCTCCTCCTGTTCCCCTGCTTGACTATCCTGCCCTCCTAATGTTTCCCTACTTGGCTGTATCATCCACCTCATGTTCCCCTACTTGGCTGTATTACCCTCCTCATGTTCCACTTCTTGGCTATCCCGCGCTCATCATGTTACATTACTTGGCTATCCCACCTTCCTCATGTTCCACTACTTGGCTATCCCGCCTACCTCATGTTACATTACTTGGATTTCCTGCCCTCCTCATGTTCCACTACTTAGCTATCCCGCCCTCCTCAATGTTCCACTATTTGCCTTAAACGCCCTCCTCATGTTCCACTACTTGGCTATCCCGCCCTCTTCATGTTCCAACTCTTGGCTATCCACCCTCCTCATGTTCCACAACTTGGCTATCCCGCCCACCTCATGTTCCACTACTTTGCTTTCCCGCCCTCCTCATGTTCCAACACTTGGCTATCCCGCCTCCTTATGTTCCACTACTTGGCTATGCCGCCCTGCTACTGTTCCAGCACTTGACTCTATAACCTTCTCATGTTCCACTACTTGGCTATTCCGCCCTCCTTATGTTCACTACTTG
>CM054148.1:14627654-14699982 GCA_028751875.1 Rapana venosa | reverse complement strand
CTAAATAACTAGTCTACCCTTGGCTGGTCTAGATATCTAGTCTACGCTTGGCTGGTCTAGATATCTAGTCTCCGCTTGGCTGGTCTAGATATCTAGTCTACCCTTGGCTGGTCTAGATATCTAGTCTACGCTTGGCTGGTCTATATATCTAGTCTACGCTTGGCTGGTCTAGATATCTAATGTATGCTTAGCTGTTCTAAATATCTAGTCTACCTTTGGCTGATCTAGATATCTATTCTACCTTTGGCTGGTCTAGATATCTAGTCTACCTTTGGCTGGTATAGATATCTAGTCTACGCTTGGCTGGTCTAAATATCTAGTCTACCCTTGGCTGGTCTAGATATCTAGTCTGCCCTTGGCTGGTCTAGATATCTAGTCTGCCCTTGTCAGAGGTCTTCAGAGGGTGTGGAGTAGTTTTGATACAGTGATGGATACTGTTTAAGCACCTAATATTTGTTTTTACACTGATACACGATTGTGTAGATTTTCCGGTTTTTTCCCTTCTGACTCTATAATAACACAATCAAAGCCAACAACAAAAACTTAAACACGTAAAAGCCACCCCAACCAAGCAATCAAGCAAGCGACCATCCAGCAAACAAGCTAAACAATCAACCAGCAAACAAGCAAGCAAGCAACCAGTCAGCAAGCAAGCAAGAGACCAGCCAGCAAACAAGCAAGTGACAAACTAGCAAAGCAAGTGACAAGCTAGCAAACAAGCAAGTGACAAACACCCAACCAGACAACCGAGCCAACGAAATAGTCACCCAGCCACGCTAGCCAGCCAACCAGTCAACAAAATTGCTAACTTATCGCACAGACAACGTAACTAATCAACCATCTATACAAACTTGAGAACACACACACACATACACACGCACACACACATACACACACACGCGCACACACACACATACACACACAGACACGGACACACACCTACACAAACACACACGTACACACACACACACACACACACACACACACACACACACACACACACACACACACACATCGCGAGACTCAACAGTTTGATTTCTGATTCAGACGTGTAGCTATAGGCCAGTTTATGACATAAGACTTGATCCTGTGACTGTCAGGTCTGTTTTTATACTGCACAAGTGAAAAGACTAACACTCACACACTCACACATACACAAACACGCCACACACACACACACACAAATTTTACCCTCAATAAAAATCATTTTGACTTGACTTGACACACACACACACACGATTCTCGTTCAAGAAGATTTTTCCTCTGGAGTTAACATCAGTGCCGACTCTACTCTCCCCTAAAGTCTTTCGGATAAGACTCTAAATAGAGGCCCCGTGTGCGAACCCACGCAGAACATCTTGCGCACACGTTAAAACCCGTTCCGCTTTTCGGAATATCAGGCCACTGTGCGCTGGTGGTTCCCAGAAATTTACAAAACTGCATACACACAGGGACTGAATGAAAAAAGCACTTGACTGCTTACTCCATTATCCTCGAAATAAAGGAATAAACACACACACACACACACACACACACACACACACACACACACACACTGTATCAAAGTCTTGTAACTTGTGTGACAGAACGGACTGTACTCGGCGCTGCCACACATAGTGAAGATCTGTGCAGCGTTGGGCAGTGGCGTGTGGGCTGACTACTTTCTACGCAACGGCTTTCTGTCCACGACCAACACGAGAAAAATCCTCAACTCCGGTACATAATTATGTAGAGGTTGTTGGCGTGCGCATGGCATGTGTATGGTGTGTGCATGGCCTGTGCTTGGTGTGTGTATGGCGTGTGCATGGCGTGTGCATGGTGTGTGCATGGTGTGTGCATGGTATGTACATGGTGTGTATCTCCCCTGCTCTATCATTAAATCATGGGAGCTGGTACACAATGTGATGAATGTGCGCCTATGATTGTCATTCCTGCATATCAATAGATATGGCTCCAGTCTATGAATGTGAAACAGAGTTGTATAGATTCAACTTAGAAAATAACTTTTATTTGGTTGATTCGCTTTATACAGTTCCTCAAGCTTTGATAATTAATGTGTTATGGTTATTCTGCATATATTTGAATCCAGTCATAAATTATTGTTTTGATTACATAAATCCAGTGATCCTTTTCATTGTTTTGATGCATTCCGTTATATAAAATATCAAATAACTATATTTTAGTCGGCCATGGGAATCCAAAAATTGATTAGATGACTTTCAACGTGAATGGGTATATGTCTAAGTCTCCTAAGAAGGTAAGACCATTGTTTTCTTACTCCTAATGTCTGCACAAATTTTGCGCGAATACTTTCAAGAGGATACTGATTGGTTAAGCACATTTTCAATGAATCATCTTTTTAAAGTTATCTTTTACATTACAACTATAAGGAAACCACATTTCACTTCCATATGTTAAAATAGGTATTAACAGGGCATCAAAGAACTGCATAACAATGTTTATTTTAGTACATCTCCTTGTAGGGCCCTTTTAAGAGCATAAATAGCTTAATTACTTTGATGAACTCCGTGTTCCTGGGCCACAATAAATTTTCCTAACTGGTGAAAAGCTATACCTAGATACTTATACTTCTGTTATTTCAATTATATTTTGTCAACATTGAAAATTAATAGAGGGCTGGACCATGGTCTAGGACCGATCCAGGTAAGAGAGACAAAAGAGCAATGTCGTCCGCAAATCTAACCAGAAAGGAATGTTCATAGCTGCTTCTGCAATCATCTGTGTATAAAATGTACAGAAGTGGCGAGAGGACCCAACCCTGTGGAGAACTAGTGCAACTATATCTAAGGGATGAAGATATTTTGTTGGCAAAAATCACGCTGTGGTCTTTTGGTTAAAAATTCAAACAGCCAAGAACAAGTTGATTGCCTACGTCAAAGTTTTAAATTATTTTGTTAACCAGAACATGGGGCTGCATAGTATTGAAAGCTGAACTAAAGTCAGCAAACAATATTCTGGCATGAGAGTCAGGTGTTTCTGAGTGGCTATACAACTTGTTCAAAATGAACAGTTTGGCATCTTCGACGTCGTCTTTTGGCGTCTTCCAGACCTGTATGCAAATTGTATTGGGTCAAGGTCTTTCTCTGTAACGGAAAACACACACACACACACACACACACACACACACACACACACACACACACACACACACACACACACACAGTGACCACAGCCTAACTCCATTCGTACAGTGTGATGTCATTCATGCTGCAGGTTTTGCAGTGCAGGCCTTGTTTTTCTTCCTGTTGACGAGGGTGAAGGAAAGCACCACGGCCATGCCTTTCCTGACCCTGGCCGTCGGCTTTGGGGGCTTCGTCGTTTCTGGTAGGCACGGCCATCGTAATAATAATAATAATAATAATAATATGAAGCAGAAGAAGAAGAAGGTGGTGATGATGATGGTGATGATGATGATGATGATGATGATGATTGATGATGATGATATACTGCTACTAATAATAATGATAATGACGACGGCGATGACGATGATGATGATAATGATGATGGTACTACTACTACTACTACTACTACTACTACTACTACTACTACTACAAATGATAATAACAATAATAACAAGATGATGATGATGATGATGATGATGATGATGATGATGATGATGATGATGATGATGATGATGATGATGATGACGACGACGACGACGACGACGATGATGATGATGATGATAAAGTACTGATACTACTATTTATTTATTTTATTTATTTATTGATACCACAAGGGTCAGGTCAGAGACTCCCTCTGTTACTGGTAACCATGTAACCCAGTACCACCTGCCACATGTGGGGAGTAAACCCAATCAAAAAATCCGACCTGGAGAGGGATGGGCGCCGCCAGGTTTGATTTGCCCAAGACACACCCATGACAAAGACAGCCAGAATTTCCATACCGGATCGGTCGTCGCCCGGGTTACCAAGTACCGCGCCTTCTGTTGCTCATCAGGACAGAGGTCGAAAGTATGCTACTAATGTAAAACACAGCAAAATTCGTGCCAGAAACAACACCATCATTGGCATATGGAATGTACGGACACTAAGAGCTGCAGGCAAAGTGGAAGAACTGACACATGAGATGTCCAGATATCAATGGCACATCCTTGGGCTCTGCGAAGTAAGGTGGAAAAACATGGGAGAAACAACGACCCAGGAAGACCACAAATTATACTACAGTGGAAAACAGGATAAACATGAACACGGCGTGGGGTTTCTCGTTCACAAAGACACCGTGAACACCGTCATGAGCTGTCAGCCTGTGTCCAGCAGACTTATTACCATCCGCCTGAGAGCAACCCCCTTTAACATAACTGTAGTACAGGCATACGCCCCTACATCAGACTGCACAGATGAAGCCATAGAAGAATTTTATGACCAGCTACAAGAGGTTCTGAATCAAACTCCCAAGAAAGACATCCTCGTTGTGCAAGGTGACTGGAACGCCAAGGTAGGAGAAGATGCATGGAAAGATTGGGAGGGCGTTTGTGGGCCACATTGTAATAACCAATCAAATGAAAGAGGCTTGAGACTCCTGGAGTTTGCCAGTAACAACCACCTCCAGCTAGTGAATACACTTGGCCCACACAAGAAATCCAGAAAATGGACATGGCATAGCCCAAATGGAGAACACCACAACCAAATAGATTACATCATGGTGAAAAGACGGTTTCAGTCTAGCGTTAACATCGCACAGACACGAAGTTTTCCAGGAGCAGACATAGGGAGTGATCATGATCTTGTGATGATGACTTTCCGACTACGTCTAAAGAAAATCCACAAGCGGAACAACAGCAGGATCAAATTTGACCTCGAGAAGCTGAAGGACCCAGAGGTATTAGAAATTTTTCAAGCAAGGATAGGTGGAAAGTTTGCAGCACTCACTGTGATAGACTCAGACATAGATACACTGACGAATAGTTTCAATACAGCAGTGACTGAAACAGCAAGCAAGCTTCTTGGCAAACACCGACCAGTCAAAAAACCATGGGTCACACCTAACATCCTACAACTATGCGACAAGCGTAGAGAGTTGAAGAAAAAGAAAAATGAAACAAAAGAAAGAGCAGAACAATACAGGGCAGTCAACAAAAGAATCAGGAAGTCCATGACGGAGGCAAAAGAGAAATGGATCGGTGAACAGTGCCAAGACATTGAAGAGAACATCAAGAAAAACAATAGCAAGAAAGCATATCAGCTGGTGAAAGACCTGACTAGCACAAAACAGAGAAAAGGTTTAACAATCCAAGTGTCTCACTGACGACCAGGATATTCTGAACAGATGGACAGAATACTGCTCCGACCTGTATAACTATAGAACCGCAGGAAATCCAGAAGTCCTTAATGTACCCGAAAGCAAAGACACAGACAGTCACCCTATCCTCCGAGAAGAAGTGGAAACAGCAGTCAGATCGCTGAAAAAGGGGAAGTCAGCAGGGGCTGACAACATTCCAGCTGAGTTGGTCCAAGCTGGAGGGGAAGCCATGATCAGGGCCCTACTAAGAATCTGCAACAAGATCTGGCAGACAGGAAAATGGCCAACACCATGGACACAGTCACTCATCATCACCCTCCCCAAGAAAGGAAATCTACAACAATGCCATAATTACCGCACAATCAGCCTCATATGCCACCCAAGCAAGGTCATGCTGCAGATAATATTGAATAGACTGAAGCCACAAGCAGAGACCATCATTGCTGAGGAACAAGCAGGTTTCAGAGCAGGGCGCAGCACAACAGAACAGATATTCAACCTCAGAATACTATGTGAGCGGTACCTTCAACATCAACAAGACCTTTACCACGTATTTATCGATTTTAAGAAGGCATTTGACAGGGTGTGGCATGCAGCTTTGTGGGCAACCATGAATTTGTACAGCATCAATGCAAACCTGATCAGCGTCATCAAACAGCTGTACAGCGAGGCCACCAGTGCAGTGTACTACAACAACAACATTGGAGAATGGTTTCGAACAACAGTTGGAGTAAGGCAGGGCTGTCTACTCTCACCCACTCTTTTCAACATCTTCCTTGAGAGAATCATGGCTGATGCACTGGAACATCATGAAGGATCAGTCAGCATTGGTGGCAGAACGATCACAAACCTCCGCTTCGCAGATGACATTGATGGAATAGCAGGATCAGAAAAAGAGCTTGCCAGCCTAACAGAACACTTGAATAAGGCCTCCAAAACATACGGCATGGAAATCAGTGCAGAGAAGACCAAACTGATGACTAATAACACCAACGGCATTAGCACTGATATCAGGGTTAATGACCAGAAGCTGGAAACAGTTCAAAGCTTCAAGTACCTGGGAGCCATTGTATCAGACCAGGGATCCAAGCCAGAAGTAGTATGCAGGACTGCACAGACAATAACAGCTTTGTCAAAACTAAACACCCAATCTGGAGAGATAAAAATATCTCACTTATCTCCAAGATCAGACTAATGCGCTCCCTTGTCATATCCATATTTCTGTATGCCTGTGAATCATGGACCCTGACTGCAGATTTGGAGAGAAGAGTACAGGCAGTGGAGATGAGATGCTTTCGGAGACTCCTTGGCATCTCCTACAAAGACCACATAAGCAACGAAAGCGTGCATAACAGAATCCAGAAAACCATTGGACCCTATGAGAACCTTCTAACGATCGTGAAAAAGCGTAAACTTAAATGGTATGGGCATGTCACAAGATCCAAAGGACTTGCAAAGACAGTTTTACAAGGCACTGTCCAAGGAGGAAGAAGAAGAGGCAGACCAAGGAAGAGCTGGGAGGATAACATCAGCGAATGGACAGGCCTAGAACTCAACAAAACCCTGAGAAAGGCAGAACAGAGAGAGGAATGGAAGGAACTGGTTGTTGAGTCTTTGAGGGTGCCCCCACGGTCGGCAGACTACGGGACAGATAGATAGATAGATAGATAGATTGATACAACTTTAAGTCACGAGATTTCTCTGCGTGAAATTCGAGCTGCTCTCCCTGGCGAGTGCGCGTCGCCACAAGAGCAGCGTCACCCTTTTTTTTTCTTTTTTTTTTTTTGGGGGGGGGTCTGCAACTGTATTTGTTTCCCTATCAGAGTGACTTTTTTCTAAGAATTTTGCCAGGGACAACTCTCTTGCCGTGGGTTCTTTTACATGCGCTGAATAATTATGTGTAACACACGAGACCTCTGTTTATCGTCTCATCCGAAAGACTAGCACCCAGACCATCACTCATTTTCTAATGGATGGGGAAAAGTTTCGGGCCCAAACGGGATACGAACCACCGCACACTTCCGACCCGGATTTTTCGCTTTTCTAGACAGGCGCGTTAGTGGTAATGACGACGACGACGACGATAATAACAATAACAATAATAATAATAATAATAATAATAATGATAATAATAATAATAATGGTGATGATAATTATCATGCTAATAATTTTAGTCAAATCCTTCGGGATCGGAGGTTCATGGGAGAAGTTCTGTGGAGGAATGTTGCAAGAAATGTTATCACCCGGGGTGGCCTCTCAAGCAGCCAGCCGGCTCAGCAACTGAACTATCATTGTCGTCAGTAGGGGGCTTTGGGGATGGTGAACTGCCTATGCTAGCTCAGAACAAGCACTACTGAACGCCCGCCGTTGAAGTAAGTCAGTATCAGCGCAGGGCCCCTCTGGTTTTATTTTATTTATTTATTTAGTCTTTTATTTCGATGATAATGGAATAGGCACTCATGTGCTTATTTTCATCAGTCCCCGTGTGTTGTATGCAGTTTTGTCAATTTTGGCATCCGTTCCCACAGGCACACAATGGCCTACTCTTCCGAAAAGCGGAACAGATTGTAACGTTTGCGCAAGATGTTCTGCGTGCATTCGCACACAGGACCTTGGTTTATAGTCTCATCCGAAATACTTTGGGGGGGGGGGGGGGGGGGGGGGGGGAGTGGAGTCAGCACTGATGTTAACTCCAGGGGGAAAAATCCTCTGGAATCGGTGGCTAGTAGCCATACGATGAATTCCGTATGGACACCTGACCACGAGGACTCGATATGACAAGCCCAGGTTTAGCTGAACAAGAAAGATGCAGATGAGCCGTGTGGAAACATTAGGGCAAAGCGGCCAGATGACTTACAGAAGATGAGGCAGTAACAATCCCAACCAGCCAACCAACACCCCTTTCCAAAATAATAAACAACACAACAAACCCACAAACAAACAAACAAACAAGATAATGATGAAGAAAAGCAAAGGTGTAAACTGCAAAAAAGGCATTGCTATACTACAACATGACCGATCAACGGAGACAGCCAGTTTGTGAGAAGACAGTCAATGAACGAACGATTCCTCGATATGTGAAAGCAAAGCTGTTTGGTGGGGCAGGCTGGCAGCTGAATCACTATGACCTGTCGGCTCGTCACGCTTCTGTGCTGGTGGCTGTCACCTGCACCTTTGGTAACCTGGCTTCCCTCACCGTCCCTGTCCTCACCGGAGTTATGACAAAGACAAAGGTAAACACTTGCTCACAAGCACATGCGTACATATACGCGCGCACACGCACGCTCATGTTTGAAATGAAACAGGGAATCAAACAAAGTAACACAAAGAGAAAAATGATGACAAACACAAGTGAATAGATTATATTACAGTCTCGCGATTTCCGAACCCAATGGAGAAGAGATGACAGACAGAAAGAACCCACCCCCCCACCCCCACCCAACCGACCTACCAACCATTCAACCAAACAACCGATTACTAAACAAATTACTCTGCGCAAAGAAAATGAAGGAAGAAACCCAGAAAGACGGACAGACAGACGTAGACAGACAGACAAGCAAACGTAGACAAGACAGTCAGACAGAACAAGTGGCAGACAGCGTGCTGGCTGATCGAGTACACTGAATGAAGACGTTTGACTGTCAATGTGTTGCTGTTGGGCTTTTCCCTTAGAGAGCATCCCCAAATTTTAATGAGGTAAAGACTCTGTGTCAGTGAGTGACAAAACCACTGCCAAGGCCGTAAGTAAGTACATACTGGATGCAAAGGTTGTGTGCACGGCTGTTTTCAGGTACTTCAATGGTTAGGCAGCCATACTCTATCTTCTGAGGACTTTTTTCCTTTAAAGGAGAATACAAGTTTGTTTTGCTAAGAAGCTTGTTAGGGATGAAGTGAACCTCAGCAAAGAGTACATAATAGCAAAAGGACATTTTGTATCAGGCCTCACCACTTTTGCATGCGTCAATAACCAACGCAAGTTTTTGCCTGGGCCACAGTGCAGATGCAGTGTGACTGTGATTGCTGTGTGACTGTTGTGTGACTGTGGATGCAGTGTGACTGTGGATGCAGTGTGACTGTGGATGCAGTGTGACTGTTGATGTTGTGTGACTGTTATGTTTGTGACGTTGATGTTGTGTGACTGTTGATGTTGTGTGACTGTTGATGTTGTGTGACTGTTGATGTTTTGTGACTGTTGATGTGTGTGACTGTTGATGTTGTGTACGTGGATGCTATGTGACTGTGGATCTATGTGACTGTTATGTTGTGTGACTGTAATGTGTGTGACTGTTGATGTTTTGTACTGTTGATGTTGTTGACGTATGTTGTGTGACTGTTGATGTTGTGTGACTGTTGATGGTGGGGGACTGTTGATGTTTTTGTGACTGTGGATTTGTGTGACTGTTTGGACTGTGTGCTAGTGACGGATGTTGTGTACTTGTTGAAATGTGGATGCGTGACGTGGATTTGTACGTTGATGCTATGTGACTGTGGATGTTGTGTGACTGTTTTTTTGACTGTGGGTGCTTGTCGTGGATTTGTGTGACTGTTGATGCTATGTACGGTTTTTGCTGTGTACTGTGGGTGTTGTGTGACTGTTGATCATGTGACTGTTTTTTTCGTTGACATTACTGTGGGTTTGTGTGACTGTGGATGTTTTTGACTGTTGATGCCTTGACTGTGGATGTTGTGTGACTGTTGTGTACTGTTGATGCTAGTGACTGGGATGTTGTGACTTCATACATGACTGTTGATGCTATTGACTGTTGATGCTATGTGACTGTGGATTTTTATGTGGATGTTGTTTGGGACTTTGGATGTTGGGGTGACTGTTGACTATGTGACTGTGATGTAATGGACTGTGGATTTGTGAGACTGTGATGAGTGTGACTAGGGTGTAATGACTTGATAATATACTGTGGAGTTTGACGTAAATGCAGTGTGAAATGTCGATGTAATGTGACTGTTGACCTTTTTACTGCGACGCTGTGTGACTGTTGATGCTTGGACTGTTGCTGTGGACGTTTTTGCGTGGGCTGAGGATTTTCGTGACTGTGATCAGTGTGACTGTTGAAAGTTGTGTGGCTTAAGTTGTGTGGGGTTGATTTGTGGATGGGATGTGTGTGATGTTTAGTTGTTACGTGTTTGTGTGACTGTTGGGTGCAGTGTGAATGTGGGTGCATGTGACTATGGATCATTCACTGTTGAGCATGTGACTGTTAATGCATTTTGACTGTTGATGTTAGTGACTGTTGAAGTAATACTGTTGATGCAATTGACTGTTGAGCTGTGTGACTGTTTGATTTTTGTGTGACTGTGATTGTTTGACGGGTTTTACATTGGGGACTGATTTTGGTGTTTGTGTGACTGATTGGTGACGTGATGTGTGACTGTTGTCTGTGGACTGTTGACGCAAAGCATTGTGCATTGGACTTGTTGCACTGGATGTTGTGTGACGTGGAGTTGTTGACTGTGATGTTGTGGACTTTGGGGTTGTGTGATGAATGTTGTGTACTGTTGATGTATGTGACTGTATTTTGTGTACTGTGGGAAATTTTTACGTTGATGTTGTGTGACTGGGATTTGTGTGACGTAAGGTTTTGACTTTGATGCTGGTGACTGTTGATGCTTTGAGTTAGTATTGACTTTTATTATGTGACTGTTTATGTGTGTGACTTTGATGCAGTGTGATGTGAATAGTGGACTTACTGTGTGACTGTTTGTTGTTGACTGTTGATGTTTGACTGTTTACATGGACTTGGAGTTTTGTGATGTTGACGTTTGTGACTGTGATTTGTGAGACTTTGGTGTTTGTGTGACTGTGGATGTTGTGTGACTGTGGATGTTTTTTGTGACTGTGGATTTGTGTGACTGTTGTTATGTCACTGTGATGTTGTGACTGTGGAGTTGGGCGACTGTGGGTGTTGTGTGACTGTGATGTTGTGTGACTGGATGTTGTGGCTGTGGATTTGTTTGAAATGTTGTGTGATTGATTGATGTACTTTGATCTATGGACTGTTGAGCATGTGACTGTTGATGCTAAATTACATGATGTTTTGTAGACTGTTTTTTTGTGTGACTGTGGATGTTGTGTGACCCATGGGTTTTGGTTTACTGTGGGCTATGTTAATGTTGATGCAAAGTTACTGTGATGTTGTTTTGACTGTTGATGTATGTGACGTTGTTTTTGACTGTGGAGTGTGTGACTGTTGGGTGTTTTTGTGACTGTGTACTGTGACTTGATGTTGTGACTGTGGAATGATCTGTGACTGTGATGTTGTGTGACAGTTGATGCATGTACTTTTATGTGACTGTTGATGTTGTGTGACTGTTGATTTCAGTTGACTGTTATGCTGTGTACGTTGTGCCGTGTGACGTTTATGTTGTGACTGTTGAAGAATTTGAGTTGTTGACTTTGATGCATGTACTGTTGATGTGTGTAAGTTTGATTGTTTTGACTGTTGATGTTGTGTTTAAATGTGGAGTTTTTGATGTTGAATGCTCTGATTGTTGATTATTGTACTGTTGATGCTATTGACTGTGGATGTTTGTACTTTGAGCCGTGTGACTGTTGTGTGACTGTTTGATGTTGTGTGACTGGATGTGTGACTGTTGTGCAGTGACGTTGATGTGACTGTTGATGCATTGACTGTGATGCACGTAATGTATTTTGTGACTCAGATGTTGACTGTGGGCATGTGACTTTTGATGCATATACTGTTGATACTACAGTGGAATGTTGTTGACTGGGATCCTTCACTGTATGTTTTCACTTGGATGTTGTGTGACTGTTATGTTGTGTGACTGTTGATGGGTCATAATTGTTGATGCCTAATTGTTGATGCTCTGTGTGTTGATGTGGGTTTTTATGTTGATCGTGTGACTGTTATGCTAGTGACTGTGGGTGTTGTGTGACTGTGGAGTTGTGTACTGTGGATGCTTGTGAAGTGTATCAGTGTGACTATGGATCAGTTTTGACTGTGGATGCATTGTGATTTTTGATGTTGTGACTGTTGATTTGTGACTGTGGATGTTTTGTGACTTAGTTTTGACTGTGGAATTTTTTGACTGTGGCTAGTTGATGACGTGATTTGTGACTGGATGCTGTTGAATTTTAGTGTGACATGATGCGATTACTTGGACATTGTGAATTTTTGATATTGTGTGACTGTTGATGTTGTTACTGTGATTTTTTGATGTGATGTTTGTGACTGTGAGTTGGTTTACTGTGGGTTGTTTTGACTGTAATGTTTTGTACTGTTGATGCTCTTGTTGTTGATTTGTTTGATGCATGTGACTGTTGAATATTGACTGTATTGGTTACTGTTAAATTGACTGTTGATGCATGTGACTGTTGATGCGTGTGACTGTTGATGTTGACGTGGATTTCTCTTGACTGTGTTTTTAACTGTTGATGCAAGTTACTGTTGATGTTGTGTGTTTGTGATGTTGTGACTGTTGATGCGTGTGACTGTTTAGTTGTTTTGACTCTGGACTTTGGAATGTTTTTGCTCGGCTCTGGGTGTTGTTGACTGTATGTGTGTGACTGTTTGATGCAGTGTACTGTGAAAGCATGTGACTGTTGATGTTGTGACTGTATGTACTTATGATGCTCTGTGACTGTGGATGTTGTGTGACGGCTGATTGGACTGTGGATGTTTTACTGTGCTGATGTGACTTTGGGTGTGTGTGACTGTGGATGCTGTTGACTGTGGATGTTTGTGACTGTATCTGTGACTGTGCTGAGGTACTGTGGATGTTGTTACTGTGCTAGTTTACTTGGATGTTTGTCTGGGATGATGTGTGACTGTGGATTTTGTGACTTTGTTGTGACTGCCAATGCCTGTGACTGTTGATGCCTCCCATTTTTGATGTTGTGTGCTTTTGCATGTACTGTTGATGCTATGTGACTGTGGATTTTTGACTGGATGTTGTGAACTGTGGATGCTTAATGTGATTTTGTGGCGTGATGCATGTGACTGGGAGGTTGTGTGAATTGTGTGTGTGGCTGTTTAGCAGTGTGCTGTTGATGCAGTGTGACTGTTTGATGCTTGATGTTGATTTTTGTGACTGTTGATGCGTTACTGTTGATGCATTGACTGTGACAGTATTGTTGATGTTGTTGACTGTTGATGCGTGTGACTGTTGATCGTTGACTGTTTGCAGTGTGATTTTTGATCCCGTGACTGGGGGATGTTGTTTGAATGTGGATGTTGGACTGTGATGTTGTGTGACTGGATGTTGAACTGTGGATGCAGTGTGACGTTATGTGTTGACTGTGATGCTACGTACTGTTGGGTGCGTGTACTGTGGATTAGTGTACGTTGATTGTTTGACTGTTGATTTGTGAGACTGTGATGCAGTGGACTGTTATGCAATGACTGTAAGATTTTGACCGTATTTTTTTACTGTGATGTGGGGTTTTCTTTGATCTATTTAAATGTGGACTTATGTGACTGTTGAGCATGGACTGCTATCTGTGACGTTGATTATTGACTGTGGATGCTATGTGACTTTTGATGTTGTTTGACTGTTGAGCATGGACTTTTGATGTTTGTGACTGTGGATTCTATGTGACTGTTGTGTTGTGACTGTGATTTATGTGACGTTATGAGTGACTGTTTTAATGCAGTGTGACTGTGGGCCATGTGACTGTGGGTGGTATGTCTGTGATATTATGAACTGTGGATGCACGTGACTGTTGATGTTGTTGCTTTGGGTGCGTATGACTGGGATCATGATCTGTTTATTTTTGACTTTTGATGTGTGTGACTTTTTTGTTTTTTACTGTTGATTTGTGACTGTGGATCAGTGTATTGTGGTTCAAATGTGACTGGTCATGTGACGTGATTCTGTGACTGTTGAGCAGTGAAACGTATTTAGTTGACTGGTTCAGTGTGACTGGATGCAGTGTGACTGTGTGCATCGTGATGTTGATCAGTTGACTGTTATGTTGTTGACTGTGATCAGTGTGAATGTGATCTATGTGACTGTTTATGTTGTGAGACTGTTGATGCAATGTGACTGTGATTGTGTGACTTTGATCAGTGTGACTTATGTATGACTTGAATGTGACTGTGAATGCAGTGTGACTGTGGATGCAGTGTGACTGTTTAGCAGTGTGACTGTGGATGCATGTGACTGTGGAGTTTGTTACGTCTGTTGTGACTGTTGATGTTGTGTGACTGTTGATGCTGTTGACTGTTTATGTTTGTGTGACTGTTGATGCTGTTTGACTGTTTTATGACAACCTTTGAAGGATGAACGCCTGTTTTCAGCACTGGGAATCCGGCTTTTGCCTGCTCTGTTTTGGCTCTTTGCTCAGGAACAACAACACACACACACACACACCAAACACCCCACAAAACACACCACACACACACACACACACACACACACCACAAGTATCCTTGCAGCCTACAATACAAACAGCTTGTTTCTGAAAACTTTTTATTTTTGAATTTTTTTTAAACTTTTATTTTCCCAAATTTTAATTCAAGTGTTTTATTTCAATAAAAACCCTTTAAACATTAAAATAAGGAAAATTTTTTGGGAGACACCTGTTTGGCGGGGGAACCCGTGACCAAAAAAAGTTTAATGTTTTTAAAAACATTTTTAAAAAATTTTAAAACCCGCGAGAAAAAAACCAGGGAAAAAAACAGAAGCAGGCAAAAAAAAACTATAGAAAACATAATCTTTTAGTCAGGCGAAAAACGAAATTTTGGTTTTCCCTTTTTTGTTTGGGGCGAAGTTTTTAAATCAAAACAATCTTAAAAAATTTGGGGAAAAAAAATTTCATTAAATGAAAAAAGGGTTTGGGGGAATTTTTCCCAAACCTTGTCCATTTTAAAACAATAAATTTCCCAAACCCAAATGCGGGAAAAGGGGCAGGGGCCCTTTTTTGCAGATATTTTTCTAAAGGGGTCTTTTGCGTATTAAAGGGCCCTTCCCCCTAAAGCATAAATTTACAGAAAAGCTGGGGAAAAAGAAGAAAAAAAAAATAAAAAGGGCCCCCCTTATTCTATAATACTGAATACATCAAGGTTTCCAATAACAATAAATTTTAAAAAAAAGAGGGGTTTTTTTTTTTTTTCCTTTCCAAAAAAGGGAAAATTCTGTTGGATTAGTTTGCCGATCCAAGTTAGGCTTTAAAAGTTCCAGAAACTTCATTTTTTCTAAGGCAAAAACCCTTTTTCCAAAAGTGTTTGGAAGAAGGTGCAATCCCCAATGAACGGGAAAGGGGCAGTCTATCATTTTTTCCCTTTTTTATAAGCAACGAAAACCTTTTAAAAACGGATAAAATTTAGTTAAGGCCCTTAGCATGATTCTAACTTTGGAAAGCTTATGGGGGGAAAAAATTATTCTAAGGGGTTTGTGTTTTATGTCAGAAAAAAAACCCGTATTTTCTGTAATAAAGCAGGCTTTAAAAAAGGGTTTTTAGATCAGCAATTGTTAATTTAGTTAAACTAACAACACGGTAAAACAACTTTTTTGCGAGAAGAAAAAAAAATCTACTTCCCAAACTTTTTTTTGTTTGAAAAAGAAAGCCTTACGCCCAAATTTTGGGGAATTGCTAAAATTGCTCCCATTAAACGGGAAGACTATTGGTTTTCTTGGCTTTTTTTCTATTATTTTAAAAGTTTTTTTTAAAAATAAAAGAAGTATCCCAAGTGAGATTTAGGGAAATTTAATATTCAAACTTTAGGCATTGCAAGGGGTTTTTACCCCCCAGGGTCAGTTAAAAAGGCCCTTTTTTGGGTTTTTAATTTTTGATACGATTATTAGGGTTTTTTTAATAATGGTAGTTTTCCCAGTTACGCTGCCTCGTTTACGTTTGGGGAGGGGGGGGGGGCCAATTCAGTAAAAAATTTTTGGGAAAAATTTTTTTAAGGCATTAAACTTACATCAAAATTTTAATTTGGGAATGTTCATTTTTGGATACATTTTCCCCAAAAAAAAAACTGTTTTAAAGACTTTTTTGTCCGGGGTCCCAAATGCTGATGATATATGTATAGGGGATGAATGTCACTATAAAGCAGGCTAAAAAAAAGGGATGAATAAACTATCCGAAAAGTAAACCCGAAAGGCTAGATAATTTACATGAATTTTTTTTTTAAAAAAGGGCCCCCGGCCCATTATCTACAGAAAAAAAGAAACATTATGCTTTTTAATAATGGGAAGTGATCCAGATACATCCCTTTATTTTTCTTTTGGGAAAGGGGGGGCCAAATTCGTAAAAAAAATTTGGAAAAATTTTTTTTTAGGCTTCAACTTACTAAAAAAATTAATTTGGAATTTCAAAATTGGGTTTTACATTTTAAAAAAAGAAAAGGGGGAAATTTGCATCAATTTTTTTTTAAAATCGTTAGCAGACAGCCCTTTGGGAAAAGAATCTTAAACTTTTAAATGTTTTTCCTAAGTAAAATTGTACTTTCCCCAAAACTGTCTTATGGACAAGAAGTTTTTTCAGTGCCCCTAATTTGTTATTTAAAAAAAATTAAAATATAGATTTTTAAGGGGTTACAAACTTGCAGGGGGTTTGGTACCTTTCCATGCTTTCCAAACCACAGAAACTTAAGAAATTGGGGAAAAAAACCCCTTCCCCCTTGCGGGAATCCCGCCCAACTTTCAGGCGCCAAAATTAGTGTTCCCAAGCAAATAAAAAAAAAATTTTTGTTCTGTAGTGAATTAAAAGTTAAAGCGGAAGAAAAAAAAATTTTTTTCCAAAAAGGGAAAACCCCCCAAAAAATTTCGTTTTTAAATGCCTTTTGGGCCCTTAGTTTTCAGACCTCTTTCAAAAATTTTTAAATTTTAAATCAATATAAATTTTAGAAAACCAAAAAAAAGCTTTTCCCTTGTCCTCCAGGGGGAAAATTTGGTTTAAAACCCGGGTTTTTTGCTTGAATATTTTGATGAAAAAAAAAAAATTTTGAAAATCAAAACATAAGGTTGAGATGTTCTGTGCATTTTGGAAAAAAAAAGGATGCTCACTGCTTAGAAGTTTAAAAGATGGATCTTTTTTGGGAAAATCATGACACAGTTTTTCTGAAATTTTTTATACCAGCCTTTTTTAAAAAGAAAAGTTTTTTCTTGGTAAACATCGTTCAATATTTTTAGCCCAAAATTTTTGCAGTTTTTATGGCTCTTAAAAATTTTTTTTTGATTTTTCCCTTTTTTTCTTTTAAAATCTTGCTTTGTGTTGACCCCCAAGTTTAATTTTGTAAAGCTATGAAATCCCCCAAAATTCAAAAGATCTCCAAGGGAAAAAATTTTTTAAATTAAAAATGTCAATTTCACCTTTTCCCAAGTTTAAAAAAGGGATTTGTTTTTTTTTTGTTGGGGCCTTTCAGTTGGAATTTTTTTTAAAATCGTGGGGATGACAAAAGGGGCTGAAAAAAAAGGGGGCCAAAGACTTTTGAAAATGGAATGAATTTTTGAACTTGATGTTCCCCTTTTCTATAAGGAAGGATACCGTTTTATTTTGGGAAAAACTTTTGGGGTTTTAAATTTAAAAAAATTGTTTTAAATTTAAGGAAAAAGATTTTTTAAAGTTGTTTGACCACTGCCCATATTTCTTGTTATATGGATTCTTCTCAAATAGATTCGCGTTTTATAACAGTAAGAAGGGTGAATTCACTATATTTTAGAATGAAGTTAAATGCATTCCTTACAAAATTTTGTAAACATGTTAGATGTCTATGTGGAGATCATATTTCCAATACTCATATCATATTTGAGTGCCCTATTGTAAAACCTTTTTTACCTACATTTTCTGAACAGTCTCTGGAAAATGTATTTGAAAATTCAAAGCTAGCCTTTGCCATTGTCAGATGTTTATTGCATAATCCACTTGAATATTTATTGTAGTTACATTATTGTTATTTCATGTTTCCACATTGTTGAGTTTATATTTTGCTCCTGTTTAAAAGTATTATCATTACTTTTCTAGGTGTTTTTTGTTTGTTTGTTTTTTTAATTTTATTTGGGGGGGGGGGGGGGGTCTCACAAAAATACCAACACTGATGCTATTTCTTAACCTTTTCTCCTTCCACTCCTTCCTCTCCCTTCTTTAACTTCCACTACACTTTCTATTTCCTCGTCTAATATCACTTAGAGTGTACAGACGTTAAATTGAGACACACAACAACAACAACAACAACAACAACAACACACACACACACACACACACACACACACACACACACACACACACACACACACACACACACACACACACACACATACATACATACATACATACATACATACATACATACATACATACATACATACATACATACATACATACATACATACATACATACACAGTGTGTATGTGTGTGTGTGTAATGTTGTAGATGTGTGGGGTTTTTTTAATTCAAAGCAATGACAAAATCAAGTTTGAGTTCACAAACAGTACTATGCGTTCTTTAGTCTGTAAAGTAGGAGATTTCTACCACAAGGCTTAGAAAACAGTTGGGAAAAAAGCTATGTTCGAAATTTTCCTCACTTTCAAAACTGGATTTCACTTCAAAATTGATGAGCTAAAAAGACAAAATACGCACAATTACACAGTAATGTCCATTTTGAAAATGACATCATGGATGTGTCATATCCTAGCCTCACTCTGGGGCACAGAGAATATGCACTCTGTCTCTCTCGGGGTCACATCTGGAAATCACCGGGAAACAGTACATACCTAAGTATGTGTGCACTGACTGAGGACGGAGTTTGCCGTGTATAGATGTCTCTACTGTCGCCACGTACTAGGTCTGATTATTATCATATTATCATACTCAAGCTTCAAGAGATTTTTTTTACCTTAAAGGAGATTATTGGTTGTTTTCTCTGAATAAAGCCAGTCTGAATGTAGCACTTTCAAAGCACAGGGACATATTGATGTAGGCCTTGAGGCTGTAAAGATGTGGTCATAGGGGAGCAAAGCGTCAGAGACCTCACCTCTCTAGGGGCCAGCATATTGAGGGCGGCGCCCATCTCCTCTCCCTCGCTGCTTTACCTTCCCTGATCCTAAAGAGGGCACGTACCCACGTACAGCTGGGTGAACTTTGGGGAGGGGGGGGGACTGTACTGAAGCCAAGGCGCGCAAACGGTCACCCATCCAAGTGGTAACCACGCTCAACGCTGCTTAACTTGGCTGGAGGAAAGTGAGTGCTTCGACCACTGAGCTATCCCGTCCCCCGTTGGCGCTGTACCTGCATTAATTACTAGCTGACAAACCTTTTGGCTCTGAGCCAATATGGACGTGGACTTTCCGAGAGAAAAAGTACACCAGTGTTCCAGAGAGGTCTCTGATTAGCCAGCGTTCCCATGTACACGTGACGGATATAGGAAAGCCTTGACTATTATTAGTAGCTAATCATAACAAGCAGTCAAGGAGGACAACGTGACATGCGCCAAACGGCAAGATCCATAACCAAATAGATTTTATCTTAACACCACGGCGCTTCAAATCCAGCATCAACAGAGCCAGAACAAGAACCTACCCTTGAGCTGACATAGGCAGCGACCACGACCTTGTGCTGCTGGTATTCAAAATGAAGCTGAAGAAAAACAAACAGCCTGCAAACCCACGTATCAAATTTGACGTGGACAAACTGAAAGATCCAGATGTCGAGGAGATCTTCCAAGCTAAGCTTGGCGGACGTTTTGCGGCATTAACCCTCCTGGACAATGACATCAGTGACCTCACCAACAACTTTAATGAGGCAGTCCGAGAAACAGCAGAGGAGGTACTCGGTCGTCAGAGGAATAAACACCAACCATCGACTACCAATGACATCTTGGACCTCTGCGATACAAGAAGAGCACTGAAACCAACCAGGTCTTCCAACACTAAAGAATACCGGGAGGCCAACAATCTTGTGAAGAAGTCAATGTTAAAGGCCAGAGAGAAGTGGATCAGTGATCAATGTGATGAGATCGAAAAAAGCATGAAAGTGGGCAACAGTAAAAAGGCATACGACACCCTGAAGAAACTCACAAAACCACTTCAAACCAAATCATCAGTCATTGAAGACAGCTCCGGAAACCTCCTCACAGAAAGCTCAGCTGCATTGAACAGGTGGTCTGAGTATTGTCAAGAACTGTACAACTACCCAATACAACCTGACAAGAGCATAATAGAAGAGAAAGCAGCAACATCAAGAGCACCCTCGCCATTACCTATACTGAGGGAAGAAGTGGAAGAAGCCATCCGCAGCTTACCAGTAGGAAAGTCCCCAGGAGCAGACAACATACCAGCAGAGCTGCTCAAGCATGGTGGCGAAACAGTCATCACACATGTTACAGCTATCTGTCAGAAGATTTGGGAGACAAAACAGTGGCCAACAGAATGGACACAATCACTCATCATACCCCTGCCCAAGAAGGGGAATTTACGCCAATGCCAAAACTATAGAACAATCAGCCTCATCAGCCACGCCAGCAAGATCATGCTCAAAGTTATTTTGAATCGACTCAAGAAGGAGGCAGAAGAAACACCTTGCAGAGGAACAAGCTGGGTTCAGGCAGGCAGGAGCACAATCGAACAGATTTTTAACTGCCACATCCTGATGGAAAAACATCTTCAACATCAGAGAGACCTGTTCCACAACTTCATCGACTTCAAGAAGGCTTTCGACAGAGTATGGCACGAAGGCCTGTGGCAGGTCCTCAGAATGTTTGGCATTGAAGAAGGACTAGTGCAAACCATTCAAGCACTATACAATACCGCAAGCAGTGCAGTCCTTCTGAACAATCAGGTCGGAGACTACTTCAAAACCACAGTTGGGGTCCGACAAGGATGCCTGTTATCTCCAGTCCTGTTTAATCTGTTCTTGGAAAACATTATGAGAGAGACCCTTCATGACTTCCACTCTACCATCTCCATTGGTGGCAGACCCCTCAACAACTTGCGGTTTGCCGATGACATTGACCTCATGGGCGGAAGTAACACAGAGCTGCAAGATCTTACGACCAGACTTGAGAACAGAGCTGGAGCATATGGGATGGAGGTGAGCTCGGAGAAAAGTAAAATACTTGTGAACAGCACGAGCAACGCCACTGCTAAAATTTACATGAACGGCCAACAACTGGAGGAGGTAGACGCTTTTAAATACCTTGGCGCTACACTCACAAAGGACGGGCGATCGACGACAGAAATCAAAGTCAGACTAGCCATGGCAACATCTTCCATGACAAAACTCACCACCATATGGAAAAGTAAAAAGATCAGTTTCCCAGTCAAACTAAAGCTCTACAAAGCCCTAATTCAGACGATCCTGCTGTACGGAAGTGAAACCTGGACATTGACTGCTGAAACAGCAAAGCGAATCCAGTCATTTGAAACAAAATGCCATAGAAAACTACTGGGCATATCCTGGAGAGAACGAAAGACCAATGAATTTGCCAAGAGTCAAATAACACGGCTGGCAGGTCCATAGGAACCCCTTCTCACTATCGTCAAGAAGAAAAAGCTGACATGGTTCGGCCACGTCACCCGCCACAACACTCTGCCAAAAACAGTACTGCAGGGAACACTCGAAGGTGGCAGAAGAAGGGGAAGACAGAACAAGTCATGGATGGACAACATCAGAGAATGGACCAGGATGAATGACTCGGCACTACTGCCCAGAGCCGAGGACCGAGATGGATGGAGGAGGCTTACCACGGCATCGTCTTTCGTGTCTCCCCCACGACCGCCTAGGTCACGGGTCTGATGATGATGATGATGATGAATCATGACAAACAATAACATGTGTGTATGTGTGTGTGGTATAATTTGTTACGTTTTACTTATAAATGGTTGGTTGCATGCGCTTGAATTATTTGAATGCGAGCGGTTTGGTTTGTTTGCTGTACAAGATTCAGCGCTATATAAATTCCATTATTATTATTATTATTATTATTATAAATCTTCTAGTTTTAACACATTTCGAGACATTGGAAATAAAATGTAACATACATTGATCAAACCACCGATTGATTTTTGCTTAGTGTGGCAGACAGAGTGACTGAGTGATTAATTAATTAATGGAAAATGGATGAATAAAATTATTCAATCGGTTGAGGTTGATTGTTTGATCGATGGATCACAGGTGAACGGCAGTCATGGGCGGCTCCAGCGGACAAGGAAAACCTGACCGTGAAAACAGACGATCGACGTTGCTCTCGTCATTGCCTGGCAGGGGCGACAACCGTCGCCATTTCCTCGTTCCCCTACAGCCAGCTGCACGAAGCAGCTGAAGATCACGTGGCCTGCAGTGTCACGCCTGTCGTGACAGCCACCAGCACTAGGCAACACGGGAGACAAACCTAATGGGAAACAGGCCACATCAAGGTAGATCAGTCTGTCTGCAACTTGGACAAATGGCTTTGGTCAAATGTAACCTGAATCACTTTACTCTGTTTTCCAGGCTCCCCATGGTTGGTCATTTGATGGGTTATCAGTTAGTGTACAATGATCTCAACTTGAGTCAAAGAAACAGCCGTAATGTATGTATGTATGGATGGATGTATGAATGTGTATATATTATTATTATTATTATTATTATTATTATTATTATTATGTTATTATTATTATTGTTATTATCATTATTATTATTATTATATTATTATTATTATTATTGAGTCACTAACATTAAGTCGAACATATCATGATACACGTGTATGTATATATTATTGTTATCAAATCAGAAATGTAAGCTGTCGTCCATTATACTCATGATGCCTGTGATGGGTAGATTGTAGTTATACTGTCAAATTGCCCGTAGCTGTTCATTGATTGTTACAAGGAAATAAAGTGAATACTGTATAACATCGGGTTTATATTTGTTTCGAAATGGAGTATCAACTTTATATGGTCTGTTTTTCCTGCTCTTGGTGTGTGTGTGTGTGTGTGTGTGTGTGTGTGTGTGTGTGTGTGTGTGTGTGTGTGTGTGTGTTGTTGTTGTTGTTGTTGCTTCGATTTTACGTCTGTTCACTCAAAGTGATATTAGACGAGTGTGTGTGTGTGTGTGGTGTGTGTGTGTGTGTGTGTGTGTGTGTGTGTGTGTTGTGTGTGTGTGTGTGTGTGTGTGTGTGCGTGTGTGTGTGTGTGTGTGCGTGTGTGTGTGTGTGATTAAGTAAGTGAGTGAGTTAACTCAAGTCCAGTCAAATCAAGTCATAATGATCTTTATTGAGGGTAAACGATTCAAGTTTATACAACTTGTTTTCATCCTGCCCTCACACCAAAAAAAGAAAACTGTCTTATAAAAGCATTCAAAACTCAGTGTTAATCTACGTCAAAAAGAACACAATGAATGACCTCATAATAGAAGATAAAAACTAAGGCAGTAAAATATAGCCTAATTTTGATAGACAAATAATGAAAATTGAAACAAAGGTAAGAAAAACTTTACAAAGCAACCACATGTAATGTAATTCCGTGCATAAAAAGGTGGACTTACAATTCGCCCATCAGATGTTTCTTCAAATTTTTCTCAAACGTTTGCTCTGAAGGAGCTACTTTCAGAAAGGGAGGTAGAGTTTTCCACTGTGTTATTCCTGGATAAGCAAGGCTTGACTTATAGAGATTATTACGGGGCCTGAGCAAAACAGTTTATGAGTAGGCATGTTTTATGGACGGCAATTAAAAAAAAATTCTTTGGGGGCTTTTCCGTTTAATTAGATAGTAAATACATAGACAACTGTAAAAATCAAGACTGTCTTTGAGAGGAAGAATATCCAACTCTTTGTAGTTGGTGGTGGTCAGTGTATTAGGATTCAATCGGATTAGTTTGACAGCTCTTTAATGTAGGCGGCTTATATGCTTCAGATTTGTTCCACTAGCACTATCCCATAAGTTGGAAGCATGATTTATAAAAGATAGAACATGCGCGTCAAAGAATAGTTTCCGTGACTGCAGATTTAGAAAATTCTTGATTTTTCTACTTTGGTATAATCTTACTGACATGTGTTTTCCTAATGAGGCTATCTATTTTTTCCAAGATGAACATTGTCAGTTACTGCACTTAGTACTTTTTGTGAAATACTTCTTCGATTTTCTGTCCTTTAATAATTATTGGCAAGAATGGAGAACACAATTCCTGTCTTTTACGCCGAGTGTTTATAAACGTACATTTTGTTTTGTTTGAATTAAGAGAGATATTATGAATGAGTTCTGTCCATTCAGTAAGTTTATCAAAATCTGCCTGCACATCACTTACAAGCTGGTTTGGATCACTGTTGTTACATTGAATTGACGTATCATCAGCAAACATTTCACAGGAACAATAAATACACAGAGGTAGGTCATTAATATAAACAGAGAAAAGAAGTGGTCCTAATATTGGTCCCTATGGTATTACAGTTTTTGACGGGTAGTTAGGTGGATCTCGTACGCTCGATTTCAACAAGTTGCTGATGCTTACTGAAAAATTAGTGTAAAAATTGTAACGCTTGGTTGGAAATTACAAAGCATTTAATTTTTTTTAATGAGGAGAGTGGCTAATGACATAAAAAGCTTCAGCAAAGTCGAAAAATAGGACTGTAGTAATTTCGTTTTTATTGATATTTAAAAGAGAATGCCCAATCATTTGTAGGAAAGCAGTATGGCTAGAATGGCTTTCACAAAATCCTGACTGAATTTCATTAATTAGATCATAGGTTTTAAAATGAGAATGTAAGTGAAATTCAATGTTTTTTTCTAATGGCTTAGACAGGAATGTCTTCAAGTGCCGTCACACTCCCTCTTTTCTTTCTAAGCTCGCATGAGACAGAGGGGCGGTAATCACGACAACAGGTAAGATGCTGAAGCATAGCGTTTGCTTCCCTTGGATTACGTTGTATCTCTCCCAGCCCTGTGTGGGCTGTCATCCTAACCCCCCCTCCCCCTTCATCTCCAATCCCCATCGCCAATCTGATTTTCCTTCTTTTGGCTCCCCTCCCCCCCCCCCCCCTCCCTCGCCCCCTCCCCAAGATGTTATTCCCCTTCCCGTGCCAGTGTCGTCTGTTTTCTGTAAACAGTGGCTCATTCTCTAATGTACATGTATGTATGTGTGTAAGTAGCTGACTCTGTGAACTCAACTGAACTGAACCCTCAGTTGACAGGCAGCCCGTCCTCACACATCGGCCTTTTCTCCCTTTCTGTAAGACTTTTCACTGGCTCTTCCTTTTTCTTTCTGGATTTTTAAAAAAATGTTGCTTTTGGCCAGAGCTCCGAGATTTACCAATGTTGAGATTTTTGCGTATGCAGCCATTTGTTTACCATCTAGGTAGCTGCATTCCGACTTCGGTGATGGTCAACAGTATGTATGCTGCCACACAATGGCCCATTTTCTGAAAGTGAAGTGTGAACGTGTGAACAAGATATTCTGTTGGGTCCGTACATAGGACTTTGACCTATTATCTCATCCAAATGTTAATGACTTTCGGGTTAGTGGGGATGGTACTAATGTTTACTCAGGGACAAAATCCTCTGTAACGGGCGCCTCGATTGTGGACCCACTGGCCCTTTACAGGGGCTATGTATGGTGTGGGCTGAGTGGCAAGTTTGAATCAACACATGAATATTTAGTAACTTTGAAAGTATTACACTAATCACGTGGCCAACACCCAGGCACATGTATGTGTCAAGCTTGACCTATTTTGATCAAAGGAAACTTACAACACAGCCCAGTGGAACACTTGTCAAGCCAACAGACTCGTTTTCTCCGTATTGTTCTTTTCGTAGACCATCACAAAGTGAACAGTGTTTGGCATTTTTATAGCAATTCATGCACTGGTCTTTTGACAAATCTTTTAACTATTTTTGTCCCTTTTGTAAAAGAGGCTTCAGTGTGACTGCCCCAACGTAGATGGATGACTGTGCTGGATTCAGCGGTCCTCTGCCCTGACCTCACAGTGACCTGGGTTTGGGTGTCCCCAGACACTCCTGTGTCTGGCTGTGGCGAGGTTTCTCTGTGTCAAGCCTTTGGGTTTGAGGTTAGTGGGGAAAGGGTCGTCAGAGGGACGTTGTGGGGGCCGCCATCCCCGGTGGGCTTCTCACTCAGTCTGGCTCCAGGACCACACTACTATTGTCATCAGCAGAAGGCGAGGCTTCGTAGGTGATGTCTTGCGTGTGCTAGCTAGGAACAGGTACTACCGAACACAAGTGATCCAGCCGCAGTGCAGGGTCTCTCCGGCTGGTGGCCCTTCAGCAGCTTAACATTGACAAGTACCCTGTGGACTTTTTACCCTGATGATGGGAGATAACAAATCTGCATTTGGCTAGAGATAGAAATGAGCGGGAAGGGAACCGCAGCAGGACAGGGATGTCACCGGAGCAACAACAACAACAATATGGACATGCACTACACCGCAGCAAGAAATAAATCCACGTGACAGGTGTGTGTGTGTGGCCAGCTCATCAGAAACTACACGGATACCTATGCTGGTGAAGTGTCGGTGCTTGCTGAGAACGACTGTCGACAGTGTTTCAGCGCCGCATACGTTCAGGACTTCTGAAGTCGGGTAGAGGCTGAAGTCACCGGCACCATTCTCCTTTATTATGGGGAAATAGACACACGTTGTCCTCCTGACTGACAAAGAAATGTACATACGCAAAACTCTACATTATATTACCGGGACTGTGACCACATCCTTTTCAGTGTGCTAAGCACTGGCTTGAACAAGAGACACTGTAACGTACATACACGAGGGTTTGTCCACCTGTGTGCCCAAAAAGGAGGAGGAAGGAAGGGACAGGCCTGTACTCTGTCTGATTGGCAAACTGTGAAGTCCTCACCTTCCATTCACCAGTTGCCGCCCCAAATCAAAGCAAAACCCCAGAGGACAGAAGGGGGTGGAGACAGCTGACTGGGGAGGCATCAGCGACTTCCATCAAGAGTGATGTCACTACAGGCGAAGGGCATGACAGGTGAACTTTAGAATAAGAATAGAATAATAATAATAATAATAATAATAATAATAATAATAATAATAATAATAATTATTATTATTATTATAATTATAATTATAATAATAATGTATGGATTTTATAAAGCGCAGAATAGAATAAGAATAGACTGTATGATTGCCAGCATGCCGTCATAATAGCAGTTGCTCAAATATTTTTTGTCAGTGGTAGGAAATCTACCATAGAATTTATTTTTGGAACATACTGTCACCCACCACGTTACGGAGCGATGGGATTGAGTTCAAACAGTCCTGCCCACTGGGCTGTAGCATCCCTCGTTTTGTCTTGTCTTGTCTTGTCCTACCCTTTTAGTCTCAGCAGCTTTCTCAGCGTGAAATTCGCGAGAACAGCTATCTCCATTTCTTTTCCCTGGTCTGTTTGAATGTTTCTCTTCAAAAGCGACTTTTACAGTACAACTCTGATGTTGCCGTGGATTCTTTTACACGTACTGAATTTGTGATGCACACAAGACCTTAGTTTATCCTTCCTCAAAAGACTCGCACCCAGCCACTGGATGGATGCAGATTTCAGGTTCAAGCGCGGTTCGAGCCAACAACGTGTTGCTTTCTCTCTAGACGGGTGCATTACCTCTGGACCACCGATCTACTGATGTCAGGTCGGGTCAAAGAGTGGAGCGTGTCGGCGGACTGTCAAGACTGCAGCTGGCCTGAAGAACGGGGACTGATGACCACCATGCCGCAGTCAGCTTCACAGCCACTCCACGGTCATCAGTCTGAAAGAAGCCTCTGCATGGCCGGGATAAGAAATCAGGCTCCAATGAATAAAACTGAGGTTTTGCAGACGTACAGGGCCACTTTCAGTCAGTGGCCTCACGGCATACACAATAATCGTGCACCTCCACAGAGAAGATAGCGAATCGTCTGAAAGGTGAAGCGCTTAGACACACATCAATAAAGAATTAATAAGACAATTAATTTTTATGGCGCAAATCTAAATTTATTACCTGAGCTCTTGGAAGTACAAACCATAGTTACCAAGGAGGTAGATAGATAGATAGATAGATAGATAGATAGATAGATAGATAGATAGATAGATAGATAGATAGATAGATAGAGAGAGAGAGATAGAACTCTGAAATGGTTTGATCAGCCTTAGGCCACAATACCAGAGAAATGGGGGGAGGGGGTAGCAACAGAAAGAGCAGTGGTTTCACAAACACAATATTGAATCAGCTGTGAATTTACACTTCCGAATGCATACTTCTCTTCCTCTGACAAAAACAGAGGGTTTTAACTTGGTATCTCTGGACACCCATTCAGTTCTGGCACCAACATAGCTTATATAAATGGAAATGATGCAGAGAAACACCCTTAGAGTAGTGATCATGTACCATACATCTAAGCTAACAAAAAAATCAAACTGAATGTCAAAGTCCTTCAGATGAGACTATAAACCGAGGTCCCGTGTGCGAACGCACGCAGAACATCTTGCGCACACGTTAAATCCTGTTCCGCTTTTCGTAAGAGTAGGCCATTGTGTGCCGGTGGGAACGGATGACAAAATTTACAAAACCGCATACACACGCGGAACAGATGTAAAAAAGCACATAAGCGCTTATTCCATTATCCTCGATATAAAAGAATAAATAAATTAATTAATAAATAAGTTACTGTTAACCATTAAAGACAGCAATGCCATCTTTGTGAGAATGACAAATGCATTCTGCAGTGTTGTTAATGCAGTGGACCAGACCAAAAACTCATTATATCTTTTAGGATTATAGTACACTACATAGTTAACGAAAAGTCGGTATTACAGTAACACTGATCCTGAGAGAGAGAGAGAGAGAGAGATAGAAGAGGAGATAGAGAGAGAGAGAGAGAGAGAGAGAAGATGAGAGAGAGAGAGAGTTTCACTTGACTTACTTACTTACTTACTTACTTTACTTACTTACTTACTACTTACTTTCCTTCCCTTGTACTCTGTGCGTGCCGGAAGATATATGAGGAGGGACAATCCATGGACTTTCAGTGTTTCTGCCACGAATCACTCCAGCGTCGCTGGTCTACCTCTGGCCTCTTGTGCCAGAGTACCTCAAGTTGTAAGCACGCCAAGGCTGGCTGGTTTGGCGGCATCCGTGTGAGATGCCCGAACCACTTGGTTCGTTGTTGTTCAATATGGTGTAGGACGGGTGTGGCTCCTACCATGTCTCTGATCACCTCGTTTCTTATCTTGTCTCTCCTGGTCTTGTTGATGGCTTTCCTCAAGCACTTCATCTCACACGTTACCAGTTTCTGCTCCAGGGCTTTTGTCAGGGGCCATGTCTGGCACTGGTAAGTGAGAGCCATGTCTGGCACTGGTAAGTGAGAGTTGGCAGGAAGATGGCGTTGATCAGCTTTACCTTGGTGCTCATAGGGATGTTAGAATGTCGCAGAAGCAGGGCAAGTTGATAGCTGACTGCGTTTGCTTTTTGACAGCGTGTTTCTATTTCTCTGTCCAGTTTTCCATCTTCTGTGAATATACTAAGTACTTGAATTCAGTCGTCCACTTTAGTTGGGCTCCATTGATGTTGATTTTGAGGTTTTTTGGAGTTCTACTGAATGTCATGGCTTCGGTCTTGCTTACGATATTTTCATGCCATAGGTTTCACAGCATGTATTGAGCTGGTCTGTGTGCTCTTGCAGCTTGTCTTTGTTATCATTGGTCATGACTTGATCGTCAGCAAACAGAAGTTCGTTGAGTGCCTCCAGGTCTGAGTTGGCTTCCTTTGTGATCTGATCCATATATATGATGAAGAACAGAGGGGAAAGGACGCAGCCCTGTCTCACCCCAGACGTCACAGGGAACCAGTTGGAAAGTCCACTTGGAGTGCAAACTGCGCTCTTGCTGATGTTGTATATAGCTCTGATGTTATTTGAGAGCTGCCCCTTGATGTCAAACTGCTCCAGGACCCTCCAGAGCTAATCTCTGTTCACTCTGTCAAATGCCTTTTCTTGGTCGACAAATACTAGGTGGAGTGCTTGATTGTACTCAAGAGCTCTCTCACTCAGTTGTCTCATTGCAAAGATTGCATCAGTACAGCCTCTCCCTTTCCTACAGCCAAACTGAGCGTCACACTAGGTGTTCTGCTTTTGCTCTGGAGCGCTGCTCTAGGATTTTTGCGTACATCTTTCCTACATGGCTGAGGAGTGAAATGCACCTGTAGTTACTACAGTCCTTTTTAGTGCCCTTCTTTTTCCATATGAACACTACAATAGCGTTCTGCCAGTCTTCTGGAACTCTTCTTTCCTCCCATGCCTTTTGGAAGATGGTTGTGATCCATTTGACTCCAGTCTCTCCACAGGCCAGGATGGCTTCTGTTGTTATGCCATCTGCACCTCCTGCCTTCCCTATAGGGTTAATCTTGATGGCCCTTCTTACTTCACACTCCAAGATGGTGGGTTCGGAGTGGTCTGGGTGGTTGGGAGTGAATTGTGATTGTGTGTCAGTCGCCCTGATGGGTTTAGAAGGTCTTTAAAGTAGTCTTCCCATCTCTTTATGATCTCATCCTCTTCCTGCAGTGGCTGTCCGTTTGCATCGTTGATCGCAGTGGTGGGGTCAAAGGGTTCCTCCTGTCTTCGCATGGCTTTTACACTTTTGTAGAACTCTCTTGGAGAGTGTTTACACATTTAGCTAATTTCTTCACCATACTTTTTCCATGAAGCCTCCTTTGCTGCTCTCACCACCTGCTTGCTGTTTCTTCTTGCGAGTCTGTAGTTCACGTAGTCATCTTCTTGATTTAATTCAACCAGATCTTGGAGAGTCTCCTCTTTTCTTTGATGTCCTTCTTGACTTCATTCCACCACGCTTTTGTCTTTCTGGTTCCATTTCTGTCCTTCCTGTTGCCGCATGCCTCTTGCAATGAGTCCGGGATAGCTATTTTAAAGGTACTCCAGGCCTCCTCAATATTCATATCTGTAGGGTCCACCCCGTTCAGCTTTTAAGCTACAGTGTTGAGGATGTGGTCCGCACTTCAGCATATTTGAGCTTTTTCATGTTGATCCTCTCTGTCTGTTTCATTTTGCCTGGCGTCCTCTTCTCTCGTGTGTTGTGTTTCAGGATGACTGGTCTGTGGTCTTAGTCTAGGACCGCATTTGGAATAGTCCTCGCATCGGTAATGTTGTTTCTCATACCAGTTTTAGTTAGAATGAAGTCAATCTGTGATCTTACATTTGTGTTGTTCCACTAGTACCAGGTGTAGATTTGGCTGTGTCGATGTTGGAAGAAGGTGTTGGTGATCAGCAGTTCATGCTCTGCGCATAGTTCCAGCACATGGTTGCCGTTGTAATTGCAGGGTGTTCGATGGTCACTGTGCGGGCCAAGATAATAATAATAATAATGTATGGAATTTATATAGCGCTGAGTCTTGTAAAGCTACAAATCAAAGCGCTTTTTTTTAATGCGTGTGTATGCGGTTTTTTAATTTTGTCATCTGTTCCCACCGGCACACAATGGCCTACTCTTTCGAACAGCGGAACAGGATTTAACGTGTGCGCAAGATGTTCTGCATGCGTTCGCACACGGGGCCTCGGTTTATAGTCTCATCCGAAGGACTTTGACATTCAGTTCGATTTTTTGTCAAACTGGAAAGAAAGGGCGAGGCTGGGAATCGAACCCAGAACCTCACGATTTACTTGTTGGCAGGCAAACGTCTTAACCATCCTGCCACCGTCCTCCCATGCGGTATCCATGGCGTTCTCCTCTCACCTACTCTGCCGTTGAAGTCTCCCATGACATAAAGATATTCACTGTCATGCACCCCGTTGATAACGTCTGAGAGGTTTCCAAAGAAGTCATCCTTTTCTTCGTCCGAGTATGTGTCATTACAAGGCGCATAGATCTGTATGTAGTTTGCGATCTTCTTTCCTTCTCTCACTCTGATCTTGATGAGTCTCTCCGAGATGTACTCGGTGTTCAAAATGTTTTTTGCTCTATTTGGATGCAGAATAAATCCCACACCGTGTACTGCACTCTGATCTTTGCTCACTCCGCTCCAGATGAGAATAAAGTCAGAGTCAATTACCTTTGTCCCTGTACCTTTCCTTCTGATGTCTGCTAAACCCATGATCAATAGATAGATAGATAGATAAATAGATAGATAGATAGATAGACAGACAGACAGACAGACAGATAAATAGAAAGGTAGAAAGATAGATAGATAGATAGATAGATAGATAGATAGATAGATAGATAGATAGATAGATAGATAGATAGATAGATAGATAGAGAGACAGACAGACAGACAGACAGACAGATATGTAGATATGTAGATATGGAGATAGAGTTTTAATTGTAAAGCCACCCAGCTGTACACAATAGGATTTTACATTTTCACCACACACAAACAAAACTGCGAAGAAAACAATACAACCTGGCATTATCAAGAGCGATTTTTCGCAGAAACATAAACCACTTCAATTTAGAGAGAGAGGGAATTGAATTGAAGTGAATTAATTTTATTTTAAGAGAGTTATGGGATAAGCAAACAGGCATTTTTTTTACAACCATCCCTCTGGGGAAAAGAACAGAAAAACAACAACAAATCTCTCGGCCAAACAACAAAGAACACCATTTTGTTCGAAGGAAAAGAAAAAAATCAAATCATCTAAAATGTAAAATACGTAATTATTGTAAGCATATAACTTAAAAACTGACTGGACTGAGGGGGGAGAGAGAGAGAGAGAGAGAGAGAGAGAGAGAGAGAGAGAGAGAGAGAGAGAGAGAGAAAGGAAGTGAAGCAGACGGGCACATCAACCTAAGAGAAAGACACCCAGACCATTTGACCTGCCTGCCTTCCAACCACCTTCACCATCACCACCGTCATCATCACCACCACCATCATCATCACCACCGTCATCATCACCACCACCACCACCATCACCACCACCACCACCGTCATCATCACCACCACCACCACCACCACACCACCACCACCACCATCACCACACATGGCTGGCAAGGTCAGGCCAGGCAGTGTGGGAAAATGGAACATTGATTTTCCCGCTGCTGCAGTCACTGGTCGGAAGAAATTGTTTCTGCCGATATTAGCCTGGTTTGTTTTGTCTGTTGCCAGCTTGAATGACTCTTGCATACAGACAGACAGACAGACAGACATGCATGCGTGCTCATCTATTTTGTGATTGTCTTCAAACCAGTACATTTAGGCTGGTATATACGGGGTGGGTGGTTTTAGTTGGGTCTTTGTTTCACACACCTGATCTTCGGTCTTTTTTAATTGCACTGGTTTCAATCCCAACCATAAGAAGGGGGGTGGCAGGATGGTTAAGACGTTCGCCTGCCAACAAGTCAACCGTGAGGTTCTGGGTTCGATTCCCAGTCTCGCCCTTTCTTCCCAGCTTGACGAAAAAAAATGTCGAAGTATAAACTGAGGCCCGTGTGCGAACGCACGAAGAACATCTTGCGCAGACGTTAACAACTCGTTCCACCTTTCGGAAGAATAGGCCATTGAGTGGCGGTAGGAACGGATGACAGAAAGAAAACCCAGCATGCACACAAAATGTGTTTAGACACTATCCCCGAAGTCGGAATGCGGCTTCCTAAATCGGGGGGCGGGGGGAGGGGGGGGGGTGTTGGAATTAACATTCGCAAAAATCTTTGGTGAACCTCGGAGCTCTAGCTGACCAACGTAAGAAAGAAATCTCAACCATCAGAATCTCTCTCTCTCTCTCTCTCTCTCTCTCTCTCTCTCTCTCTCTCTCTCTCTCTCTCTCTCTCTCTCTCTCTCTCTCTCTCTCTCTCTCCTCTCTCTCTCGACGCGTCCCGTACTGTGCAAGCGATCGGATGGATTAGTGGTTGAAGAATTCATCCTGCTTAGCTGACCTGGACTACAACTGTGTGGGATGCACATGCGTGTTTTTGAAAGTAGTGCACCTTACACACACCCATGTCATTCAAAGTGTAAATTTCAAACTGTCTGCGCGAGTTTTGCCACGAACTTTATCTACCTTGTGTCTTAGAACTGAGTTTCACGTGCAATGTCGTGACAGTGACATTGGCCTTGATTGTTTACTGGTAACCACAGGCACCTTAAAGATATCACAAGAAAGTTTTTCTCACCCTCACTTAAATATGTTGCAATTCATGGACTGGCGATTTGCTCACATACAGCAAGAGCTGCAACAGCATGCTGCCGGCATTAAATCGACTATTGAGGAAAAATTCCAGAGGTTAGACAATAGCATTTCTCACCTTGCAAGGGACATGAGTGAATTAAAAGAAGTGGTTGAAGAAAACAGAGAGAATGTTGAAGACCTCATGGAAGACAGGCACACGATAATGGACAGACTGGACAAGCTTGAAAGAAACTTGGAAGTGGTTGAACAGGATGCAAAAGCATGCAATGTAGTGTTCTTCAACATAGAAGAACATCGATACGAGAACAGGGCTTCTACAACACAAGCCATTGTAGACCTTCTGAATTCCTACAATCCAGAAACTTACTGGCATCAAGACGACATTGTCAAAGCATTCCGACTGGGGAAACCTCGGCAACAAGGAAGAGACCCTCGACCAATCCTGGTGCAGTTCAGCCGATGGTCTGACAAAATGGCTGTGCTGGGTGATTCCTACTCAGAGATGACCTCAGAACAAAATGGCATTAGTGTAGCATCTGACCTCACCTCACGGCAAAAGGAGCTGATTGACTTCTACCGCAGTCAGGGAAAAAGTCGCCTACTTCTACAATGGCAGATTGCAGGTCAGGGACAGACAGGAGTCAAGACCAAGGCTTCCTGAAAAGGAACGAAATACAGCACAGTCCACTCAGGAAACAGAAGACTGGCCGCATCTACAACACACCAGACAGTGAGGACGTGACAGAGGCTGGTTCAACAAACAGTCAACTGGAAGCACTAACAGGGCCAGCAGCCAGATCTCCAGGTCATCTCACTTCAACCAAAGGATGACGATTTTGAAGTTCCTCCCCAAGTGTCAGACGTCAGTGGCAACCATACTCGGGCAAGGCCTTTCAAAGGAAACGTGGAAATACTGTCTCCAGGAGCAATACAGAGTACACAAGATCCACCAATTCCAGGGACTCTGTTCATACCAGGAATAGGCAAAAAATGTTCCATGATGAATTTGACAGGAGACCAGTTGTTCCAGCCACTCAATCATACAGTGAGGAGGAAAATGACTTTCCATCACCTGAGCAGAAACGGTTTGTGTTTTTTAAAGACCAGTGCTACAAAGAGACCAGAGCAACTGGTGATAGACTAGAACAGTATTCTGAGAGCAGGACACCTAGTCGCCAAGATCGAAGCAACAATATGCAAGAACCTGGCATACATACAGTGTGTGAGGCTGTTGGGGAGTCTTATAACAGTCACAATGACTCAAAGAAAAGTACAGACAGGTGTGAAAGTGATGAAAATGAGGAAAACATTGTAGAGAAAGACAATCAGTTTTCTCCATTACCCAGGAATAAAGCACAGAAAGATGACGACAAAACTACAGATGATGAAACTGAAGTAAAAATGAGGTGTGACAAGGAAACCTTCCACCAACATGGTCTTGACACTCATGAACATGGACTGAACACTACAGACGGTGAACAAGACATAACAAAGGTTTATGAGACTCAAGAACTGACTGATAGCAACCTTGACAGACCGACTGACACTGTAGACCAAAACAACAGTATGAAGAGCCCAGAAAAACATGGTGACAGTGAGGTCTCACAATTAAAGAACGGTAGAAGAAAAGATGGTAAGGAAGTTCATAAACAGTCAGGCACCAGCAGAAGTAAAAACGCTGACTCTCAGAAAAAGGTTGAGGTAACAGAGCAGGGCAAAGCAGGATCTGTAAGCCTGTGTAATGCCCAGACATCAGCAGCAGGGAGGCAGCCCAGGCCGCCAAGGCGGGCTGCCTCTCAAAAGCAAACAAGCCCAAAGCACGCACGTAGAGACACGCAGGTCAGTTAGCCAATCCAGCATCCTGGACTCTCTCAGGAGAGTTTCAGTGGGGGAACATTCCCAAGAGAGCGATGTGGCCTCGCGTGAGAAAAGAAAGCCTGCTAATTCTGGAGCCTCTGTCTCCAAGAAATAGGACATTGGCCGGGCCACAGGAAGATTACCTACATATAAAAGTAATGGAACCCTATTTCCTGGCTCTGTTGATAAATCCAAAGAGAAACACACAATGTTTGTAAGTACTGTAGATAAACAACATATTAATTTTCTAAACTATAATGTTAATGGCTTATTACAAAAGTTAGAAAATAATGATTTTGTTAATTTCATTTTGTCTCATGATTTTATATGTTTAACAGAAACCTTTGTAAGTTTTGATTTTGAATCACCACTATTCAGTGATTTTGTTGTATTTACATCAAAGGCCCAAAAACTGTCGCATCAGGGCCGGTATTCTGGAGGAGTGATCGTGATGGTGAGGAAAAAATATGCCTGCTACGTTGAAAAGGGTGATGTAGTATATGATAATATGGTTGTGCTCAACATTCAAAAGGATCTGTTACAAACTAATGAAGATGTGCTGCTAATTTGTACTTATATACCCCCATATGATTCTATATTTGGGAAACATCACCAAAATGGTTATGGCATGGAAATGCTAGAACAGTGTATATTGGACTTACAGGAATCGATTTATGATTTTTATGTTCTATTAACTGGTGATTTGAATGCAAGAACAGCATGTGAAAACATTTCTTTTCCTGATGATGAATTTGATTGGGAGTTAAACACAGTAGATGTTGCAAATGATTATTCTAGAAATTCACAAGACAAACAAACAAATGTGTTTGGCAATCAGCTGCTTGAAATCTGTAATATGTTTAATTGCTTAATTTTAAATGGTCTGTGTCAACATGCCTTTGATGATGGGTACACATTTATTTCATCCTCAGGAGCCAGCATAGTTGACTATTATATCATGTCTTGTGAATTGTATGCATGTGTTGATATTGTAGCTGTAGACATAAAAAGTACTACAGAATCAGATCATCTACCTGTTGTTATGAGGATTGACTTGAAACCAGATGTGACCAAACAAAATGTTGAACAATCAGACAAAGAAGAAAATAGTATTGTTGAAAAAATTGTCTGGAAAGATGATAAAAAAGAAGAATTTATTGAAACACTTAACAGCCACACCATGCAGAATAGAATTGTTAGTCCATTAAACTTACTTGACAGTGACATAGATGATGCTCTGGAGCAATTTACACAATGTCTGAATGAGGCTAGTAGGTGTATGCTCACTAGACGCCATCATCATCATCATCATCATCATCAGACCCGTGACTTTGGCAGTCGTGGGGGAGACACGAAAGACGATGCCGTGGTAAGCCTCCTCCATCCATCTCGGTCCTCGGCTCTGCCCAGTAGTGCAGAGTCATTCATCCTGGTCCATTCTCTGATGTTGTCCATCCATGACTTGTTCTGTCTTCCCCTCCTTCTGGCACCTTCGAGTGTTCCCTGCAGTACTGTTTTTTGGCAGAGTGTTGTGGCGGGTGACGTGGCCGAACCATGTCAGCTTTTTCTTCTGACGATGGTGAGAAGGGGTTCCTGTGGACCTGCCAGCCGGTGTTATTGACTCTTGACAAATTCATTGGTCTTTCGTTCCCTCCAGGATATGCCCAGTACTTTTCTATGGCATTTTGTTTTGAATGACTGGATTCGCTTTGCTGTTTTTCAGCAGTCAATGTCCAGGTTTCACTTCCGTTACAGCAGGATCGTCTGAAATAGGGCTTTGTAGAGCTTTAGTTTGATTGGGAAACTGATCTCTTTACTTTTCCATATGGTGGTGAGTTTTGTCATGGAAGATGTTGCCATGGCTATTCTGACTTTGATTTCTGTCGTCGATCGCCGTCCTTTGTGAGTGTAGCGCCAAGGTATTTAAAAGCGTCTACCTCCTCCAGTTGTTGGCCGTTCATGTAAATTTTAGCAGTGGCGTTGCTCGTGCTGTTCACAAGTACTTTACTTTTCTCCGAGCTCACCTCCATCCCATATGCTCCAGCTCTGTTCTCAAGTCTGGTCGTAAGATCTTGCAGCTCTGTGTTACTTCCGCCCATGAGGTCAATGTCATTGGCAAACCGTAAGTTGTTGAGGGGTCTGCCACCAATGGAGATGGTAGAGTGGAAGTCATGGAGGGTGTCTCTCATAATGTTTTCGAAGAACAGATTAAACAGGACTGGAGATAACAGGCATCCTTGTCGGACCCCAACTGTGGTTTTGAAATAGTCTCCGACCTGATTGTTCAGAAGAACTGCACTGCTTGCGGTGTTGTATAGTGCTTGAATGGTTTGCACTAGTCCTTCTTCAATGCCAAACATTCTGAGGACCTGCCACAGGCCTTCGTGCCATACTCTGTCGAAAGCCTTCTTGAAGTCGATGAAGTTGTGGAACAGGTCTCTCTGATGTTGAAGATGTTTTTCCATCAGGATGTGGCAGTTAAAAAATCTGTTCGATTGTGCTCCTGCCTGCCCTGAACCCAGCTTGTTCCTCTGCAAGGTGTTCTTCTGCCTCCTTCTTGAGTCGATTCAAAATAACTTTGAGCATGATCTTGCTGGCGTGGCTGATGAGGCTGATTGTTCTATAGTTTTGGTATTGGCGTAAATTCCCCTTCTTGGGCAGGGGTATTAGTGATTGTGTCCATTCTGTTGGCCACTGTTTTGTCTCCCAAATCTTCTGACAGATAGCTGTAACATATGTGATGATTGTTTCGCCACCATGCTTGAGCAGCTCTGCTGGTATATTGTCTGCTCCTGGGGACTTTCCTACTGGTAAGCTGCGGATGGCTTCTTCCACTTCTTCCCTCAGTATAGGTAATGGCGAGGGTGCTCTTGATGTTGCTGCTTTCTCTTCTATTATGCTCTTGTCAGGTTGTATTGGGTAGTTGTACAGTTCTTGACAATATTCAGACCACCTGTTCAATGCAGCTGAGCTTTCTGTGAGGAGGTTTCCGGAGCTGTCTTCAATGACTGATGATTTGGTTTGAAGTGGTTTTGTGAGTTTCTTCAGGGTGTCGTATGCCTTTTTACTGTTGCCCACTTTCATGCTTTTTTCGATCTCGTCACATTGATCACTGATCCACTTCTCTCTGGCCTTTAACATTGACTTCTTCACGAGGTTGTTGGCCTCCCGGTATTCTTTAGGGTTGGAAGACCTGGTTGGTTTCAGTGCTCTTCTTGTATCGCAGAGGTCCAAGATGTCATTGGTAGTCATGGCTGGTTGTTTATTACTCTGACCGACCGTGTACCTCCTCTGCTGTTTCTCGGACTGCCTCATTAAAGTTGTTGTGAGAGGTCATTGATGTCATTGTCCAGGAGGGTTAATGCCGCAAAAACGTCTGCCAAGCTTAGCTTGGAAGATCTCCTCGACATCTGGATCTTTCAGTTTGTCCACGTCAAATTTGATACGTGGGTTTGCAGGCCGTTTGTTTTTCTTCAGCTTCATTTTGAATACCAGCAGCACAAGGTCGTGGTCGCTGCCTATGTCAGCTCCAGGTTAGGTTCTTGTTCTGGCTCTGTTGATGCTGGATTTGAAGCGCCATGGTGTTAAGATAAAATCTATTTGGTTATGGATCTTGCCGTTTGGCGCATGCCAGCTTGTCCTCCTTGACTGCTTGTGGGGATAGAGGGTATTGGCAATGGTAAGTTCTGTGGGTGCAGGCAAACTCCAGCAGACGTAGTCCCCTGTCGTTGTGGTCTCCCCAGTTCCAAACTGACCAACTGTTCCGGCCCATTGGTTGTAAGAGTCAGGACCTACTTTGGCGTTAAATCCCCTTGGATGATGATGATGTCCTTCTTGGGTATTTTCATAATGGTCTCTTCAAGATCTTCGTAAAATTCTTCTACTTCTTCATCTGCATGGTCAGATGATGGTGCATAGATTTGTATGATGGTGATGTTCTTGGGCTTGGCCGACACCCGGATGCTGATAATCCTGCTGGAAGCCGGTGTACAGCTGATAATGCACCCCACTACTTCCTTTCTGACAATAAATGCCACTCCATGTTGGTGATGTTTCTCTTGGCCACTGTACCAGATCTTGTTTCCTTCTTCAGTCAATGTCTCACCAAATCCTGTCCATCTCACATCTCCTAGTCCAATAATGTCCCATTTATAGCGGTTAAGCTCATACTCTAGTTTCTTTGATTTTTCCGCATGGTAGAGTGTACGGACGTCCATGTACCAATGGTGATTTGTTCTCTAGGGAGCTTAAGTAATGTTTTAACTCCAGTAGCTGACTTGTCACTTCCACCCTGGTGTTGATCAATGGAAAGCGCGGTCGTTGGTAACCCATGCCTCGACCGATCCGGTATCATTTTGGCCTTGCATTTGTCTTTCATGTTTTTTCTGTGGGCTTAGGATATTCCTTGGTGGCGCCAATCTCCTCTCCAAGTCTCCATATGTTTTGGGTTTTTTCTATTTTCTATTGGGGTTTCCTCCCCCACATGCGACAGGTTGTACTGGGTTACATGGATACCAGTAGCAGTAACAGAGAACTTCTCTGACTGACCTGACCCAAGACGTCATACCTGTCAGAATAAACTGTCAAGATGGTTCGATGATGAGTGTCACCAGGCTAAAAAAAGAGGCCAGAAGAGCCTTGAATTTATTTAGGAAAACAAAAGATGAAAACGACAGACAAATCTATGTTACAGCACGAAAAAAATATAGACATTTATTAAAGACCAAACGTCAAACATATAGAAAACAAAAGGTAGAATCTTTGGCAAACAATAGCTCAAATTCAGCTCTGTTCTGGAAAGAGCTTCGAAGTATGGGATGTGTAAATAAAGATAGAATGACAAACAGCATAAAATCTACAGAGTGGGTTAACTATTTCAAGGAGGTTTTTCAAAGCAATGAAGTTGTATCTAATAACTGCATGCACACATAAGTAAGTATGTTAGAAGAAAATGACCATGAATTAAATGGAGAGATCACAGAAGAAGAAATAAATGCAGCAATTTATAAACTGAAGTCTGGCAAGGCATGTGGAATTGATGGAATCACTGCAGAAATGCTAAAAAATGGAAGCAGTGAAGTCAGACAGTTTATATTCAAACTTTTTAATGCTATCTTCAATAAAGGTGTATATCCACTGCTTTGGTCCAAAGCCATTATTATTCCAATATTTAAAAAAGGTGATCCGGAGCTTGTAGATAACTATAGAGGTGTCTCATTACTGAGCATCTTATCTAAATGCTATACTTCTATATTAAACACTAGATTATATTCATGGCTAGAAAGTAATCACATGATCTGTGAAAACCAAGCAGGATTTAGAAAAGGGTATTCTACAGTAGATCAGATCTTTAATCTATATTCAATTGTCCAAAAGTGCATGTCCAAGAAAGGCAAAAAACTGTATGTTGCTTTGTGGACTTCAAAAAGCCTTTGACCTCAGTTAGACATGAGATACTTTTGAACTGTATCAAAAGAAAATTCTTTGTTTCATTATCAGCTATGTATAAGTCATTACTTCATGTATACGAAGAGATAGCCAATTATCAGAGTTTTTTGAATGTCCATTAGGGGTCAGACAAGGTTGTGTTCTAAGTCCTACATTGTTTTCAATATTCATTAACCAGCTAGCAAATGATATGAACGAAAAAGGCAAACATGGAGTACAGCTATTACCTAATATTATGGATATTTTTATTCTGCTGTTTGCAGATGATGTTGCCCTATCTTCAACAACCCCGGGAGGTTTGCAACATCAATTAAACATTTTGAAAGACTGCTGTAATGATCTTCAGTTAAATGTTAATATCAATAAAACTAAAGTAATGGTATTTAGGAGAGGGGATTTCTTTCAAAACAAGGAACAATGGTATTACAATGGTATTCGGTTAGAATTGTGAATCAGTATTGCTATCTAGGTTTTAGTTTTACAACAAAGATGAGTTGGGTACAGAACATTTAGTCACTAAAGGAAAGAAGGCAGTGGTTCAGTTGAACAAAGTATTTCATAGGTATAAAGAAATGAACGTTAGTAGTTTTGTCAAGATTTTCGACACTAAGATTCAGCCAATATTGTTGTATTCATCGGAAATATGGGGAACAAACAGACTAGAGCATATTGAGAAAATTCATTTGATGGCATGCAAAAGATTTTTAGGAGTACCTGTAAGAACACCCAATAAGATGGTTTATGGAGATTTAGGCATATATCCACTTTGTCAACTCCTGTACAAGCACCATCAAGTATTGGTTCAAACTATTGCAAATGGATCAAAGTAGAATACCATATCAGGCTTACTACATGCAGTTAGAGCTAGACAGCAGTGGTAAATATTGCTGGATTTCAAAAATAAGATAAATTTTGTGTGAAACAGGTTTTAACATTTTTTGGATGCAGCAAAGTGTCGGGGATGTAAAAGTTTTCTTAGGTATGTTTAAACAAAGATTAGTGGATATGTTTATTCAAGAATGGGATGGGACTGTACGAGATAAAGAGAGGTATGATGTGTATAGATCGTTTAAAAGTATTTTTGTAAAAGAGCAGTATTTAAACTCTATAGATGTCTACTGCTTTCGTGTAGCAATTACACAAGCAAGATTTAATGTTTTACCTCTTAACAATACTGTGTATAGATATAGTGATAATATCCGAGATAATTTATGTCCATTTTGTAAAACGAACATTGAAAATGAAGCCCACTTTCTATTGGAATGTTACATGTACTCAAACTTAAGAGAAAAGTTTTTAAGCAAATGTATCAATGTGCCATTGCCAGATATGTTCAAAGTAAGAAATGATGAGTACAAACATAGTTTGTCTAGATACATTTTTCATTCTATTAACAAAAGGAAAACAATGTTGGCTCAAATGCTTTATTGAAAAACTGCTACGGTTTGATATACTCATATGAATGGGTTTTTTCTTAGACAGCATCTTCTTTCTATGATTGGATTATGGTTGATTTAAGGTTTATAATCAAGAAATAGAATAAATTGTGTGTTTTTTCTTCTTTATTCAGTCATAAATTGTTACTGACATAATCTTTTTGCATGATTTGGTTATGTATATGTTTGTGTTTTTCTTCTTTAATCAGTCACAAATCATTACTTGTTTGTGCATTTGCTTTGCCAATGATATGAATGAACCCATTGTTCCATCCCAAGCCCAACAAATGTATTGTGGTCCAAGGCCAATGTACATTAAATCATTTCAGAGTTCAGAGTTCAGAGTTCTCTCTCTCTCTCTCTCTCTCTCTCTCTCTCTCTCTCTCTCTCTCTCTCTCTCCCTCCCGCCGCCCCCTCCCCCCCTTTCTCTTACTGAATGGGGGGGGGGGGGGGGGGGGGGGAAGGTATTGTGTGTGCGGACGAGGAGGCGGGAGTCAAAGTCTGATACACCGGATAAGCAGAACAATTGCTTTTTTCATCAAGCTTTTCACCGAAAAAGACCACATAAACAACAACAAATACTCTTAGAAAGAAGCACACACACATACAAACGCATACACATACACACTAACAACAAACACCCCAAAAATCACGCCAAAAAAACCCAAGAAACAACAACCCCCCCCCTCCACACACACACACCACCCCCCCCCCCCCCCCCCCCCCCCCCCCCCCCCACACACACACACACAAAGAGAAATCTGATGTATAACTTTTCTTTTAAATAATTTATACACATACACAACCCACACCCAGATTCCTTCACCATTTATACTCATACCACTCATAAAAAAGAAACAACAAATAGCAGCCTAAACAGAAAATGGATACAAAGTAAAACATAAAAACGTATCGTGTTACATTTTACGATCACGTCAACCCTTTCTTTCTTCTGCCCGTTCGTTTTTCCACGTGCACAAAATCATATGCATTGACAGGCCAGGCACTTATTTTCAATAGCATGAGAAAAGCGTCAACTATGCCACCCAGTCCTTCCCCTCTCCCCCGGCCCTACACACACATGCATTGCATGTGTGCTTTTCAACCAAAAAAGCGCACAATAAGCCTTCCATCGAAAGACTGCAGTCAGGCAAAATGAACCAACGAAAAACCACCCACCACCTCCAGCATCAGCAACAACAAAGGTAATCCATTACAAGGAGAGAACAGCAACAACAAACAGACAATACAAAACTGAATAACAAGAATACAAAACAAGCCCAAAAGCAACCCCCCCCCCCCCTCAAATAAAAGAAAAACCAATGAAAACAACACAAGATCACGCACACTTTGTCACTTATTTACCGTATAACTGTAGCCATTGATGACATTTACAATACCGCATGCATACGTGGATTGGAAGTTTTAATTTTTTTAAAGCACAGATTCCACTCAATTTTCATTGAAATAAGATGAATAAATAAATAGATGAATAAATAGACAGTAAATGAATACAAAGACACATAAATAAAATAGATAAATAGATATCATAGGAGCATAGTTTAACAGGCTGAATTATAGGCAAACAATAGAGGGGGAGGAGGAAGGTTGCCTTGTTTTCTAAGCATACTTTTCAATGCACACTCTCATTTGGGAAAACCTGGCTCTTTTGTTGGCATACTCTTTATTGATTTTCCCCTGCCTTCAGCCCTATCTCCTGGCACTTAGATAAATTTTCACTGAATGTCTCAGTTTATTCTTTGCGTTATGAACTTTCTAATAAATCGAACACAGTATCAATATCAGCTGACAATATCGGGCTCTCCTGCCTCCTATCCTTTTAACTCTGTGTACTAATGACTGCACTGGTTCTGATATTACACCGTTGATAAAATATTCTGATGATTCTGCGCTTGAAGATTTATCCAGCTCTTAGTCTGTGTATTCTGAAAGAGGAGATTATTTTCCTCCTGGTGTATAAGAAACTATCTTGACTTAATGTTAAAAGACTAAAGAAATGCTGATCAACTTTCGCAAGAACCCAGAACTTGTTCCGGATCTCTACATTGATGGCACGGAAGTTGAACGTGTTCATTACTACATATACTTAGGTACTGTCATTAACGATGTACTAAACTTTACTGCTGATACGTATCATAAATAAAAATATGCCATTCTTGTATCTTTTTCCTTCACAATCTCAGAGGTCTATGGGTAAATGTTAAGGTTTTCATAATTTCTAAAGATGCTTTATTGAGTCTGGAATTTCCTTTTCTTTGATATGCTGATATGGAACCCTCAATGTTAAAAGCAAAAACGTGCTGAACAGGGTCAATGCACGATGTAGCAAAGTAGTGGGCTTTGCACAGATCAAACTGAACGATCTGTATGAGTGTCGTGTGAGAGATAGTGTGAAAGAAATTGTGAATGATGGTATCACGTGCTAGCTAAATATTTATAGCTCCTTCCATCTCAAAAGTGCTACAGAGTTCCAAAATATAAAGCTCTCCGAACTATAAAAAAAACTTCATCCCCAATTCAATTCTCTTACTGAACAAAGACTTAACAATAACAACAACCTGGACTGACGAGAGAGAGAGAGAAGGAGAAGAGAGAGAGAGAGAGAGAGAGAGAGAGAGAGAGAGAGAGGAGAGAGAAGAGAGAGAGAGAGAGAGTTTGAAGAGAGATGGAGAGAGAGAGAGATCGAGGGAGAGGGAGAGAGCGAAGGGGAGAGAGAGAGAGAGAGAGAGAGAGAGAGAGAGAGAGAGAGAGTGAGAGAGAGAAGAGACGAGTGAGAGAGTTTGAAAGAGAGATGGAGGAGAGAGCGAGGGGAGAGAGAGAGAGAGAGAAGATTGAGGAGAGGAGAGGAGAGAGGAGAGAGAGTGAAGGGAGAGAGAGAGAGGAGAAAGAGAGGAGAGAGAGAGAGAGAGAGAGAGAGAGATAGAGAGAGGAGGAGAGAGAGAGAGAGGAGAAAGAAGGGAGAGGTGGTGGAAGCAAAAATATGCATATTTTTATATGCCTAGTTTTGAACTTTTTAATGAATGATGTATTTTTCATTTATGACATGTTACAATGATGTTGAAATTGTCAAAACATTTGAAGCATAGGAAAAGCTACTTTTTATTATTCTAAAGTGTGTTCAATATTTTAATAGGATAGAGCAATTAAGCTAATTGATATAAATCTCATCATAAAACATGTTATAACAATTTGGTTTGTGCCACAAAAGGCGTGCACGTGTTTGCGAACGTACCCACTCTGTGTGTGTGTGTGTGTGTGTGTGTGTGTGCGTGCGTGCGCCGCGCGCACACAGGCGCGTGCGGGCTGTATGTGAGTGTGTAGATGCCTTCGCACACAGGCGAACACATGAGTGCATGTACTTTTACATTGGTGACTTTATGACTGGCTTTTGGTATTGCTGATGTTTTGTTTTAACTTATATGCGTGTGTGCTAATGTACGGACTCTGTGTTGCGTTTTACTGTGATGTTTTCCTGTCTGGTAGTTCTGCTTGTTTGTCTTTTGTATGTGTGTATTGGGTCAAGATAAGCCGCCCGCGCTTGTAATGTTGTTTGCATTGTTTATATATATTACTTACTTATTCATGTGTACCTTATCACCTTATCTTTTTATTTTTTGGAGGGGACGGGATAGCTCAGTGGTCGGAGCACTCGCTTTCCCCCAGCCAAGTTAAGCAGCGTCGAGCGTGGTTACCAGTTGGATGGGTGACCGTTTGTGCGCCTTGGCTTCAGTACAGTTCCCCCCAGTTCACCCAGCTGTAAATGGGTACCTGCCCTCTTTAGGGTCAGGGAAGGTAAAGCAGCGAGGGAGAGGAGATGGGCGCCGCCCTCAAAAAATGCTGGCCCCTAGAGAAGTGAGGTCTCTGACGCCTCGCTCCCCTACGACCTTATAGGTTATGGGACTCCTTTACCTTTACCTTATCACAGCAGCCAGGCAGAGGCAGTGTGAGCATCAGTATCAGCAGCACCAGCAGCAGCAATATCAACAGCAACACTCTCAGCAGTACAACAACAGTGCCAACAGTAACAGTGTCAGTAGCAGCAGCAGTAACAACAGCAGCAACAGCAGCAGTATCAGCAGCAAAAGCAGCAGTATCAGCAGCAACAGCAGTAGTGTCAGCAGCAACAGCATCAACAGCAACAGCATCAGCAGCAACAGGAACAGTGTCAGCAGCAACAGTAGCAACAGCAGCAACAGCAACAGTATCAGCAGCAAGAGTATCAGCAGCAACAGTAGCAGCAACAGCTACAGTATCAGCAGCAACAGCAACAGTGTCAGCAGCAACATTAACACTATCAGCAGCAACAGCAACAGTGTCAGCAGCAACATTAACACTATCAGCAGCAACAATAGCAGCAGCAGCAGCAACAGTATCAGCACCAGCAGCAACAGCAGCAGCAGCAGCAGCAGCAGCAGCTACAGCAACAGTATCAGCAATAGTATCACCAGCATCAGAAACAGTATCAGCAGCAACAGCAGCAGCAACAGTGTCAGCAATAACAACAGTAACAGCAACAACAATATCAGCAGCAACAGCAACAGTATCAGTTATCAGCAGCAACAGTACCAGCAACAGTAGCAACAGTATCAGCAGCTCAGCTACAGCAACAGTATCAGTAGCAACAGTATCAGCAGCAGCAGCAACAGTGTCAGCAATAACAACAACAGTATCAGCAGCAACAGTATCAGCAGCAACAGCAACAGTATCAGCAGCTACAGCAACAGTGTCAGCAATAACAACAACAGTAACAACAGCAACAGTATCAGCAGCAACAGCATCAGTATCAGCAGCAATAATAATAATAATAATAATAATAATGTATGGAATTTATATAGCGCTGAATCTTGTAAAGCAACAAATCAAAGCGCTCAGATTTTATTTCATACCACTTTAAGTCACGGCAGATTTCTCCCCGTGAAATTCGGGCTGCTCTCCCCGGGGAGAGCGGGAGAACGCGTCGCCACTTAGCGCTGCGCCACCCTTTCACCCTTTTTTTTTCTGCAGCTGTATTTGTTTCCCTATCAGAGTGGCTTTTTTGCTAAGAATTTTGCCAGGGACAACTCTCTTGTTGCCGTGGGTTTTTTTACGTGCGCTAAATAATTACGTGTAACACAGTATCAGCAACAGTATCAGCAATAACAACAACAGTAACAACAGCAACAGTATCAGCAGCAGCAGCAACAGTATCAGCTGCAACAGTACCAGCAGCAGTAGCAACAGTATCAGCAGCTGCAGCAACAGTATCAGTAGTAACAGTACCAGCAGCAGCAGCAACAGTGTCATTAATAACAACAGTATCAGCAGCAACAGCTACAGTATCAGCAGCAACAGCACAGTACACAGCAGCACAGTCACAGCACAGCACAGCACAAGCAGCAACAGTATCAGCAGCAACAGTATCCAGCAACAGCATAGCAACAGTATCAGCAGCAACAGCAACAGTGTCAGTAGCAACATTATCAGCAGCAACAGCAACAGTGTCAGTAATAACAACAACAGTATCAGCAGCAACAGTATCAGCAGCAACAGCAACAGTATCAGCAGCAACAGCAACAGTGTCAGCAGCTCCAGCAGCAGTAGCAACAGCTACAGTATCAGCAGCAACAGTATCAGTAGCAGTAGCAACAGTATCAGCAGCAACAGCAACAGTATCAGCAGCTCCAGCAGCAGTAGCAACAGCAACAGTATCAGCAGCAACAGTATCAGTAGCAGTAGCAACAGTATCAGCAGCTACAGCAACAGTATCAGCAGCTCCAGCAGCAGTAGCAACAGCAACAGTATCAGCAGCAACAGTATCAGCAGCAACAGTATCAGCAGCAACAGCTACAGTATCAGCAGCAACAGCTACAGTATCAGCAGCAACAGCAGCAGCAGCAACAGCTACAGTATCAGCAGCAACAGCTACAGTATCAGCAGCAACAGTATCAGCAGTATCAGCAACAACAGCAGCAACAGCAGCAGTATCAGCAGCAACAGCAACAGTATCAGCAGCAACAGTATCAGCAGCAACAGTATCAGCAGCAACAGCTACAGTATCAGCAGCAACAGTATCAGCAGCAACAGTATCAGCAGCAACAGCAGCAGTATCAGCAGCAACAGTATATGCAGCAACAGTATCACAGCAACAGTATCAGCAGCAACAGCAACAGTATCAGCAACAACAGCAACAGTATCAGCAGCAACAGTATCAGCGGCAACAGTATCAGCAGCAATAGTATCAGCAGCAACAGCAGCAGTATCACACAACAGCAGCAAACAAGTATCACGCACAACAGCAACAGTATCAGCAACAGCACGTACAGCAACAGTATCAGCAGCAACAGCTACAGTATCAGCAGCAACAGCAACAGTATCAGCAGCAACAGTATCAGCAGCAACAGCTACAGTATCAGCAACAGCAGCAACAGTATCAGCAGCAACAGTATCAGCAGCAACAGCTACATTATCAGCAGCAACAGCTACAGTATCAGCAGCAACAGTATCAGCAGCAACAGTATCAGCAACAACAGCAGCAACAGCAACAGTATGAACAGCAACATCACCAGTGTCCACAGCAACAGCAACAGTATCAGCAGCAACAGCAACAGTATCAGCAGCAACAGTATCAGCAGCAACAGCTACAGTATCAGCAGCAACAGCAACAGTATCAGCAGCAACAGTATCAGCAGCAACAGCTACATTATCAGCAGCAACAGCTACAGTATCAGCAGCAACAGTATCAGCAGCAACAGTATCAGCAGCAACAGTATCAGCAGCAACAGCAACAGTATCAGCAGCAACAGTATCAGCAGCAACAGCAACAGTATCAGCAGCAACAGTATCAGCAGCAACAGCTACAGTATCAGCAGCAACAGCAACAGTATCAGCAGCAACAGTATCAGCAGCAACAGCTACATTATCAGCAGCAACAGCTACAGTATCAGCAGCAACAGCTACAGTATCAGCAGTATCAGCAACAACAGCAGCAACAGCAACAGTATGAACAGCAACATCACCAGTGTCCACAGCAACAGCAGCAGTATCAGTATCATCAGCAACAGTATCAGCAGCAACAGTATCAGCAGCAACAGCAACAGTAGCAGAAGCAGCAGCAACAGTATCACCAGCAACAGCATCAGTATCAGTATCATCAGCAACAGTATCAGCAGCAACAGTATCAGCAACAACAGCAACAGTATCAGCAACAACAGCAACAGTGTCAGCAACAACAGCTACAGTATCAGCAGTAGCAGTATCAGCAGCAACAACAACAGTATGAGCAACAGTATGAGCAGCAACAGCAACAGTGTCCATGCTGCTGTTGCAGCAGCAGTATCAGGAATAACAGCCGCTTCAAACCAGCATCAACGATGAAAACATGACTCAACAGAAGCTCATAAAAAATAAAAACGTCATGCTAGATCTTATCTGAAAGAGTTTTTTTTAAATCCTTTTTACTCTCCTTTCGCAGCCACCATTCATCCACAAGCTACCCGCATAGGCATACACGCACAGTTGCACGCGTGTACACATGGCGCGCAGACACGCGCAGACACATGCACACACTTTCCCCCTTCCTCCTTCCACACACGTGTGTAAGTCTTCGAAAGACAGTTGGATTTTCCATTGTTGTGCTATAGTACACTGAAAGAGCTGAAAACACAGAAGACACTCCAGTATGTGACTGGTAAAACACCATACATTGAAACATAAACCTGTGAATGTTCACTGAAACATAAACCTGTGATTGTTCACTGAAACATAAACCTGTGATTGTTCATTTATGTTTCATAAACCTGTGATTGTTAAAACATCACACACTGAAACAGAAACCTGTGATTGTTAAAACATCACACACTGAAACATGAACCTGTGATTGGTAAAACATCACGCACTGAAACATGAACTTGTGATTGTTAAAACATCACACACTGAAACATGAACCTGTGATTGTTAAAACATCACACACTGAAACATGAACCTGTGGGAAACTGTTGCTCCCCTGCAGGAAGAGAGATGTGTGGGGTTCCAATCCCATCCAGAACCAGCAGTTTCATTCTCCCTGTCCATGGAGTTTGAAAGTTGTCCTGTCCCTGCAATAGGGTGCTTCAATGGCGGGCAACGACGTCGCATATGCAAAATTCTGATCATGTGTGAACCTGGGAGCTCTAGCCCAGGACCGGAAAAAAAAAGAAGAGAAGACAGTTGTTGCAGGTGCTAGTCTTGCAGTAGAGTATGAAAGTGTAGGCTTCACTAGGCTTTAGAAAGCGACAAACAACAACAAACAGCACAACAACGAACAAAATCATCAGCCCCGTAATGAAGCAGAACCTTTACAGCAAATATGTCTACACTACAACATAAAGTAATGCTGTTGCTGTTATTGTTATTGTTGTTGTTGTTAATGATGCTATTGTTGCTGATGTTGTTGTTGTTGTTACTGCTTTTGATGCTGTTGTTTTGGTATTTTTGCTGCTGCTATTGAGGCTGTTGCTGCTATTTATGTTGCTGATATTGTTGCTGATATTGTTGTTGTTGCTATTGTTCCTGCTGTTGCTATTGTTGTTAATGCTGTTGTTGTTGATGCTGTTATTGTTGCTGCTGCTACTGTGGTTGCTGCTTTTGTTCTGGTTGCTGCTTCTATTGTTAGTGCTGTCGTTGTAGTTGTTGCTGCTTCTTCTATTGTTACTGCTGTTGTTATTGTTGCTACTAGTGCTACTGTTGCTATTGTTATTGTTACTGCTTCGGCTGCTATTGTTGTTGTTGCTGATGATATTGTTGCTGATGCTATTGTTGCTGATGCTATTGTTGTTGCTGATACTGTTGCTGTTAATATAGTTCCCGCTGCTGATAACAATAGTAAGTTGACCATAGCTACAATGTCCACAACTAACATCGCAGAGGTGACCACGATTTTTTTTCCTCGTCTAGAGCTCTGATGTTCACCACTAGTGACATTTTGCGTACGCTAGCCACATTTCGGCTTCGGGATCATATCTAAACACAACACCAGCGAGAATTCTTTTTTCTAATTTTGCCATCCGTTCCTACCGGTTCGCAATGGCTAAGCGAGGACGGGTTTTAACGTGTGCGCAAAATGTTCTGCGTGCGTTATCGCTGGGGACCTCGGTTATAGCCTCGCCCGAAGGACTTTTGGAGGAATGAAGTTGGTGTTCATGTTAACTCCGGTTGATAAAACTCTTCACACGGCACCTCAGTGGAGGCTCGAACCCGCGCCGTCAGCTGGCAAGCTGGACGCTCTCTCTAACCATTGCTGAGCTGAGAGGGAGACGGGATAGCCTAGTGGTCAGAACATTGCGCTCGCGACCTAACGACCCGGGTTCGATTCCCGTTCAAGGGGATATTTTCCCCTGGAGTTAACATCAGTGCAGACTCCACTCTCCCCAAAAGTCCTTCGAATGAGACTATAAACCGAGGTCCCGTGTGCGAACGCACGCAGAACATCTTGTGCATACGTTAAGTCCTGTTCCGCTTTTTGTAAGAGTAGGCCATTGTGTGCCGGTGGGAACAGATGACAGAATTTACAAAGCCGCAAACACACGGGGACTGAATGTAAAAAAGTACATAAGTGCTTATTCCATTGTCCTCGATATAAAATAATAAAATAAAACAAATAAAAATAACCACTAGTTTATTATTTCGTTCCCCGGAGACGGGCATGATACTGATCATGGTGATGATGACGAGGAGGATGATGATGATCGCGGTGACTAAGTTGACAACAATGATCTTGAATAAATGATAACCGACACGTATAATAATGAGCAAGGATACCAAGCCTACACAGGGAGAGAAGCCACCTCTGTAGTTGAAACACAAGAGTAAAACCTGGTCAACTTTCACGTCAGTTCCGAAACTTTTAAAGGTTGAGTGAACATGGACACGAAATCAATATCCAACAAAGCATGTTCCATTTAGATAGACAGAGACAGAGAGACAGACAGACAGACAGATAGATAGATAGATAGATAGATAGATAGATAGATAGATAGATAGATAGATAGATAGATAGAGAGAGAGAGAGAAAGATAGAGAGAGAGAGATAGAGAGAGATATATAGATAGATAGATAGATAGATAGATAGATAGATAGATAGATAGATAGATAGATAGATAGATAGATAGATAAATGATAGATAGACAGACAGACAGACAGACAGACAGACAGAGAGATTTATAGATAGATAGATAGATAGATAGATAGATAGACAGACAGACAGACAGACAGACACACAGACAGACAGACAGACAGACAGACAGATAGAGAGAGAGAGATTGGTTCAAGTTTATTTTGAGAGCATTAAGCATGACAATTGCTTTTTGACATCCAACCTTCTATAACGGCAAAAAGGTAAAGGTGTCCCATAACCTATGCGGTCGTTGGGGAGTAGACGTCAGAGATCTCACCTTCTCTAGGGGCCAGTATTTTGAGGACGGCACCCATCTCCTCTCCCTCGCTGCTTTGCTTTCCCCGACCCTAAAGAGGGTAGGTATCCATTTACAGCTGAGTGAACTGGGTGACTGTACTAAAGTCAAGGCGCACAAACAGTTACTCATCCACTTGGTAACCACGCTCGATGCTGCTTAACCTAAAGCTTGGGAAAGCCAGTGCTCTGACCACTGAGCTATCCCGTCCCGTCTATCATGGAACAAACCAGTAAATGCAAATTAATAACATGGAATAATCCACAGGCATAATTCTGTTTGTAATCGTCAAAATATGGAACACAATCTTCCTTTTATTTATGTATTTATTCTTTTATACCGAGGATAAAGGAATAAACACTCATGTGGTTTTACATCCACTCCCCGGGTGCATTTGTTTCTGTATTAGTTCCCGTGTTTGTAAATGTTATCATCTGTTCCCACCGGCACACAATGGCCTACTCTCTCGAATAGTGGAACAGGATTTAACGTGTGTACAAGATGCTCTGCGTTCTGTGTGTTGTGTGTGTGTGTGTGTGTGTTGTGTGTGTGTGTGTGTTTTGTGTGTGTGTGTGTGTGTGTGGTGATAGAGAGAGATAAATTTGAAACTGTTTTATTCAAAGAATATGACCTAGGATCGACCCCTGTGGAATATGTATTGTCTAAGCACACAGTTTACTGTCGGCAGTTAAGAAAAGATGCTATAAGTACAAGAGTTTTGGCAGAAAATCTGTAAACGGAGAGCTTACGAAAAAAGCAGAGTACAGGCAAGTGTATCGAAAGCCTTTGCAAACTCTACAAAAACAATTCAATTACATTTGTTATCATTTATATTTGAAAGCAATATATCGACGACTTCTATCAAAGATTTGTGGCAGGAATGCTTCTCTCGAAATCCAGATTGACTAGGATGTAGAGGATCAAATGTCTTATCATGAGAGAGAGTATGATGTTTTATAGTCATGTTGTTCAAGAAGGAATGGTACAAAGGAATGGTAGACCAGAAATGGGTCTGTAGTTGGAAGGCTTATCCCTTTCACGTGGTTGACATAAAGGGAGTATTTTATGTTAAATCTTTCCAAAAATAACTGTAGTCGATGCATAGATTTTAAAATGCTTTAATTGCATTAGTAACGTAAGATGCACAAAGTTTGATGTTTTTCCCATCGAGACCATCCATATCTTTTGTGTTTGTTTTCGTTTTAGTAAACTATTGTAAACTTCAAATATTGTAAGATGTGGTATTGATAGTCGCTTATGAACATTTTTTTTCAAAAATCTCTAAGAGATGATAAATCATTCATTATTGATTTGTCATTTGTCAGCGATATTCGCAAAATGGTGATTCAAGCCATCCGTGAACAAATTTTGCGCAGTCAAGTTCGTAGCAGAAGTTTGCTTGTTGGTAAGAGAGTTTATTGCTTCCCATACAGATTTTGAATCTTTATTGGAACCTGCTAGTGAAGTATTTATTTTATGAGGCACGTAAAAGAGAGTTGTATTTGTTTCTTTGTTTCTTATACTCATCAAGTTTCTTAGAAGCTAGTAAGGAGTCTCGAATGAATCTAGCTTCTTCTATATCTTTTGTTAACCATGGTGGTTTAGGATTGTTTTATTCTTTTAGATTTAATTGGAACATGTTTGTCACGTAAAGCTAAAGCTATAGCTTTGAAAGTATTGTACCAAAATTGCAAGGCTTCATCAGGGTCACTATAATTGTAAACATGACAAAGGTGAGAGCGAGCTAAATCAAACAAAAATGTTTCTTTTGTCAAAAATAGAAAGACATCGATAACTGTTTTGTGTCCAATTTCAGGAATCTTCTAGCCCTGTTTAATAAAACCATGCTACACTGGCAGCTTTATGATCACTACATCCCGCAAATAGGCGCGGAAACATCTATATTTTGTTTATCTCTAACGTAAATGGGATCTATCAGAGTTTCAGAGGATGCAGTAATTCTAGTAAGATTCTGGTTAAGTTGAATTAGGTATCATATTTTCATTGGGACTGCTTTTTTGATAAGTGTGTGTGTGTGTGTGTGTGTGTTTGTGTGTGTGTGTGTGTGTGTGTGTGTGTGTGTGTGTGTGTGTGTGTGTGTGTGTGTGTGTGTGTGTGTGTGTGTGTGGTGTGTAAGACAGACAGAGACAGAGACAGGGACAGATATTTTTTTAATATTTTTTTATTTTATTCTTATATATCGAGGATAATGGAATAAGCACTTCTGTGCTTTTTTACAACCAGTCCCCGTGTGTATGTGGTTTTGTAAAGTCTGGCATCTGTTACCATCGGCACAGAGAGAGATAGAGAGATAGAAAGATAGAGAGATAGAAATAGATAGATAGATAGATAGATAGATAGATAGATAGATAGATAGATAGATAGATAGATAGATAGATAGATAGTTAGGTAGGTAGGTAGATAGCTTGATAGAGAGATAGATAGAGAGAGAGAGAGATAGATAGATAGATAGATAGATAGATAGATAGATAGATAGATAGATAGATAGATAGATAGATAGATAGATAGAGAGAGAGATAGAGAGATAGAGAGAGAGAGAGAGATTTTAATGAGTTTAGGCCTCTGCCTATTTTTGTGGGATACATAACATGACAACAAACACAAGGATGTATATATATCAAGAAAAAGGTGAAAAAGTGACAAGTGAAAAGAGAACAGTCATAAGCAGAAATGCTTGACATCGTGCACTTATTGGTATTTTCTCTTCCTCGTCTGCTGTAATCTCGTTTTATGTCATAAGTACCTTTACCTGTCCTACCCATCTCTTCTGTCTTCCGTAGTTCTGTCTGTCTGTTACCTGCTTGTCTTCCTGTCTTTTTGTTTTTCTTTCTTTTTTTCTATCCTTTCTTCTGTCATTCCTTCCTTTTTGTCTTTCTTCTCTCTGTTTTCTCTCTGTCTGTCTATTTTTCTTACTTTCTTTACGTCCTTCTTTATTTCTTTGTGTTCCTTTCTTTTCTTTTCTTTCTTCTGTCTCTCTCCCTCCCTCTCTCTCTCTCTCTCTCTCTCTCTCTCTCTCTCTCTCTCTCTCTCTCTCTCTCTCTCTCTCTCTCTCTCTCTCTGTCAGATGTATGCAGTTTTGTAAATTATGTTATCCGTTCCCACCGGCACACAATGACCTACTCTTCCGAAAAGCGAAACGGGTTTTAACGTGTGCGCAAGATGTTCTGCGTACGTTCGCACACAGGGACCTCGGTTTATAGTCTCATCCAAAGAACTTTTAGGGGGAGTAGAGTCGGTACTGATGTTAACTGCAGAGGAAAAATCCTCTTGAATGAGATTCGAACCCGGGTCAGCAGATCACGAGTGCATCACTGTAACCACCAGGCCGTCCCTTCCCGTCCCCTCCTATCTGTCTGTATGTTTGTTTGTTTGTCTTTCCGCCTGTTTGTCTTTCTTTCTTTTTGTGTTTCTTCCTTGCGTCCTTTTATTCTTTATTGTTCTGACTATTTCTTCTTCTTTTGTCTCCTTTTTGCCTCTCTCTTTCTTTCTTTCTTTTTCTTCATTTCTAACATTTTCTCTTCCTTTATTTCTCTCTTAATTTCTTGTCTGTTGCCCGTTCGGCCCTTCTTCTCCTCCTCCTCCATGTCTGTTTCTCCTCTTCACTTTTGCTTGTTTACGTATGTGTGTCTGTCTGTCTCTACCCTTCGGTTGACCCTTCCTTTTGCACTTCTTTTCTTTTTTTTCCTGCCTGTTCCCCTGTCTCTTTCTCATCTCCTTCTACCACACCCATTTCTCATTCTCTCTCACTGATCTCTCCCTTCTGTCTTCTTCCTCCTCTTATTCTTCTCAGCCATCTAAGTAAAGTCATGTATACACACAAGGACTGGATTTTTTAAAAAGCACATAAGTGCTTATTCCATTATTCTCGATATAAAAGAACAAAATAAAATAAAAAACAAAATAAAACTGTTAAGAATCCTCCTCAACAGATTATAGCCCCAAGCTGAGGAGATCATCAAAGAAGAGCAGGCAGGTTTCAGAGCAGGACGGAATACAGCTGAACAAATTTTTAACCTTAGAATACTCTGTAAGAAATATTTGCAACACCAACAGGAACTTTACCTTGTCTTTGTAGACTCTAAGAAGGCATTCGGCAGAGTCTGGCATACAGCTCTTTGGGCGACCATGGAGCTGTATAACATCAGAACCACTGATTGCTCTATAACAAGACAACCAGCGCAGTCTACTATGACAGCAACATAGAAGAGTGGTTCGGAACCACAGTTGGAGTACGCCAAAGGTGTCTGCTCTCTCCCATCCTCTTCAACATCTTCTTATAGAGAATAATGCCTGACACACTTGAAAATCATGAGGGAAAAGTCAGCATCCGAGGCAGGACAATTACAAACTTACGTTTTGCCGACGACATCGACGGCCTAGATGAAGATGAGCAAGAGCTAGTCAACCTGGTCAATCAGCTTAATGAAGCCTCTTAGGAACATGGCATGCAGATCAGTGCAGAGAAAATCCAGCTGATGACAAGTAGTGCTAATGGCATAATTATAGACGGCAAGAAAATCGGAAGAAGGATAAAAACCTGAAATGTTCTCCAGGATAGCCCAGACCACAGCTGCAATGACAAAACTGAAAGTCCTCTGGAAAGACAAGAACATCGCCATCAGCTTCAAGATCAGATTGATGCGTTCCCTGATCACGTTTATATTTTTGTACGCATGTGAAACATGAACCATAACACCAGACATTGAAAGAAGGATGCAGGCAGAGGAGATGAGGTGCAGAGATCACATCACTAATGAGGAAGTGAAAAGCAGCATTAAAAACGCCATCGGACCATATGAAGAGCTCCTGACTTCAGTGAAAAAACGCAAACTAAAGTGGTTCGAGCACGTCACACGAACATCTGGACTGATCAAGACTGTCCTACAGGGAACAGTACAAGGAGTGAGACGAAGAGGCAGACAGAGAAAACGATGGGAAGACAACGTCAGAGAGTGGACTGGCCTTAAGTGGAACGATTTGCTACAAAAAGCAGAAGACCGCGGGGAGTGGAGGAAGCTGGTTGCAAAATCTTCAGTGGTGCCCCTACGGTCCAAGGGACTACGGGATAGGTGAAGGTGAAAGGGAAGATTCTTCTCACGTTCCTCTCTCTCAATCCCTCTCTACACCCTCCCCCCCCCCCCCCCTCTCTCTCTCTCTCTCTCTCTTTCTCTCTCTCTCTCTCTCTCTCTCTCTCTCTCTCTCTCTCTCTCTCTCTCTCTCTCTCTCTTATTCTTCTCCTGTTTCCATCTTTCAGATGATAAGAAATCAATAAAGTTGTCGTCTTTCTCTTGGAGCACACAAATGGTTGTCAAGGAAACGCAGAATGTTCTCTCAGGTGTATAGGATTGTAGACCTGATGACGTTGCTGATGACGATGTGATTGTGTCCAAAGACATCTGAGAATTAGCCAGCATGAACGGGCATATTATAATTATAGCTTTGATTATTTTTATCGATCATTATATTTTCATGGTGATATGGATGGATGACTTTCAATATTATTTTCGGTCCTGGGTGCGACTCTGTTATAATTCAAAATATGCTCTAGAGTTGGAAGGATGACAACGAGCTAGCTGTTATGAAAAATGTGCCCTGTTAATGAGCAGTGCACAGGCACATGATTCACTGTCACTTGTGTACTGCACAGGCACATGATTCACTGCCACTTGTGTACTGCACAGGCACATGTTTCACTGCCACTTGTGTACTGCACAGGCACATGATTCACTGTCACTTGTGTACTGCACAGGCACATGATTCACTGCCACTTGTGTACTGTACAGGCACATGATTCACTGCCACTTGTGTACTGCACAGGCACATGATTCACTGTCACTTGTGTACTGCACAGGCACATGATTCACTGTCACTTGTGTACTGCACAGGCACATGATTCACTGTCACTTGTGTACTGCACAGGCACATGATTCACTGCCACTTGTGTACTGTACAGGCACATGATTCACTGCCACTTGTGTACTGCACAGGCACATGTTTCACTGCCACTTGTGTACTGCACAGGCACATGATTCACTGTCACTTGTGTACTGCACAGGCACATGATTCACTGCCACTTGTGTACTGTACAGGCATTGGATCGTTTTTGCAAAATTGTGTGCCCAGAGCGTTCAAGCAAAAAGGATACATTACTCTGATGATGTGTCTGGAGCTTGAAGAGAAAGCGTTGGTGCTATTTGTATCAGTTCCTTTCACGGAGTTATGATATATAGTATTGACAACCAGATATTTTCCATCTCCGCGGGTAACACTAATGCAGAGCTGATGGAATGCAGAGCTACTGTATCTTCGGAATTCTGAGCTACTTTTCTGCCAGCTTCATCCACCCTTTCATTGGGAATAATCCCACAGCGAGAAGGAACCTAGAGCAAAGTTACTGGAATATATTTACTGACAAAAAGTGAATGAGATCTCGTATTTCTGTTGTCAAGTGTTCTTCTTTTTTCCAATCAGTAGTTCTCAGCGCACGCAGCACTGACTTAGAGTCTGCACAATTAACGATCTGACAGGCATTCATGGGCAAATTTAAATGTTTAATTTTTAAATTATTTTGACTTAAAGCGATAAGTATAGCTGCGAGTTCAGCAGTATAGATAGGTAAATATCTACCTAAGTGATATTGTTCCACATATTTTAGTGCAGGCATTATCGAATCTGCTCCGTCTTTACCTTATGAAATATGGAAATGAATTTTTCTAGTGAATATATTGAGCTATTTAACATGTAAGATGAATCATTTTTACATTATTTAGTTTATTGATAACAAACGTAGGTTTGTTTAATTTCGACATAGGAACTGGTCAAAATGACAGGTTAGCAGCAATATTTTCCCCATCTATTTTGGAAGGGTCAGAAATGTCAGAAGCAAATGTTTTAAGTGACTTTAAAGACGGGATCTTTTCAGCCCTTTAACAAAAATCTTTGTCAGATCAAATATGAACTTCGCCTTGGGAAAAAGTATCATAAAGGATACTCTTTGATACAAAGTTTGCAGCAGAAGCTTTTCTAGTTCGTCAAGCGGTGGAGCATGTCCTTCTCTGTAGGTTCCCAAAAGGCATCAATATACTGGGACTCCCAGTGCAAGTTCATTAGATTTAGAATCCACATTCTGCAACTTAAGAACTGGGACGCACTGAAGAAAAGTGAATGAAAGTGGTGTCATTGTTTCAATGTCACGTCCCCAATGTTGCTTGCTAACAATCTTAAGAAAAATCAAACTTGTTCTAGATATAACTGTTCCAAGAAAGGTTTGGAGTAAAGCAGACTCCAAGACACTTTGAAGATGATTCTGTCTGTCAACAATGAACTTGGGTAGCTGATCTGGATCATGACCTGAATTGAAGAGCATTCAACTGGCTTTTTTCTTGTGATAAAGAAAAATCTAGGAAAAATCTAGGAAAAATCTCCCTCCTCACTCTTCTTGACTTATCTGCAGCCTTTGATACCATAGATCACTCAATTCTTCTTTCTCGCCTCCAAAATACGTTTGGTATTAATGGCACAGCCCTCACCTGGTTTACTTCATACCTCACAGACCGGTTCCAGAAAGTTATTGTAAACAAAATTCAATCAAAACCTGTCAAAATGGAATGTGGAGTCCCGCAGGGATCAGTTCTGGGCCCTGTTCTCTTTACTCTATACACTGCTCCACTCTCACATATAATAAACAACCACCCTAATTGATCATCATTTCTATGCCGATGATACTCAACTTCAGTGCACCGATACTGTTGAAAACTTGCCTTCCCTCTTGACAAATATGTCCTACTGCCTTCAAGACATTCAAAACTGGATGACTCAGAACAAGTTACAACTTAATGCCGATAAAACCGAAGCCATGCTCATAGGGACCCAACATAAACTTTCCTCTATCACAAAAACTTCAATAGAATTCGGCAATACGTCAGTTCCTTTGTCCAACTCTGTGAAGTATTTAGGAGTAGTTCTTGACAACACACTCTCTATGAAAAAATTCATCACCCAGACCTGCCAGTCTTGCTACTATCAATTACGGCGCGTATGCGCGATTCGCAAGTATCTGTCCACTGATGCAATTTCCAAGCTTGTCACATCTCTTATTCTTTCACGTTTAGACTACTGTAATTCTCTTTTGGCTGGCCTACCAGCATCATCTATCCACTCTCTTCAACGTATACAAAACTCTGCAGCTCGACTGGTCCTAAGAAAGAAAAAATCTGAACACATCACTCCTCTTCTGCGATCTCTTCACTGGTTGCCTGTCTCACAAAGACTGCAGTATAAAATCAATACCCTCTGTTTCAAATGTCTCCACAAATCTGCACCCTCTTATCTCTGTAACTGTCTTCACCTGTACACTCCATCCCGTTCCCTTCGTTCAGCCGCAGATACTTTGTGCTTTCGAACACCCAGATTCAAACAAACCACTGTTGGCCGTCGCTCCTTCTCTGTTTCTGGTCCATCCACCTGGAATGACCTCCCTCTTTCACTTCGTCAAAAGCCTTCACTTGATTCCTTCAAATCCACCTCAAAACACACTTATTTCCTACCTGAGACTTTCCCCCCACATATCTGTCCCTAATTTCAACAGCATCTTTCACCGTCTAAGTGTTGTTCTGTGTGTGTGTGTGTGTGTGTGTGTGTGTGTGTTTTGTGTGTGTGTGTGTGTGTGTGTGTGTGTGTGTATGTGTGTGCGTGCGTGTGCGTGCGTAGTGCGCGCGCATGGATTTCTCATTATGTTTAAGGAGAGTTGCATGCCTGTAAATGATTGAGTGCAAGCGCTTCGATTTGTTTGTTTTTTACAAGATTCAGCGCTATATAAATTCCATATATTATTATTATTATAATGCAAGACCATTTTCTATTAAAAACGTGTTAAGCTTATCAGGCTGAAGTTGGTAAATCTATCGTTGTTTTTTTCTGGTGTGGCTCAAGACTCTAGCTGGAGCTTTGCGTTTCATCGTAACTTTCATGCACAAATGTGATGGGCACACTGTACTGGCACTGCTTCTTTTGCCAGTCTTGTTGGAAGATCTGCTGATAAAATATCAAATAAAAAAAATGTCAAATAAGACTGCAGCACCGAAACTCGGGGTAGGCCCATTTCGAGTAGTCTAGGGTTTGAGTAAGTACTACATATCCGAGTTTGTAAATACCTGTTGAAAAAAACAACAACAACTCTGTATATAATTACATATGACCTGTAAAGACAAGATTTTACAATTTCTATAAAGACGACGATGCCATATCTGTTCATAGTCATTTTGCACATCAAAAAAGTAGCCAATTTGTTTTTTCGTCAAGCAAGTTGTTCTTTTGTCAGTGTTAGATAGCTAGTTTTTGACTAAACGATCATTTGTGCATCTTCCTTGCCTGCTTGATTTACAGGGATGATTTTATATTTTTCACAGTGATGAATTAGACTTGGTTAAAAAAAGAATTACAAGAGTTTACATGTGTGCGTTGTGAAGATTATTGGAGGATAACTATTTTGTCTCTTCTGGGCTGTTCTCTTTTTATCCTGTGTTTTAATTTACTACTAGGTGAGTCAGACAAGCGAACTTTCAGAACAAAACTGTTGATAAAAAGACGGGAGTATGCAGGGTTCTTATTTCTGTATTGGAACAGTAATCCAATGTTTCCAGAGTTGAGGCATTCTGCACTCTTCCCAACAATTTTTGAAAAAAACAAATGAAGAAAATGGAATAAATGTGTTGGTAAATATAAGTACATTTCGTAAGAAACATCATCCGCATCCATTGATGTTTTCTTGCAAGCAAACCTAAGAAGGCATTTTGAAAGTTCTACTACAGTAATAGGGGTGCTGAGCGGTGTGTGTGCACGCATGTGTGTATGTTTAATACAATATAACGCTTTTGTTTTTAAAGGTATAGACATACAGAAGTAATTATTTTTTAATCTAAGATATATTCTTTGTTGATAGGGCGGTTTGGTGGAAATTTGGGGGTTTATTTTGTTTTGTTTTGTTCGTAATGATGTGTTGGTAGGAGTTTCCTTTCCCATTATGTCGCAGACTTACGGTTTAAGTATCAAATGTTTAAAAATAAGTCATATGAGCGTTTACCTATTATCCTCGAAGGGGACAATTTGTGCTTTGTCTTGCCTTGCCTTGCCTTGCCTTGTCTTGTCTTGTCTTGCCTTGTCTTGCCTTGCCTTCTCTTGCCTTGCTTTGTCTTGCCTTGCTTTGTCTTGCCTTGCTTTGTCTTGCCTTGCTTTGTCTTGCCTTGCCTTGTCTTGCCTTGCTTTGTCTTGCCTTGCCTTGTCTTGTCTTGTCTTGCCTTGTCTTGCCTTGCCTTCTCTTGCCTTGCTTTGTCTTGCCTTGCTTTGTCTTGCCTTGCCTTTTAGCACCAGTTACGATGCCACACAACACTCCAAGCTTTGCAATCAATAGACACTTTGCCCACGCTGCTGTGCCCTCAACAAGAAGCATTGATTGCTATAGCAACCAGCAGTTACCACTGGGCTGAAACGTCACGTCACTGTGGTGACCGTCAAGACGTAAATTAGGAGCCCTCCGGTTGCCAAGGCTACAGGTAATCGCTCAGGCATACAGCTTTCGTCGCTGGGAGAAAATGGATGCTGCTGTGTCGTCTGCTGATAACCTATGCTGCTTCCAGACCAGCCCGGCTGTGTACTTACCACGTGATAAAGCAGTGTCGGGCTGGGGCAGCTGTGGCAATCGCTGTGATTAATGACCCAGGCGAAAAGCTCTGTCAGTCACTAACGTAACTAGTGTGTGAGTGCCCACGTCAACATGCCGGCTGTTAAGCTTTCAAAATGTTATATGAGAACTGGCTTCATCCATGATGAGCTCCTGGCATAGCAATCTGTAATCTATATCAAAGAGAAAAAAATCTCTGAAGTCGGAGTATGGCTACCTATATGGCGAGCTAGTCAGCGAAAACAGCCATTCAGGCAAACTTCTTACCTGGTATGAACTTGCACTTTCACATCGATTCTCAGGTGTGTTGAGCGACACACAGTGTATAGTCTGGTTGACTCCAGAGCGTTAAACTGGGGAACGCCTAACAGCCTAACTACACTATGATACACTGGCTGCAGCAGAAATGTCATTCTTCTTCTTCTTCAGATGTCCGGTCTGGTCCTGCAGACATCGACGATCATGGCTCTCCATTCTTCCCTGTTCTCGTCCCTCTCATGAGCTCATTGTTGGTGCCCTCTTTATTCGTTGCGAATTTGTTTAAGCTGTCTGTGAATTTTGTGCGTTGTCTTCCTCTGCTCTTGTTTCCACAGATTTTGCCACTCCATAACAGTTTCTCTAGTCCGTCGGCCCTGATTATATGGCCGAAAAATTTGAGCTGTCTTTCTCTGATGGTGTTGAGAAGGGGTCTCTTGTAGCCAGCCATTTCCATTACTTCTGCATTTGTTTTCCTTTTTGTCCATGAGACTTTCATGATTCTCCGGATGAACCACATTTCCACTGCTTCTAGTCGCTGTTCTGTGTCCTTGGCTAGGGTCCAGCACTCACATCCGTACAGAAGAATGGACCATACGTAGGCTCTCAAACATGGATCTTTGTCTTGAGTCTTATCTTACTGTTGGTAAAAATGCATTTCATGTTGTTAAAAGTTGCCTTAGATTGACCGATTCTCTTCTTGATTTCTGTGTTCACCACTTGCCGTCCGGGGTGATAGTACAACCAAGGTATTTAAAGGTGTTTACTTGTCTGATTCTCTCTCCTTTACAGGCTATGTTGCATTGTGGTATAACAGCTTTTTTTCGAGATCACCATGCATTCTGTCTTCTTTGCATTGAGCTGTAATCCTTTCTTTTCGCTTTCGTCTGTTACTGTTGTTAAAAATCTTTTGAAGTTTTTCTCAGAGTCAGCGATAAGGACTGTGTCCATCTGCATATCTCGGTTGTTGATGTTGTGGCCACCTACACTAATTCCCTCATGATTCTCAATATTTCGTAGAATTTTTCACTATATACATTAAATAAATCAGGCGAGAACACGCAGCCCTGCCTCACACCCCTGCAGATTGGTCTATATTGACTGATGTCATTGTCGACTCTAATGGCTGCCTCCCGTTCCCAATATATATTTCTGAGGACCGAAGATCTTTCCCGTCGATGTATAGCCCTGCCAGAATATCAAACAAGTCGGAGTGTCGTACTTTGTCGAACGCTTTGAGTAGTCAATGAAGCAGAGGTACAGGTCTTTCTGGACCTCGATGGATCTTTCCATGAGAGTTTTCAATGCGAAGATTGCATTTCTGGTGCCTTTGTCTGCCATGAATCCAAATTGCGTTTCTGATATTTCTAGGATATTTTATTTCTCATTCTCTTCATGAGTATTCGTAAAAGAACTTTGTGAAGTGACTCATCAGGCTGATTGTACGATGTTGGTCACATTCAGCTGTACCCAGTTTCTTAGGGATCGCAATGTAGATGGACTTCTTCATATCTGTCGGAATCTCTCCTGTGTCATATATATTGTTTAGTAGTTTTGTGACTGCCTTAATTCCAACTTCATCCAGGGCTGTTATCAATTCAGATGGGATATCATCAGGTCCTGGCGCCTTACCACTTTTCATCTTGCTGAATGCATGTCTCACTTCGTCTTCCATGATTATGTGGCCATCTTCGTTGCTAATATGAGGAGGTGGACCTCTGTCGTCGTGGTATAACTCTTCGATGTATTCTGACCACCTGTTAAGAATATCTTCTTTTTCCATGAGTATATATATCTCCATCTCTCGACTTTATACAACCTGTTTTTGCAGATGATTTCTTCCCTGTCACATCTTTTATTTTTTCATGCATAAGTTTGCTATCAAAATTTGCATTCATTTCAATTTCCTTGCACTGCATATTGATCCATTCTTCCTTGGCTTCATTACATTTTTTTCTTAACCAGTTTGTCGAGTTCTTTATACTTCTTTTCATCTACTTTTGCCTTTCTCCTGTTTTCCATTAGGTTTAAAATCTCGGAGCTCATCCACTTCTTATGTTCCTTTCATTTATAGACTGGTATATATTTTTTTTGCTGCCTCGCTGATGCTAAACTTTCATCATCTGGGCCCTTTTTCTTCTGTAGTGGTGAGTTTATCTAGGCCATCGAATTTTTTTCCAACTTTGATCTTATATTTTCTTTGATTTCTTCCTCAGTTTGTAGCATGTTCATTTGCAGTTTTGGTGTTCTTTTTGCTTTTGACAACTTTTTCAATTTTAGTCACATTGTCCCCATAACTGGGACATGATCACTTCCACAGTCTGCACCTGGCATGGACTTACAAGATGTTATAGAGTTACGGAAGCGTTCTTAAATCAGGATGTAATCTATTTGATTCCTGGTTCTGTTGTCAGGGCTTTTCCACGTCCAGCATCTTCTTGGATGGTTTTCAAACCACGTGTTCATGACAGCCAGCTATTGTTCCTTGCACCATTCCGTGAGTCGCTCTCCTCTTTCATTTCTCACTCCTATTCCAAATGGGCCAACTGTGGTTTCATCTTTCCCTTTTCCTACCTTGGAATTGAGGTCACCCATTATTATTCTGATATCTTGAGACTTCAGTTGCTTCATTGCCTTTTCGATATTTTCATAAAACTCCTCAATTTCTGCGTCATCTTTATCAGCTGTTGGTGCATATACTTGTACTATTCCAATGTCGAAAGGTGTGCCCTTAAGTTTTACTTGCAGGACTCTGTCATTTACAGTCCAGAAACCTTTGATGGTCTTTGAGGTTTCTTGATCTAGAATCATGCCAACTCCTTTCTGGTGTTGATCTCCTCCTGAGTAAAGAATGGTGTAGTTGTCGGATGTTATGCAGCCTGTTCCTTTCCATCTCACTTCTGAAAGTCCTAGTATATTGAGGTTCATTCTTTCCACTTCCTGTTTGAGATTTTCCAATTTTCCTTTTTGTAGCATAGTCCGTACGTTCCATGTACCCATTCTGAGAGGTTTTCTGATGCGGACAGTCGCTGGATGACGATCGAGGGTTACCTGTCGCACATAATCCACCCTACCGAGCGAGGAACTTCCAGATAAACTGGAAGCCCCCTTCACGCTGTTATCTGTATTCTGTTTCTTTCTGATTACCATGACATTCTTTGCAGAAGTATACCTATAGTAGGCTGCAGTTACTTTCTATAGGAGCAGTGCTCGTACTGAGCGGATTGTCTTAGCCATTGTACTCATATAGTATCATCTGCCTAACACATTGAGGTGCTGACAAAAACTATTCGGATGCTCAACACATCATCCATCACCTGCCTTCCATGACTTCACGTAACCCTGATCTGGAGGCTAAGTGGGTACCCGACCTTGCCCAAGGATCTCCCACAGGCTAGCGGAGGGAAGGAGCACCTTACTTCTCTGTTGGTGAAATATTTCACCCCGCCACCCCAATGTCATACTGGTGGAGAATTGGAACACTGGCACCCATGTGAAAATCGTGTGTATGGGTGAGAGAGAGAGAGAGAGAGAGAGAGAGAGAGAGAGAGAGAGAGAGATAGAGAGAGAGAGAGAAGAGAGGAGAGAGAGAGAGAGAGAGAGAGAGAGAAAATTTCCTCTTTGTGAAATTATTGATTCTTTCTCCTTCGTGTGTTGGTGTTGTTCATCTTACTGTTTGGTGGAACGGTGGTGGGGGTTGCGGAGGAGGGGGGTCAGGTAAAATAGTTATGCACTCTGATTCACTCATCATAAACTAAGAATCACTACGGCATCTTACCTACAGGTCATTGGATCATAAGTTTGCGTGTATCAGCCTTTCAAGTACTTTACCATATTATAGGCAGCCATACGCCGACTTTAGAAGACGGTGTCTCCTGAAAAGAGGAGTACGGGTTGTTATGTTAAAAGCTTGTCATGGCTGGAGACAGTCCCCACATAACAACAAATGGAGGCTCTGGACTTAGCTTACATCAACAAGTCACAAAGCTTCCAACCTAATTCTCCCTGTATGGATTTGCCATCCCCTGTTTCACCGTTTCCTGCTTCGCTGTTTCCCGTTTCGTCGTTTCCCGTTTCGCCGTTTCCCGTTTCGCCGTTTCCTGTTTTGTCTTCACTTTGCTGTTGGAGATGGTGTGCATGTTATTCAGTGCCACATCGCTAACATGAATTGCTTGATTTATTCCTAAGAGAACCTGGCAACACGGCAAACCATTTTACCAATCAAAAATGGTTAACAAACTATGGATTTAAAGTAGCTTAGTGTAGAAAGTGAGATGAAGGCCATGCAGCACTCTTGGGGATCAATGACTAGGTTGGCCCATGATAGGCAGGAGTGGAAGCGCTTTGTTGCTGCCCTACACACCACTGTTAATGATGATGATATGAACATCTGTCATTTTTTGGACGCATTTCATACAAGAAGAGATGCTCTACAAAGGTGTGAATTTGTTCAGTGTATCTTTTCATTGCATTGCGCACACACATAGACCACACGCCGACACATAAACACACACAATGCGCGCGCACACGCGCGCACACACATATACAAACACCGCACAGAGCACGCATACACTGAATTTACATGAACGTGCTTTTACATCTACACACACACACATACACACACACACGCACATACAAACACACACACACACACACACACGCGCGCGCGCGCGCGCGCGATCAGAGTGTATACAACAAGATGAACCTCTCACAGTATGGCTGGTGTTTTTCTTGAATCGCGTGATTTTTTTCTAACACAAGTTGTTTTTCAAAGTGTTTAGCAAATTCACTAAGTTATTTCCCCGTTTTGCTTTTTAGGGGGGGTGTTAATAAATAACAATGTTTGCCACAACTTGCGCCAATAAACCCCTCCACTGACCCCACCAGTAACACGATAATCCCAACCTGGTGTCTGCTGGAGCCTAAATCCCCCTCACTAACAGACGGTCAAGTCATTGCCATTATTCTGCAGATGACTTGCTTACAAAGCAGGATTCTTCCATGAAAAAATGTTGGGAGGGAATGAGAGAGGGGGAAGAGAAGGAGAGAGGGGGAGAGAGAAGAGAAGAGAGAGAGGAGAGAGAGAGAGAAAAGAGAGAGAGATAAAGTAAGGGTTTCGCTTCAGCAGTTAATTGTCTTCATTCCCCACGGGGGCGGCTAACACATCATCGTATCATCATCATCCATCACCCCCTTGGCGGTCGGGAGGAACACAAGACGATACCGTGGAAAAGCCCTACACCACTCGGCCCCGGGCTCTGCGCAGTAGTGCCAGTCATTCATCCGGGTCCATTCCTAGTTTTCTTGTTTGTTGTTTTCCCCCCTTTTTTTCCCACCTTCGGGTTCCCGCGAACTTTTTTTTTGGCAGAGGTTTGGGGGGGTGAGTGGCCGAACCATGTTTCTTTTTGACAAAGGGAAGGGTTCCCTTGGACCGCCCGGGTTTTTTTTGATTTGAAAAATTTAATTGGTTTTCTTTCTCCTCAGGAATGCCCAGTATTTTCTAGGGCTTTTTGTTTCAAATGACGGATTCGTTTTGCTGTTTCAGCGTAAATGTCCAGGTTCCATTCCTAAGCAGGATAAAGTTCAAAAATTTTAGGGCTTTTTTAAAAAGTTTAGTTTGTTTTGGGAACGTTTCTTTATTTTTTTCCACTTTATTGGGTTTTTGATTTTGCATGGGGGTTCCCCGGGTACGACTTTTTTTTTCTGCCATCCCCGCCCCCTTTTTGTGGTGAAAGGCCAAAGGTTTTTTAAAAAGCTTCTAACTTTCCATTTCTCCGGTTCATTAAATTTTAGCAGGGCGTTGCCCGGTTGTTCACAGTACTTTACTTTTCCCCCGTCACCTCCCCCAAAGCCAGCCGTTCCATTCTGGCGGGTCTTGCAGCTTTTGTTTTTTCCCCCCATGAGGGTCAATGTCATCAGAAAACCCGTAATTGTTGGGGGGTCTGCCGAAAAGGGGAGATGGTAGAGTGGAAGTCATGGGGGTCTCTCTCAAAATTTTTCGAAGAACAGATTAAACAGGACGGAGATAACACATCCTTGTCGGACCCCAACTGTGGGTTTTTAATAGTCCCCCCCTGTTTTCAGAAAAGGGCTTGCAAATGCTTGCGGTGTTGTAAGGCTTTTAAAGGTTTGACTGTCCCCTTTAAGCCAAACTTTAGGGGCCCCCGCCACAGGCCTTCGTGCCCAAATCTTTCGAAAGCCCCTTTTTGAATCGATGAAGTTTGGAACAGGCTCTTGGTTGAAGAGTTTTTTTCCCTCAGATGTGGGGTTAAAAACTGTTTTTGATTGTGCTCCTGCCTGCCCTGAAACCCCCTTGTTTCTGCAAGGGTTTTGTTTTTTTCTCCTCCTTCTTGAGTCGATTCAAAAAAACTTTTTGAGATGATTTGCTGGCGTGGGATGACTGATTGTTTTATAGTTTTTGCATTGGGTAAATTCCCCTTTTGGGGAGGGGTAGATGAGTGATTGTGTCCTTCTGTGGCCACTGTTTTTTTTTGTCCCCAAAAATTTGAAAATAGCTGTAAATGTGTGATGACTGTTTTCGCCACCATGTTAGCAGCCTGTGGATGTTTCTGCTTTGGGGAAATTTCCCACTTAAAAAGCGGGTGGCTTCTTCCACTTCTCCCCTCATTAGGTAATGGGGGGTATCTTGATGCTGCGCTTTTCCTCTTCTTTTATGCTCTTGTCAGGTGGTTTGGTAATTGTATAGTTCTTGGACAAATCAGAACCCCCTGTTAAAAATGCGTGAGCTTTCTGTGAGGGGTTTCCGGAGCGTCTTCAATGCTGATGATTTGGTTTGAAGTGTTTTTGTGAGTTTTTTTTAGGGTTTTCGTATGCCTTTTTACTGTTGCCAACTTTCTTTTGTTTTTTTTTTGACTCATACTTGATCACTTTTTCCCTTTCTCTGGCCTTTAAAAAAGCCCCTTTTTTACAAGATTTTTGGCCTCCCGTATTTTTTTAGGGTTGGAAATGGTTTGGTTCAGTGCTCTTCTTGTATCGCAGGGGCCAAGTTTTTCATTGGTAGTCCTGGTTGGTGTTTTCCTCGACGACCGAGTACCCCTCTGTGTTTCTCGGACTCCTCTTAAAGTTTTTGTGAGGTCAGATGTTTTTGTCCAGGAGGGTTATTGCCGAAAAAAGTCCGCCAAGCTTTTTGGGGAAGATTCCTCGAAAATCTTTGGACTTTTCATTTGTCCACTCAAATTTTGATACGTGGGTTTGCGGGTTTTGTTTGTTTTTTTTCCCACTTTCATTTTAAAAATCCCAGCACCCAAAAGGTCTGGTCGCCCCTTTGTCAGCTCCGGGTCGTTTGTTCTGGCTTTTGATGCTGGATTTGAAGCGCCGTGGTGTTAAGATGAAATCTATTTGGTTAGGGGACTTGCCTTTTGGGGGCAGCCAGCTTGTCCTCCTGATGCTTTGGGGAAAGGGGGATTGGCCATGGAATCGTGGGTGCAGGGCAAACTCCAGCAAAAAAGCCCCCTGTCGTTGGCTCTCCAGTTCCAAACGCCAAAACTTTCCGGCCCCCAGGGTTGTAAGAGTAGGACCCACTTTGGCGTTAAAATCCCCTTGAATGGAAAAGAGTCTTTTTGGTATCTTCAAATGGGCTTTTCAAATCTTCGTAAATTTTTTTCTACTTTTAACCATTTTTGGTCAATATGGGGCAAGATTTTTTATGGGGGATTTCTTGGGTTGCCGACACCCGGATCGATAAACCCGCGGAAGCCGGGGGGCAGCTGATAATGCACCCCACTAAAATTTTCCCTTTCGACAATAAAGCCACCCAGTTGGTGATGTTTCCTTGACCACTGTACCCAATCTTGTTGCCCCTTTTTCAGTCATTTTCCACAAATCCTGTCCATCTCCTTCCCTAGTCCAAAATTCCCCTTTTC
>CM054148.1:14442323-14627154 GCA_028751875.1 Rapana venosa | reverse complement strand
GTATGTTTTTTTGGGGTGATTTCTTGGGCGGGCCCGACACGGATGCTGATAATCCTGCTGGAAGCCGGTGTACAGCTGATAATGCCCACCCACTACTTCCTTTCTGACAATAAATGCCACTCCATGTTGGTGATGTTTCTCTTGGCCACTGTACCAGATCTTGTTTCCTTCTTCAGTCAATGTCTCACCAAATCCTGTCCATCTCACATCTCCTAGTCCAATAATGTCCCATTTATAGCGGCTAAGCTCATACTCTAGTTCTTTGATTTTTCCGCACTGGTAGAGTGTACGGACGTTCCATGTACCAATGGTGATTTGTTCTCTAGGGAGCTTAAGTAATGTTTTAACTCCAGTAGCTGACTTGTCACTTCCACCCTGGTGTTGATCAATGGAATGCGCGGTCGTTGGTAACCCATGCCTCGACCGATCCGGTATCATTTTGGCCTTGCATTTGTCTTTCATGTTTTTTCTGTGGGCTTAGGATATTCCTTGGTGGCGCCAATCTCCTCTCCAAGTCTCCATATGTTTTGGGTTTTTTCTATTTTCTATTGGGGTTTCCTCCCCCACATGCGACAGGTTGTACTGGGTTTACATGGATACCAGTAGCAGTAACAGAGAACTTCTCTGACTGATCTGACCCAAGACGTCATACCTGTCAGAATAAACTGTCAAGATGGTTCGATGATGAGTGTCACCAGGCTAAAAAAATAGGCCAGAAGAGCCTTGAATTTATTTAGGAAAACAAAAGATGAAAACGACAGACAAATCTATGTTACAGCACGAAAAAAATATAGACATTTATTAAAGACCAAACGTCAAACATATAGAAAACAAAAGGTAGAATCTTTGGCAAACAATAGCTCAAATTCAGCTCTGTTCTGGAAAGAGCTTCGAAGTATGGGATGTGTAAATAAAGATTAGAATGACAAACAGCATAAAATCAAACAGAGTGGGTTAACTATTTCAAGGAGGTTTTTCAAAGCAATGAAGTTGTATCTAATAACTGCTTTGCACACATAAGTAAGTATGTTAGAAGAAAATGACCATGAATTAAAATGGAGAGATCACAGAAGAAGAATATAAATGCAGCAATTTATAAACTGAAGTCTGGCAAGGCATGTGGAATTGATGGAATCACTGCAGAAATGCTAAAAAATGGAAGCAGTGAAGTCAGACAGTTTATATTCAAACTTTTTAATGCTATCTTCAATAAAGGTGTATATCCACTGCTTTGGTCCAAAGCCATTTATTATTCCAATATTTAAAAAAGGTGATCCGGAGCTTGTAGATAACTATAGAGGGGGTCTCATTACTGAGCATTTATCTAAATGCTATACTTCTATATTAAACACTAGATTATATTCATGGCTAGAAAGTAATCACATGATCTGTGAAAACCAAGCAGGATTTAGAAAAGGGTATTCTACAGTAGATCATATCTTTAATCTATATTCAATTGTCCAAAAGTGCATGTCCAAGAAAGGCAAAAAACTGTATGTTGCTCTTGTGGACTTCAAAAAAGCCTTTGACTCAGTTAGACATGAGATACTTTTGAACTGTATCAAAAGGAAAATTCTTTGTTTCATTATCAGCTATGTATAAGTCATTACTTTCATGTATACGAAGAGATAGCCAATTATCAGAGTTTTTTGAATGTCCATTAGGAGTCAGACAAGGTTGTGTTCTAAGTCCTACATTGTTTTCAATATTCATTAACCAGCTAGCAAATGATATGAACGAAAAAGGCAAACATGGAGTACAGCTATTACCTAATATTATGGATATTTTTATTCTGCTGTTTGCAGATGATGTTGCCCTATCTTCAAGAACCCCGGGAGGTTTGCAACATCAATTAAACATTTTGAAAGACTGCTGTAATGATCTTCAGTTAAATGTTAATATCAATAAAACTAAAGTAATGGTATTTAGGAGAGGGGGATTTCTTTCAAAACAGGAACAATGGTATTACAATGGTATTCGGTTAGAAGTTGTGAATCAGTATTGCTATCTAGGTTTTAGTTTTACAACAAAGATGAGTTGGGTACAGAACATTTAGTCACTAAAGGAAAGAAGGCAGTGGTTCAGTTGAACAAAGTATTTCATAGGTATAAAGAAATGAACGTTAGTAGTTTTGTCAAGATTTTCGACACTAAGATTCAGCCAATATTGTTGTATTCATCGGAAATATGGGGAACAAACAGACTAGAGCATATTGAGAAAATTCATTTGATGGCATGCAAAAGATTTTTAGGAGTACCTGTAAGAACACCCAATAAGATGGTTTATGGAGATTTAGGCATATATCCACTTTGTCAACTCCTGTACAAGCACCATCAAGTATTGGTTCAAACTATTGCAAATGGATCAAAGTAGAATACCATATCAGGCTTACTACGTGCAGTTAGAGCTAGACAGCAGTGGTAAATATTGCTGGATTTCAAAAATAAGATAAAAATTTTTTGTGAAACAGGTTTTAACATTTTTTGGATGCAGCAAAGTGTCGGGATGTAAAAGTTTCTTAGGTATGTTTAAACAAAGATTAGTGGATATGTTTTTTTCAAGAATGGGATGGGACTGTACGAGATAAAGAGAGGTATGATGTGTATAGATCGTTTAAAAGTATTTTGTAAAAGAGCAGTATTTAAACTCTATAGATGTCTACTGCTTTCGGGTAGCAATTACACAAGCAAGATTAATGTTTTACCTCTTAACAATACTGTGTATAGATATAGTGATAATATCCGAGATAATTTATGTCCATTTTGTAAAACGAACATTGAAAATGAAGCCCACTTTCTATTGGAATGTTACATGTACTCAAACTTAAGAGAAAAGTTTTTAAGCAAATGTATCAATGTGCCATTGCCAGATATGTTCAAAGTAAGAAATGATGAGTACAAACATAGTTTGTCTAGATACATTTTTCATTCTATTAACAAAAGGAAAACAATGTTGGCTTTAAATGCTTTATTGAAAAACTGCTACGGTTTGATTATACTCATATGAATGGGTTTTTTCTTAGACAGCATCTTCTTTCTATGATTGGATTATGGTTGATTTAAGGTTTATAATCAAGAAATAGAATAAATTGTGTGTTTTTTCTTCTTTATTCAGTCAAAAATTGTTACTGACATAATCTTTTTGCATGATTTGGTTATGTATATGTTTGTGTTTTTCTTCTTTATCAGTCACAAATCATTACTTGTTTGTGCATTTGCTTTGCCAATGATATGAATGAACCCATTGTTCCATCCCAAGCCCAACAAATGTATTGTGGTCCAAGGCCAATGTACATTAAATCATTTCAGAGTTCAGAGTTCAGAGTTCTCTCTCTCTCTCTCTCTCTCTCTCTCTCTCTCTCTCTCTCTCTCTCTCTCCTCTCTCCTCTCTCCCCGCCCCCGCCCCCCTCCCCCCTTTCTCTTACTGAATGGGGGGGGGGGGGGGGGGGGGAAGGTGATTGTGTGTGCGGAGGGAGGCGGGAGTCAAAGTCTGATACCGGATAAGCAGAACAATTGCTTTTTTCATCAAGCTTTTCACCGAAAAAGACCACATAAACAACAACAAATACTCTTAGAAAGAACACACACACATACAAACGTCTACACATACACACTAACAACAACCCCCAAAAAATCACGGCCAAAAAACCCAAGAAACAACAACCCCCCCCCCCTCCACACACCACACACCCCTACCCCCCCCCCCCCCTCCCCCCCCCCCCCAACACACACACAAAGAGAAATCTGATGTATAGCTACTTTTCTTTTAAATAATTTATACACATACACAACCCACACCCAGATTCCTTCACCATTTATACTCATACCACTCATAAAAAAGAAACAACAAATAGCAGCCTAAACAGAAAATGGATACAAAGTAAAACATAAAAACGTATCGTGTTACATTTTACGATCACGTCAACCCTTTCTTTCTTCTGCCCGTTCGTTTTTCCACGTGCACACAATCATATACCTTGACAGGCCAGGCACTTATTTTCAATAGCATGAGAAAAGCGTCAACTATGCCACCCAGTCCTTCCCCTCTCCCCCGGCCCTACACACACATGCATTGCATGTGTGCTTTTCAACCAAAAAAGCGCACAATAAGCCTTCCATCGAAAGACTGCAGTCAGGCAAAATGAACCAACGAAAAACCACCCACCACCTCCAGCATCAGCAACAACAAAGGTAATCCATTACAAGGAGAGAACAGCAACAACAAACAGACAATACAAAACTGAATAACAAGAATACAAAACAAGCCCAAAAGCAACCCCCCCCCCCCCTCAAATAAAAGAAAAACCAATGAAAACAACACAAGATCACGCACACTTTGTCACTTATTTACCGTATAACTGTAGCCATTGATGACATTTACAATACCGCATGCATACGTGGATTGGAAGTTTTAATTTTTTTTAAAAGCACAGATTCCACTCAATTTTCATTGAAATAAGATAATAAATAAATAGATGAATAAATAGACAGTAAATGAATACAAAGACACATAAATAAATAGATAAATAGATATCATAGGAGCATAGTTTAACAGGCTGAATTATAGGCAAACATAGGGGGGGAGGAGGAAGGTTGCCTTGTTTTCTAAGCATACTTTTCAATGCACACTCTCATTTGGGAAAACCTGGCTCTTTTGTTGGCATACTCTTTATTGATTTTCCCCTGCCTTCAGCCCTATCTCCTGGCACTTAGATAAATTTTCACTGAATGTCTCAGTATATTCTTTGCGTTATGAACTTTCTAATAAATCGAACACAGTATCAATATCAGCTGACAATATCGGGCTCTCCTGCCTCCTATCCTTTTAACTCTGTGTACTAATGACTGCACTGGTTTGATATTACACCGTTGATAAAATATTCTGATGATTCTGCGCTTGAAGATTTATCCAGCTCTTAGTCTGTGTATTCTGAAAGAGGAGATTATTTTCCTTGGTGTATAAGAAACTATCTTGACTTAATGTTAAAAGACTAAAGTAATGCTGATCAACTTTCGCAAGAACCAGAACTTGTTCCGGATCTCTACATTGATGGCACGGAAGTTGAACGTGTTCATTACTACATATACTTAGGTACTGTCATTAACGATGTACTAAACTTTACTGCTGATACGTATCATAAATAAAAATATGCCATTCTTGTATCTTTTTCCTTCACAATCTCAGAGGTCTATGGGTAAATGTTAAGGTTTTCATAATTTCTAAAGATGCTTTATTGAGTCTGGAATTTCCTTTTCTTTGATATGCTGGTATGGAACCCTCAATGTTAAAAACAAAAACGTGCTGAACAGGGTCAATGCACGATGTAGCAAAGTGTGGGCTTTGCACAGATCAAACTGAACGATCTGTATGAGTTTTCGTGTGAGAGATAGTGTGAAAGAAATTGTGAAGATGGTATCACGTGCTAGCTAAATATTTATAGCTCCTTCCATCTCAAAAGTGCTACAGAGTTCCAAAATATAAAGCTCTCCGAACTATAAAAAAAAACTTCATCCCAATTCAATTCTCTTACTGAACAAGGACTTAACAATAACAACAACCTGGACTGAGAGAGAGAGAGAGAGAAGAGAGAGAGAGAGAGAGAGAGAGGGAGAGAGAGAGGATGAGAGAGAGAGAGAGAGAGTGAGAGAGAGAGAGAGAGAGAGTTGAAGAGAGATTGGAGAGAGAGAGAGATGAGGGAGAGGGAGAGAGCGAGGGGAGAGAGAGAGAGAAGAGAGAGAAGAGAGAGAGAGAGAGAGAGAGAGAGAGAGAGAGTTGAAGAAGATGGAGAGAGAGCGAGGGAGTGAAGAGAGATGGAGAGAGAGAGAGATCGGGGAGAGGGAGAGAGCAGAGGGGAGAGAGAGAGAGAGGAGAGGAGAGGAGAGAGAGGAGAGAGAGAGGAGAGATGAGAGATGGAGAGTTAAGAGAGAGGAGGAGGGGGGAGGGGAGAGAGAGGAAGGGGGAGAGGAGAGAAGGAGAGAGAGAGAGAAGGAGAGAAGGGAGAGAGAGAGAGAGAGAAGGAAGAGAGGAGAGAGGGAAGAGAGAGGGGTCTCCATGTTTGGTTGATGCTTTCTCTTGGCCACTTGTACGTAAGCACAGATCTTGTTGTTCGCTTTCTTCAGTCAATGAGTTGCTCACCCATAAATCCTTTCCATCGCTCACTATACTCCTAGTCGCAATAATGTGTACCCATTGTATAGCGGTTAAGCGTGCAATACTCTTAGTTCTTGGTTTTTTTCCGCCACTGGTTAGAGCTGTACGGACGTTCCAACTGTAGCCAATGGTGGATTTGCTTTCTCTGTGGCGAGACTTACAATGTAATGTTTTAACTCCAGTAGCTGACTTGTCACTTCACGTCCTGCGGTGTTGATCAATGGAAAAGCCGGCCGTCGTTGGTTACCCATGCCATTTGAACCGATCCGGTATCATTTTGGCCTTGCATTTTTGTGCTTTTCTATGTTTTTTCTGTGGGCTTAGGATTATTCCTTGAGTGGCGCCAATATCCTCTCCAAGGTTGCTCCATATGTTTTGGGATGTTGAATTCTATTTTCTATTGGAGGTTTCCCTCCTCCACATGCGACAGGTTTGATACATGAGCGTTGACATGGATACCAGTAGCCAAGTAGAACAGTAGAAGCTTCTCCTGACTCGTACGCTGTCCCGAAGACGTTACACATACCCGCGTCAGAACCTCATAAACTGTCAAGATGGTTCATCTACCCGATGTAATGAGTGATCAACCAGGGCTAAAAAAAGAGGCAGAAGTGAGCCTTGGAGAATTTATTTAAGGAAAACATAAAGATTGAAAACGACAGACTCGAAATCTATGTTTACAGCACGAAAAAAAATATAGATCATTGTATTAAAGACCCAAACGTCAAACATATAGAAAACAAAAGGTAGAATATTTGGCAAACTATGCTCAAATTCAAGCCTTTCTGTTCTGCCCCACTGCGAAAGAGCTTTGAAGTCATGGGAGTGTAAATAAAGATAGAATGACAAACAGCATAAAATGCTACAGTGTGGGTTTAACATGATTTCAAGGAAGGTGTTCTTTCAAAGCAATGAAGTTGTATCTAATAACCTGCCTATGCATCACATAAGTAAGTATGTTAGAAGAAAATTTATGACCATGAATTAAAATGCGAGAGATCATGTAGAGAAGAAGAAAATAAATGCCAAGCAACTTTATAAATAGTGAATAGATCTAGCTAAGGCTGTGGAATTGATGTGAATCACTGCCTTAGAAATGCTAAAAAATGGATAAGCAGTGAAGTTCAGACAAGTTCTAATTCAAACCTCTATTTCATGCATATTTCAATAAGGTGTATAATCCACTGCTGTGTTGGGTCCAAAGCCATTATCCTACAATCCACACATAATACACATTACGTTACTTCTCCCCACTACCTCCCCCCCCCCCCCCCCCCTCTTTTTCTCCCCCCCCCCTTGATCGGAGCTTTGTTAGATAACTATAGAGGTGTCTCATTACTGAGCATCTTATTAAATGCTTATATCAATCTCGTAGTAGGAATAACATCAATTAGAGTTACCTATTCATGGCCTGTGAAAGTGTAGAGTCACATGATCGTGTGCTGATAAGAACAAGCAAGGATTTAGAAAAGGATATTGACTACTATGGTATGATCAGATCTTTAATCTTATATTCAATTGTCCATAAGTTGCTATGATGCACAAGGAAAGGCCAAACCAAACTTTATGTAGGATTGCCTTTTGTGGACTCTTCAAAAAAGGCCTTGACTAGAATTAGACATGACGATTCTTTTGAACATGTATCAAAAGAAAATTCTTGGTTTCATTATCAGCTATGATAAGTCATTATTATCATGTAAACGAAGAGATAGCCAATATCAGAGTTTTTGAGTAATGGTCATCATTAGGAAGTCAGACAAGGTTGTGTTCTAGTCATCCTACATTGTTGTTCAAGTATGCATTAACCAGCAGCAATGATATGAACGAAAAAGGCAAAGGAGATAGTACAGTAAAGATACCTACCTGAAATTTTATGGATATTTTTATTTGCTGTTTGCTAGATGGATTGCTTGCCCTCCTTTCAATAAGATCCTATTCAACAACCCCGGGAGAGTTCATGCTAACATCAATTAACATTCTTGAAAGACTGCCTGTAATTGATCATTCATTAAATGTTAATATCAATAAAACTAAAGTAATGGTACTTTAGAGAGGGGGGGAAGCCATATGTTTGTCTTGCAAAACAGCGAACAATGGTCTTGATTCACTCGATGGTTCTTGTCTTGCCCCGTTTAGAAGTCTTGTGAATCAGTTTGCTATCTAGTGTTTAGATGTTTACTACAAACAACGATGAGTTGGTCTACAGAGACATTTAGTTCACTAACTAGGAAAGACGGGCAGTGGTTCTGATTGAAGCATAAAGTATAGTTCATAGGCGTATAAAGAAATGAACGTTAGTATGTTAGTAGTTTTGTTCAAGATTTTCGACACGTATGATTCAGACAATATTGTGTTGTATTATCCGAAATTATTGGAGAAACAAACAGACTATGAGCATTTGCAGAATGAATTTCCATTTGGGATGGCTACGATGCCAAAGGATTTTTAGGGAAGAAGTACCTGTAAGAAACACCCAATAAGATGGTTTATGCGGAGATTTAGGCATATCATCCACTTTCAGTAGTCAACTCCATCATGTACAAGCAACAATCAAGAGATATTGGTTCAAACTATATGCAAATGGAATCAAAGTAGGATTAATCCCATGAATCTAGGATACTTGAACTACATGCAGTTAGAGCTGTAGACAGCGAGTGACTAGTAAATATTGTGCTTGAGATTTCAAATATAGAGATAAGATTTTTGTTGTTGTCTAAAGTGTTTTAACATTTTTTGGAGACTTGCTAGCAAGAGTGGTCTGGGGATCTAAAAGTTCTTGCTTAGGTTACGCGTATATATTAAACAAGATTAGTGGATATTGTTTTATTCAAGAAATGGGATGGGACTACAGCGCCACTACGATTGATAAGAGATGGTATTGATTGATGTTTATGATCGTTTAAATGTATTTTTGCATAAATGAGCAGTATTTAAACGAATCTTTATAGATGTCTAATGCTTTAGACAGTTCGAGCAATACTACAAGACAAGATTTAACGGCGCGTTTTACCTGGAAATTCATTTTGCTTAACAATAATGTGCTATAGATATAGTGATAATATCCGAGATACAGTGTATGTCTCTATTTTGATAAAACGAACATTGAGTAATATGCAAGACCCAACTTTCTATTGCGAATGTTAGCATGCTATCAAACTTAATGAGAAAAGTTATTTGTAAAGCGAAATGTATCAATGTGCCATTGCCAGATATGTTTAAGTAAGTAGTGATAGAGTAGAAACATAGTTTGTCTTAGAGAGTACGTTTTGCACGATCTCTAATTAACATAAAGGAAAAAATTGTAGGCTCAAATGCCTTTATTGAAAAACTGCTTCTGGCTCCAAGTTTTGTTATACTCAAATGAATGGAGTTTTTTTCCTTAGACAGCATCAATTCTCCATTTTCATGATTGGATTATGTTTGATTTAAGGTTGCTATATATCAAGAAATAGAATAAATTGTGTGTTTTTTCTTCTTTAGTCAGTCATAAATTGTTTCTTTGACATAATCTAGTTTGCATGCAAATGATTTGGTTAATGTATTGATGTTGTGTTTTAGCTTCTTGAAATCAGTCACAAATCACATTACTGTGTTTGTGCATTTGTTATACTTTTGCCAATGATATGAATGTAAACCCATTGTGTCCTTCTACCTTAAGCCCAACAAATGTATTGTGTGGTTCCAAGAGGCCACTGTACATTTGAATCATGTTCAGTGCTTCAGTGTGTTCACACGAGTTCTCTTCTCTCATCTCCTCTACTCCCTCATTCTTCGTCTCTCTTCATCTTCTCTACCTCTCCCGCCGCTCCCTCTGCCCCCCTTTTCTCTCATCCTGAAATGGGAGGGGGGTGGGGGGGGAGGGGGGGAAGGGTGGGGGAGAAGTGGTAGATTGTGTGTGCGGTAGCGTGGAGGGAGGCGGGCAGTCAAAGTACTTGATACACAGATGGCTAAATAAGCCCAGAACAATTGATTTTGTTTCATCATATGTACTTTTTCACCGAAACAGACCACATAAACAACAACATAATACTGACTATAGAAAGAAGCACAGTCCTCATACATACAAACGAATACTAACATTACACTGTCTAAACATGCAAACCACCGCCAACAAATCACGGCCAAAAAACCCAAGATAAACAACAACCCTCCCCCCTCCCACAACACACCACCTCATCTCCCCCGCCCCCCCCCCCCCGCCCCCCCCCCCCCACAACACAACAACTACACAATGATAGAAATCTTTATGCTTATACTTTTCTATCCCTCTTTTAAATAAATTGCTATTCACATACAACAGACCCACGAGCAGATTGCCCTTTCTGTGCATTCTTATACTACATAGTCCAACTCATAAAAAGAAGAAACAACAAATAGCAGCACTAACAGAAGTAATGATCACAAAGTAAGTGAACATAAAAAACGTACTATGGAGTTACATTTTACGATCACTGTCATCACCCTTTGTCTATTCTTTCTAGCCCGCCTGTTCGTTTGTTACCACGATGCAGTACGCTATAAAATCGGAATATTGCATTGACAGGTTCAGTGACACTTATTGCTTCTTAAATAGCATGAGAAATGGTTCAACTATGCTCCAACCAGGCCCTTCTTCCCCTCAATCTAATCTATCTAATTCTTTTCTTTTATTTACCTCCTGGCACTAACACACACATTGCATTGCATGTGAGCTTTCTATTCAACACCAAAATAATGTCGCCAACAATGAGAAGCTTCATCTGCGCATTAAGACCTGACAGTCAGGCAAAATTGAACCAACGAAAAATCCACCACACACGCCACCCTCGCCCTAGCTCCTCATGTCCTAGCCTCAATCAACAAACGGTGGTAATACTACTACAAGGAAAGAGCCTAACAGCAACAACAAACAGACAATACCAAAATTCACTGAATAACAAGAATAGCAAAACAAAGCCCAAAAGCTAACCCCCCACCTCTCCCGTCCCCCCTCGCAAAATAAAAGAAAACACATGAAAACCAATGACCAAGATTCACGCACACTTTGTAACTTATTTACCGTATACACTGTAGGCATTGATGACATTTACAATTACCGCATGAATACGTGGATTGGAAGTTTATAATTTTTTTAAAAGCACATTGTTTCCACTCAAATTTTCATTGTGAATGATAAGAATAAATAAATAAAATAGATGAATAAATAGACAGTAAATGAATACAAAGACACATAAATAAATAGATGAACATAGAATATGCATTAGGAGCCATAGTTTAACTGCTGAATTATAGGACCTAAACAAATAGAGGGGGTAGGAGGACGAAGGTTGCCTTGTTTTATATGCATACTTTTCAATGCACACTGCTCATTTAGGGAAAACACTTTGGACTCTTTTTGGTTGGCATACTCTTTACTGATTGTTTGCCTCTGCAATTCAGCCTCTTTATCTCCTAGGCACTTGTAGAAAAAGTTGTTCACTGATATATGGCCTCAGTTAGTTATTCTTTGCAGTTGCGATGAGAACTTTCTAGAAATCGAACACAGTATCAATATCAGCCTGACAATATCGGGGCTCTCTGCCTCATATCCTTTTAACTCTGTGTACTAATGACTGCGACTGCGTTCTCTTGTATGAGTTTCACCGTTGATAAAATATTCTGATGATTCTGCTTGCTTGAAGATTTTTCCAGCTCTTAGTCTGTTTATTCGGTAAAGAGGAGATTATTTTCCTCCTGCCGTTGTATAAGAAACGCTATGCTTGAGCTTTAATTTTGGTTTAAAAGACTTAAAGATAAACGATGCTGCACGCCAACTTTCGCAAGACCCTAGTAACTTGTTCCGGATCAATCTACATTGATGGCACGGAAGTTGAAACGTGATTCATTACTACATTATACTTAGGTACTGTACATTAACGATGTACTAAACTTTACTGCCATGATACGTATCATAAATAAAAATATGCCATTCTTGTATCTTTTTCTCTTCACAAGTCGCAGGAGGTCTATGGGTAACATGTTAAGGTTTTCATAATATTCTAAAGATGCTTTTTATTGAGTCTGAATTTCCTTTTCTTTGATATGCTGTATGGAACCCTCAATGAAATTAAAAGCCAAAACGTGTGAACAGGGTCAATGCACGATGCCTAGCAAAGTAGTGGGCTTCTTGCCCACAGATCAGAAATCCTGACGATCTGTAATGAGTGTCGATGTGGAGAGATAGTGTGAAATGAAATTGTGTAATTGATGGCTTACGTGCAGGTTCTATAATATTTTATAGTAACCTCCCTTACTAGTTGCTCGAAAAGTGCTAGTCAGCAGAGTTCCAAAATATAAAGCTCTCTACCGAACTATAAAAAAAATACTTCATCCCCAAATTCAATTCTGTCTTACTGAACAAAGACTTAACAATAACAACAACCGGACTGAGATGAGTATATATAGAATGCTTTAGAATGAGATTAGTATATGAGATAGAACGATAGATACGGATAGATAGCATTAGCTATAGATTATATGATATAACATGATATAGAGTATACATATATTGTAGATGATATCGTTTACTAGTGATTTGATGATAGCTATATATCATAGTGAATGATGCTCTCTGATATTAGCTAGGTGGTAGATAGAGTAGATATAATAGATTATATATAGACGACTATATATTTATATAGTAGATTGATGTTGGCTGTTAATGAGAAGATGGAAGGGAGAGAGAGAGAGAGAGAGAGTTGGAGATGAGAGAGAAGAGGAGAGAGAGAGCGAGAGTCACAGTGGAGAGATGAGAGAGAGGTGACGAGGAGAGAGAGAGAGGAGAGTAGAGATGAAGGGAGGAGAAGAGAGATGAAAGAGAGATGAGAGAGAGAGGAACGACGGAGGAGATGAGAGAGAGGCCGAGGGAGAGAGAGAGATGAGATAGAGAGAGAGATGTCGAGAGAGAGAGAGAGATAAGAAGGCGAGAGGTTGGAAGCAAAAATATGCATATTTTTATATGCCTAGTTTTGAACTTTTTAATGAAGATTGTATTTTTCATTCTTATGACAGTTGTTACAATGATTGTTGAAAATTGTCAAAACTTTGAAGACATAGGAAAAGCCTACTTTTTATTATTCTAAAGTGTGCTTCAATATTTTAATAGGACTAGAGCAATTAAGCTAATTGATTATAATCTCATCATAAAACATGTAATAACAATTTGGTTTGTGCCACAAAAGGCGCTGCACGTTTTGCGAACGTACCCACTCTGTGTGTGTGTGTGTGAGTGTGTGTAGTCGCACTGTGTGGGTGTGTGTGCGTGCGTGGCCGCGGCACAAGAGCGCGTGCACGGGACCTAGTATGTGAGTGTGTATCGATGCACACCTTCGCACTACAGGCTGAACACCATGGGTGCTATGCGTACATTTTACACGCTACGGTGGATGAACTTTCTGACTGGCTTTTGGTATTAGTGCTGATGTTTTGTTTTTAATTATATGGTGTGTGACCTAACTGCTAACGGACTCTGTGTTTGCGTAATTTACTGTGATGTTTGCCTGTCTGGTAGTGTTCTGCTTGCACAGTTTGTCTTTTGTATGGTGTGTAATTCTTAGGGTCAAGATAAGCCGCCCTAGCCGCCTACACACACTAATAGTTTGTTTGCATTGTTCACTATATATAACTTATTACTTATTCATGTGCCTATATATTCACCTTTCTTTAGTTATTTTTTGAGCTGAGGGAGACGGGACTAGACCTCAGTAGGTCCGGACAGCAACTCGCTTTCCCCTAGCCCAAGATTCTCTCGCATCTTGGTATCGCAGCGTGGTTACCAGCTTGGATGGAGCTACACTAGAAGTGACGTTTGTGCGCCCTGTGGGCCTTTTCAGCTACAGTTCCCCTCCAGTTCTCACCCAAGCCGGCTAAACATGAGGTACCACATAGCGCTCACCTCGTCTTAACATCAAGGGTCACGTGCAAAGGCTAAAGCCAGCGAGTGCCGAGAGGAGATGGGCGCACGCCACTCCTCACTAAATAATGCTGTGGCACCCTAGAGAAGTGAGGTCTACTGATACCGCCACTGACGCTCCCCATACGAACCTCTATAGGACTAGGGGACACTCCACTTTGCCACTATTACCTTATCAGACAAGCAGCCAGGCAGAACGGCACAGTGTGGAGCAACTCAGTACAATCCTCGCAAGCAACCCAGCAGGCAGAATATCAACAGCAATACTCCTCAGCAGCTACAGATCCTCACAAGTGCCAACTACACAAGTCAACAGTGTCGCAAAGTCACAGCCAGGCAGCACACAGTAACTCAACCAGCATAAGCCAACAGCCAGCACACCACAGTGTCACACACAACATCAGCAGCAAAGCAGCGACACTGAGTATCCTGGCACACAGCAACAGCCAGTACACACACAAGTGTCAAAAGCAGCAACAGCGATCAACAGTCAATCGGCCAGCAGATCAAGCAAAAGCAGAACATGAGGAACAGTGACTCGTAAGCATAAAGCAACAGTGTATAGCAACTCAGCAGCAACAGCAACAGTATCAGCGAGGCAAGAGTATCAGCAGTCAACAGTGCAGAGCAACAGGACTACAGTATCTAGCAGCAACAGCCAACTGCTGTCCAGCGCGAGGCAACATTAACCTATCAGCAGCAACTAGCGCAGACAGTGTCAGCAGCAACATTGACACTATCAGCCCCGCAACAATTGCAGCCGTAGCAGCCAGCAACAGTATCAGCACAAAGTCAGCTAACTGGCAGCAGCGAGTCTGCAGCGCAGCTGTATCAGCAACAGTTATCTATCAGACCAATAGTTAATCACCGAGCATCAAGATACAGTTACTATCAGCAGCAACCGCAAGCCAGCAACAGTTGTCAAGCAATAATCAACGCAGTAACGAGCAACAACAATCTTATCTGAGCTTAGCAAACAGCCAACAGTGCCATCAGTTACATCTAGCCAATGCCAACGAGTGTGTGTTACTAAGCATCAAACAGTGACATTGCCCAAACAGTATCAGCAGCTCAGTTGTCCCGAAGCCAACAGCGAGCCCTCCATTATCAGTAGCTGTACAGTTCTATCAGCAGCAGCATAGCCAACAGTGGTCAAGCCAAGTGAACAACAACGCAGTATCAGCAGCACAACTGTTTCAGCCAGCAACAGCAACAGTCATCTGCAGTCTCATACAGCAACAGTCGTCAGCAATAAAACATACAGATAACAACAGCCAACAGTAAGCTCATCTAGCGCCAAACAGCCATCAAGTATTTTTCCAGCCCAGCAATAATAATAATAATAAGTAATTAATAATAGATATGGATATTTTTTATATAGAGCGAAAGAATCTTTGACTAAAGCAACAAATCAAAGCGCTCAGATTTTAATTTCATACCAATTGTAAGTACACGTGCAGAATTTTCTGTCCCCGGTGATAATTCGGGCCACTGACTGTTCTCCCGGGTGAAAGAGATGCGGGTGAAGAGAACGCGTCGCCACACTTAGCGCCTGCCCCGCCACCCTTTCTCCTTTTTTTTGTCTTGCAGTAGCCCTGTATTTTGTTTTCCCTATCAGAGGTGGGTTTTATTGCTAAGAATTTTTGCCAGCGGAAACAACTCTCTTGTTGCCGTGGGTTTTTTTTGTTAGACGTGCGTTCTAAATAATTACGTTGTAACACTAGTATCAGCAACAGTATCAGCAATAACAACAACAGTAACAACAGCAACAACCCCCCCCCCCCCCCCCACCATATCGAGACAGCGAGCAGCAACAGTATCAGCTCTACAACAGTACCAGCCCAGCTTTAGTTGTTGCAACAGTCTATCAGCAGCTTAGATGCCGAGCCATGTCTACAGTATCAGCCTAGTAACTGTACCTGCACAGAGCAGCAGCAACTAGTGTCATTAATAACAACAGTCTCAGCCTAGACAACAGCTACAAGTATCAGCAGCAAACAGCAACCCCAGTCACAAGCAGCCTAGGAGCAGCAGCTGTTATCAGCAGCAACCAAGCATACCCACCAGCAAGTTTTAGCCAACGGTATCAGACGTAGTCAACTAGCAAACTAGTAGTCGAGTTAGACAACATTATCAGCAGCGCAACTACAAGCAACAGGTGTCAGTTAAATAACATCAACAGCTATCAAGCCAGCAACAGTATCAGCTAGCAACAGCAACAAGTATCATAGCTGAAGCCAACTAGCAACAGTCGTCAGCAGCCCTCCAGCCGCGTTATGAATGAGAGATGAGCAACAGCGTACAGTATCAGCTCCACAGTCAACAGTATTCAGTGCAGCTTGAGCAACTGTATCAGCCAGCAACAGCAACAGTATCAGCAGCTCCAAGCAGCCGTTATGTAGTAGACTATACAGCAACAGTATCAGCGGACGCACTGCATCAGTAGGCAGCTAGGCAACGTCCTATGCTGACTCTGCTTTACGCTGAGCCTAACAGTTGTATACAGCAGTCTCCAGCAAGCAGTAGCAAACAGCAACAGTATCAGTCCTAGATACGTATCGTGCGTTTTTAGCAACAGTTATCCGCAGCCAACAGCCTACAGTAAATCAGATACAGCAAACAGCTACTAGTGATCCTAGCAGCCTAACTCGCCAGCATAGCAGCAACAGCTTCAGTGTATAAGTCAGCGCAACAGCTGCCAGTATCATGCACGCTAGCGATCTGTCCAATCAGGCAGTATCAGCAACAACAGCCAGCCAACAGCCAGACAGTACCTCAGCGGTTAGAACTAGCAACAGTATCTTAGCTCCAGGCAACATATGCAGCATCAACAGTATCAGCAGCAACAGCTACGTATAAAAAAAAAAAAAAACAAGCTGCAACAGTATCAGCAGCAATCAGTATCAGCAGCAACAGACTAGCAGTATCAGCAAGCCCTAACGAGGATCGGGGATTATTACTTTTTTTTTTTTTTTATTTTAACACCAATCCACATCCTCCCGGGTTTTGGTTTTTAGTTTTTGTTTTGTTTTTTGTTTTTGGGTTCTTAGTTTTGTTTTTTGGAGCAGCAACGGTTTAGTTGTTTTATCAGCCCTAGGGGGGGAGCGAACAGCAACAGTGATCAGCAACAACAGCCCAACAGTTTACAGCAGCAACAGTACAGCGGCAACAGTATCAGCCAGCCCAATTGTATCAGCAGCTAACGAGCAGCGCAGTATCAGCGCATAGCAACAGTTTCAGCGCAACTGCAACAGATCAGCAGCAACAGCACGGTATCAGCAGCGAACAGCCCCAACAGGTATCAGCAGCCAACAGCAACAGTTTCTGCAGACCTCAGTGGAACAGTGGTCCAGCAGCAATCAGCTACAGTTTCTGCAGCAACAGCCAAACAGTGTACAAGCAGAACAGTCATCAGCAGCATCAGCCCTACATTCATCGAGCTGCAACAGCCTACTCAGTATCTAGCAAGCAACAGTTAATCAATATCAAGCCCATAGCAACTGTAAAATATCAGCAACAACAGCGTTAGCAACAGCAACAGTAATGAACAGCAACATACACCCAGTGTCCACAGCAACTAGCTAACGTGAAGTGCAGCAGCATCAGGCAACTAGCAACGCAGTATCAAGCTAAGATCAACAGTGTTTGGATCAAAAGCAGCAACAGCTGCTACAGTATCAGCAGCAAACAGACAAAAAGCAGCGTCAGTGAGAAAGCAAGCAACAGTCAACATCAAAGCCACACAGAAACTGACGCAGCACATTCTATTGATCAGCCAGCAACTGACATGCTATACTTGTCTCCCTTCCCAGCAGCAACAGTGATCAGCATTAGCAACAGTCATCTAGCCCCCCTCAGCTTAACCCAGCAACACCAGTATCGAGCTTTTGTGTTTAAGTCTTTTAGCAACAGCAACTGCTCATCGCCCAGCCAATCCAGCCTCTGCTTATCAGCATGCCAACAGCAACTGTTAGCAGCTGTCAACATTATCGCGCCAGCTAGCAACAGCTACAGTATCCTATGACTAGCCTCTCAGCCTCACCGTAGCGAGCCGCAGCAACAGTATCAAAATAAAAATATAGCAAGAAAACAGCTACTGGATTCATCTAGCAGCAACAGCTACAGTATCAGCAGCAACAGCTACGTAGTATCAGCCAGTATATCAGCAACAACTAGCAGCCTAACAAAAGCAAAAGTATTAATGAAACAGCAACATCCACCAGTTGTCCTACAGCAACTAGCGCAGCGCTAGCTATCTAGTAGATCAATACAAGCAACAGTTATCAGCGACAGACAACAGTATCAGCCTATGAGCAACAGGAACAGTAGCAGAAGCAGCCGTAGCCTACAAGAGTAAATCACCAGACAACCTGCAACATCAGTCGTATCTGTATCATCTACAGCAACAGTATCTAGCCACATGACAGCAACAGTCACAGATCAGCAACAACAGCAACAGTGTTATCTAGCCAACACAGCAACAGTGTCAGCTAACAACAGCGTTCAGTATCAGCAGTGCAAGCAGTATCAGCAGCAAACAACAACAGTAAACAATGAGCCATACAGTATATATGAGCAGCAACAGCCCGAACAAGATGTCCATGCCCTGCTGTTTGCAAGCAGCACCAAGCTATCAAGTAATAACAGCCGCTTCAAACCAGCCATCAACGATGAAAGTAGCCTGACTCAACAGAAGCTCAACGGTCATGCTGATTCTTATCTGTAATAAGAGTTTTTTGTTTTAAATCCTTTTTTTTTTATCTCTCCTTTCGCAGCCACCATTCATCCACAGCTACCCCGCATAGGCATACACGCCCCACAGTTGCACGGGGCTACACTTGGCGCGCCAGACACGCGCTAGTACACATGCCCACACACTTTCTACCCCTTCCTCTTCCATCAAAGTGTGTAAGTCTTCGCAAAGACAGTTGGATTTTCCATTGGTTGATGCCCTATTTATAGTACACTGAAAGAGCTGAAAACACAGAAAGACACTCCAGCATAAGTGACTGTTAAAACACCATACATTGAAACATAAACCTGTATTGTTCACTGAAAAACATAAACCATGTGATTGTATTTGTTCTACTGAAACATAAACCTGATGATAGGTTCATTTATGTTTCATAAACCTGATAATTTTAAAACATCCACACTGAAACATAAACCTTTTTATTGATAACACAACCCCCATCACAATCCCCATATCAATTACACACACCACCCTCACATCCTACTTCCTTCATCCTTGTCCCCCCACCATCATTATTCACCGCCTCATGAAATTTATGTAACATGCAACTTGTGATTTGTTAAAACATCACACACTGAAACATGAACCTGTGATTGTTAAAACATCACACACTGAAACATGAACCTGTGGTGCAAACTGTTGCTCCTTGCCAGGAAGAGAGATGTGGGGGTTCCAATCCCTATCCAGAACCAGCGAGTTTCATTCTCCCTGTCCATGGAGTAAGCAAGTTGTCCTGTCTCCTGCCAATAGGGTGACTTCAATGGCGGGCAACGACGATCTCGCAATATGCAAATTAATATGTATCATGTGTGAACCGGAGGAGCTCTAGCCCAGGCCGGCAAAAAAAAAAGAAGAGAAGACAGTTGTGCAGGTGTAGTCTACGTGCAGCATAGAGTATGAAATGTGATAGCCTTCACTAGGCTTAGAAGCGGACAAACAACAACAAACAGCACAACAACGATCAAAATCCTCAGCAACACGTAATGAAGAGAACCGTTACAGACAAATATGTCTACACTACAACATAAAGTAATGCATGTTGCCTGTTATTGTTATTGTTGTTGTTGTTAATGATGTATTGTTGCCCCTGAATTGTTGTGTTGTTGTTACTGCTTGTGATGCTGTTGTTTTGGTATTTTTTGACTGCTGCTATTGAGGCATTGCTTGACTGTAGTTATGTTTGCTGATATTGATTGCTGGATATTGTTGTTGTTGCATATGGTTTCCTGCTGTTGCTATTGTTGTTATGACCATGGTGCTTGTTTGATGCCATGTTATTGTTGCTGGCTGCATCTGTGGTTAGCTGGCTTTTGTTCTGGTCTGCTGCTTCTATTGTTAGTTGTGTCGTTGTAGTTGTTGCTGCTTATGTCTATTGTTATGCCTGTTGTTTATTGTTGTCACTAGTGCCTATGTTGCATATTGTTTATGTTACTGCTTCGGATAAGGCTATTGTTGCTTGTTGCTGATGATATAGAGATGCTGATGCTATTGGTTTGGATGCTATTGTGTTGCTTGATTTGTTGCTGTTAATATAGTTCTTTTTTTTTTTTTTTTACCGCCATGCTGCCGATAACAATAGTAAGTTGACCATAGTTACAATGTCCACAACTACATCGCAGATGGTGACCCACGATTTTTGTTTCCTCGTCTATAGAGCTCTGATGCTTCACCTCTAGGGACTTTTGCAGTACGCTAGCCACATTTCGGCTTCGGGTATATATCTAAACACAACACCAGCTGAGAATTCTTATTTTCGATAATTTTGGCCATCCGTTCCTACCGGTTGTACGCCAATGGCTAAGCGGATGGGTTTTAACGTAGTGCGCAAAATGTTCTGCGTCGTCTATCGCTGCGGGACCTGGTGTATAGCCTCGCCCGAAGGACTTTTTGGGCCGAATGAAGTTGGTGCTTCATGCTTAACTCCGGCCTTGATAAAACTCTTTCACTGGCACCTCAGTGCGAGGCTCGAACCCGCGCCGTCAGCTGGACAGCTGTGACGCTCTCATCTACATTGCCCTGAGCTAAGAGAGGAAGACGGGATAGCCCTAGTGTGGTTGTTACATGTCTCCAGTTTGGTATCAGAACATTGCCGCTCGCGGACCTAACGACCCGGGTTCAGATTCCCGTTTCTATGGGGATATTTTCACCTGCGAGTAGAACATCCGTGCCAGACTCCACTCTCCCCAAAAGTACTTTCGAATGGAGAAACTATCAATAAACCGACCGGGTATTTTACTCTCTCGGGTCCCTTGTCGTAGTGCTGGATAAAGCCACGCAGAACGGTTCTTGTGCCCACGTATAAGTCCTGTTCCTCGCTTTTTTGTAAGAGTAGGCCATTCTTGTGTGCCGGTGGGAACAGATGACAGAATTTACGCAGAAGCCCGCAAACACTACGGGGACTGAATCAGAAAAAAAGTACCATAATTGCTTATTTCCAGTTTGTCTCTCCATGAATATAAAATAATTGAATAAAGTTGAAAACAAATAAAAATAAACACATAGTTATATTCAAGTCTGGTTCCCCCGGAAGACGGGGCCATGTTACTGATCGATTAGAGTGATCGATGACGTGGAGGATGCATGATGATCGTCTCTCCACGGTGACTCCCCCCCCCCCCAAGAAATTGACAACACAATGTATCTATGAATAAATGATAACCGACACGTATAATAATGAGCAAGGAATCCAGATACCAAGCCCTGTCAGCACAGGCGAAGAGAACGCACCACTCTTGTATGTTGAAACTCAAGAGTAGAAAACTTGCGTTCAACTATATCACGTCCGCTTCCGAACTTTTAGAGGTTTTGAGTGAACATGGACACGTAATCATTATCCAACAACGCATGTTCATTTAGAGTTGAGACAAGAGACAGAGAGACAGCAGACAGACAGATGTAGATAGATAGATATGACTAGAATAGAATAGATAGATATGATATGATAGATAGATAGATAGAGAGAGTGAACGCAGAGAAAGATGAAGAGAGAGAGAGATAGAGAGAGATATATGATAGATAGATAATAGATAAGATAGTTGTGATAGATAGTATAGATAGGATAGATAGATAGCATAGATAGATAAATGATAGATAGACAGACAGGCAGTGTCAGACAGACAGAGACAGAGAGATTTATAGAAAGTAGATAGATTGTATGGATAGATAGATAGAACAGTACAGACAGACTGACAGACACACAGGACAGACAGACAGACCGGAGAAACCCCCCCCCCCCCCCCCCCCCCCCCCACACAGTGATAGAGAGAGGGGATTGGTTCAAGTTTATTTTGAGGTGCATATAGCATGACAATTGCTTTTGACATGACCAACGCTTCTATAACGGCAAAAGGTAAAGGTGCTCCGACATAACCTCATTAGCGGCGTTGGGGAGTAGACGTCAGTGATTCTCACCTTTCTAGGGGCCAGATATTTTCGAGGACGGCACAGCTCTCCTCTCCCTGCTGCCTTTGCTTTCCCAGACCTAATGAGGGTAGGTATCCATTTACAGCATGGAGGAATGGGTGCCTGTACTAAAGACAGGCGCCCCAACAAACAGTTACAGATCACTTGGTAACCATGCTCGATGCTGCTTAACCTACTCCATGTTTGGTTGATGCTTTCTCTTGGCCACTTGTACGTAAGCACAGATCTTGTTGTTCGCTTTCTTCAGTCAATGAGTTGCTCACCCATAAATCCTTTCCATCGCTCACTATACTCCTAGTCGCAATAATGTGTACCCATTGTATAGCGGTTAAGCGTGCAATACTCTTAGTTCTTGGTTTTTTTCCGCCACTGGTTAGAGCTGTACGGACGTTCCAACTGTAGCCAATGGTGGATTTGCTTTCTCTGTGGCGAGACTTACAATGTAATGTTTTAACTCCAGTAGCTGACTTGTCACTTCACGTCCTGCGGTGTTGATCAATGGAAAAGCCGGCCGTCGTTGGTTACCCATGCCATTTGAACCGATCCGGTATCATTTTGGCCTTGCATTTTTGTGCTTTTCTATGTTTTTTCTGTGGGCTTAGGATTATTCCTTGAGTGGCGCCAATATCCTCTCCAAGGTTGCTCCATATGTTTTGGGATGTTGAATTCTATTTTCTATTGGAGGTTTCCCTCCTCCACATGCGACAGGTTTGATACATGAGCGTTGACATGGATACCAGTAGCCAAGTAGAACAGTAGAAGCTTCTCCTGACTCGTACGCTGTCCCGAAGACGTTACACATACCCGCGTCAGAACCTCATAAACTGTCAAGATGGTTCATCTACCCGATGTAATGAGTGATCAACCAGGGCTAAAAAAAGAGGCAGAAGTGAGCCTTGGAGAATTTATTTAAGGAAAACATAAAGATTGAAAACGACAGACTCGAAATCTATGTTTACAGCACGAAAAAAAATATAGATCATTGTATTAAAGACCCAAACGTCAAACATATAGAAAACAAAAGGTAGAATATTTGGCAAACTATGCTCAAATTCAAGCCTTTCTGTTCTGCCCCACTGCGAAAGAGCTTTGAAGTCATGGGAGTGTAAATAAAGATAGAATGACAAACAGCATAAAATGCTACAGTGTGGGTTTAACATGATTTCAAGGAAGGTGTTCTTTCAAAGCAATGAAGTTGTATCTAATAACCTGCCTATGCATCACATAAGTAAGTATGTTAGAAGAAAATTTATGACCATGAATTAAAATGCGAGAGATCATGTAGAGAAGAAGAAAATAAATGCCAAGCAACTTTATAAATAGTGAATAGATCTAGCTAAGGCTGTGGAATTGATGTGAATCACTGCCTTAGAAATGCTAAAAAATGGATAAGCAGTGAAGTTCAGACAAGTTCTAATTCAAACCTCTATTTCATGCATATTTCAATAAGGTGTATAATCCACTGCTGTGTTGGGTCCAAAGCCATTATCCTACAATCCACACATAATACACATTACGTTACTTCTCCCCACTACCTCCCCCCCCCCCCCCCCCCTCTTTTTCTCCCCCCCCCCTTGATCGGAGCTTTGTTAGATAACTATAGAGGTGTCTCATTACTGAGCATCTTATTAAATGCTTATATCAATCTCGTAGTAGGAATAACATCAATTAGAGTTACCTATTCATGGCCTGTGAAAGTGTAGAGTCACATGATCGTGTGCTGATAAGAACAAGCAAGGATTTAGAAAAGGATATTGACTACTATGGTATGATCAGATCTTTAATCTTATATTCAATTGTCCATAAGTTGCTATGATGCACAAGGAAAGGCCAAACCAAACTTTATGTAGGATTGCCTTTTGTGGACTCTTCAAAAAAGGCCTTGACTAGAATTAGACATGACGATTCTTTTGAACATGTATCAAAAGAAAATTCTTGGTTTCATTATCAGCTATGATAAGTCATTATTATCATGTAAACGAAGAGATAGCCAATATCAGAGTTTTTGAGTAATGGTCATCATTAGGAAGTCAGACAAGGTTGTGTTCTAGTCATCCTACATTGTTGTTCAAGTATGCATTAACCAGCAGCAATGATATGAACGAAAAAGGCAAAGGAGATAGTACAGTAAAGATACCTACCTGAAATTTTATGGATATTTTTATTTGCTGTTTGCTAGATGGATTGCTTGCCCTCCTTTCAATAAGATCCTATTCAACAACCCCGGGAGAGTTCATGCTAACATCAATTAACATTCTTGAAAGACTGCCTGTAATTGATCATTCATTAAATGTTAATATCAATAAAACTAAAGTAATGGTACTTTAGAGAGGGGGGGAAGCCATATGTTTGTCTTGCAAAACAGCGAACAATGGTCTTGATTCACTCGATGGTTCTTGTCTTGCCCCGTTTAGAAGTCTTGTGAATCAGTTTGCTATCTAGTGTTTAGATGTTTACTACAAACAACGATGAGTTGGTCTACAGAGACATTTAGTTCACTAACTAGGAAAGACGGGCAGTGGTTCTGATTGAAGCATAAAGTATAGTTCATAGGCGTATAAAGAAATGAACGTTAGTATGTTAGTAGTTTTGTTCAAGATTTTCGACACGTATGATTCAGACAATATTGTGTTGTATTATCCGAAATTATTGGAGAAACAAACAGACTATGAGCATTTGCAGAATGAATTTCCATTTGGGATGGCTACGATGCCAAAGGATTTTTAGGGAAGAAGTACCTGTAAGAAACACCCAATAAGATGGTTTATGCGGAGATTTAGGCATATCATCCACTTTCAGTAGTCAACTCCATCATGTACAAGCAACAATCAAGAGATATTGGTTCAAACTATATGCAAATGGAATCAAAGTAGGATTAATCCCATGAATCTAGGATACTTGAACTACATGCAGTTAGAGCTGTAGACAGCGAGTGACTAGTAAATATTGTGCTTGAGATTTCAAATATAGAGATAAGATTTTTGTTGTTGTCTAAAGTGTTTTAACATTTTTTGGAGACTTGCTAGCAAGAGTGGTCTGGGGATCTAAAAGTTCTTGCTTAGGTTACGCGTATATATTAAACAAGATTAGTGGATATTGTTTTATTCAAGAAATGGGATGGGACTACAGCGCCACTACGATTGATAAGAGATGGTATTGATTGATGTTTATGATCGTTTAAATGTATTTTTGCATAAATGAGCAGTATTTAAACGAATCTTTATAGATGTCTAATGCTTTAGACAGTTCGAGCAATACTACAAGACAAGATTTAACGGCGCGTTTTACCTGGAAATTCATTTTGCTTAACAATAATGTGCTATAGATATAGTGATAATATCCGAGATACAGTGTATGTCTCTATTTTGATAAAACGAACATTGAGTAATATGCAAGACCCAACTTTCTATTGCGAATGTTAGCATGCTATCAAACTTAATGAGAAAAGTTATTTGTAAAGCGAAATGTATCAATGTGCCATTGCCAGATATGTTTAAGTAAGTAGTGATAGAGTAGAAACATAGTTTGTCTTAGAGAGTACGTTTTGCACGATCTCTAATTAACATAAAGGAAAAAATTGTAGGCTCAAATGCCTTTATTGAAAAACTGCTTCTGGCTCCAAGTTTTGTTATACTCAAATGAATGGAGTTTTTTTCCTTAGACAGCATCAATTCTCCATTTTCATGATTGGATTATGTTTGATTTAAGGTTGCTATATATCAAGAAATAGAATAAATTGTGTGTTTTTTCTTCTTTAGTCAGTCATAAATTGTTTCTTTGACATAATCTAGTTTGCATGCAAATGATTTGGTTAATGTATTGATGTTGTGTTTTAGCTTCTTGAAATCAGTCACAAATCACATTACTGTGTTTGTGCATTTGTTATACTTTTGCCAATGATATGAATGTAAACCCATTGTGTCCTTCTACCTTAAGCCCAACAAATGTATTGTGTGGTTCCAAGAGGCCACTGTACATTTGAATCATGTTCAGTGCTTCAGTGTGTTCACACGAGTTCTCTTCTCTCATCTCCTCTACTCCCTCATTCTTCGTCTCTCTTCATCTTCTCTACCTCTCCCGCCGCTCCCTCTGCCCCCCTTTTCTCTCATCCTGAAATGGGAGGGGGGTGGGGGGGGAGGGGGGGAAGGGTGGGGGAGAAGTGGTAGATTGTGTGTGCGGTAGCGTGGAGGGAGGCGGGCAGTCAAAGTACTTGATACACAGATGGCTAAATAAGCCCAGAACAATTGATTTTGTTTCATCATATGTACTTTTTCACCGAAACAGACCACATAAACAACAACATAATACTGACTATAGAAAGAAGCACAGTCCTCATACATACAAACGAATACTAACATTACACTGTCTAAACATGCAAACCACCGCCAACAAATCACGGCCAAAAAACCCAAGATAAACAACAACCCTCCCCCCTCCCACAACACACCACCTCATCTCCCCCGCCCCCCCCCCCCCGCCCCCCCCCCCCCACAACACAACAACTACACAATGATAGAAATCTTTATGCTTATACTTTTCTATCCCTCTTTTAAATAAATTGCTATTCACATACAACAGACCCACGAGCAGATTGCCCTTTCTGTGCATTCTTATACTACATAGTCCAACTCATAAAAAGAAGAAACAACAAATAGCAGCACTAACAGAAGTAATGATCACAAAGTAAGTGAACATAAAAAACGTACTATGGAGTTACATTTTACGATCACTGTCATCACCCTTTGTCTATTCTTTCTAGCCCGCCTGTTCGTTTGTTACCACGATGCAGTACGCTATAAAATCGGAATATTGCATTGACAGGTTCAGTGACACTTATTGCTTCTTAAATAGCATGAGAAATGGTTCAACTATGCTCCAACCAGGCCCTTCTTCCCCTCAATCTAATCTATCTAATTCTTTTCTTTTATTTACCTCCTGGCACTAACACACACATTGCATTGCATGTGAGCTTTCTATTCAACACCAAAATAATGTCGCCAACAATGAGAAGCTTCATCTGCGCATTAAGACCTGACAGTCAGGCAAAATTGAACCAACGAAAAATCCACCACACACGCCACCCTCGCCCTAGCTCCTCATGTCCTAGCCTCAATCAACAAACGGTGGTAATACTACTACAAGGAAAGAGCCTAACAGCAACAACAAACAGACAATACCAAAATTCACTGAATAACAAGAATAGCAAAACAAAGCCCAAAAGCTAACCCCCCACCTCTCCCGTCCCCCCTCGCAAAATAAAAGAAAACACATGAAAACCAATGACCAAGATTCACGCACACTTTGTAACTTATTTACCGTATACACTGTAGGCATTGATGACATTTACAATTACCGCATGAATACGTGGATTGGAAGTTTATAATTTTTTTAAAAGCACATTGTTTCCACTCAAATTTTCATTGTGAATGATAAGAATAAATAAATAAAATAGATGAATAAATAGACAGTAAATGAATACAAAGACACATAAATAAATAGATGAACATAGAATATGCATTAGGAGCCATAGTTTAACTGCTGAATTATAGGACCTAAACAAATAGAGGGGGTAGGAGGACGAAGGTTGCCTTGTTTTATATGCATACTTTTCAATGCACACTGCTCATTTAGGGAAAACACTTTGGACTCTTTTTGGTTGGCATACTCTTTACTGATTGTTTGCCTCTGCAATTCAGCCTCTTTATCTCCTAGGCACTTGTAGAAAAAGTTGTTCACTGATATATGGCCTCAGTTAGTTATTCTTTGCAGTTGCGATGAGAACTTTCTAGAAATCGAACACAGTATCAATATCAGCCTGACAATATCGGGGCTCTCTGCCTCATATCCTTTTAACTCTGTGTACTAATGACTGCGACTGCGTTCTCTTGTATGAGTTTCACCGTTGATAAAATATTCTGATGATTCTGCTTGCTTGAAGATTTTTCCAGCTCTTAGTCTGTTTATTCGGTAAAGAGGAGATTATTTTCCTCCTGCCGTTGTATAAGAAACGCTATGCTTGAGCTTTAATTTTGGTTTAAAAGACTTAAAGATAAACGATGCTGCACGCCAACTTTCGCAAGACCCTAGTAACTTGTTCCGGATCAATCTACATTGATGGCACGGAAGTTGAAACGTGATTCATTACTACATTATACTTAGGTACTGTACATTAACGATGTACTAAACTTTACTGCCATGATACGTATCATAAATAAAAATATGCCATTCTTGTATCTTTTTCTCTTCACAAGTCGCAGGAGGTCTATGGGTAACATGTTAAGGTTTTCATAATATTCTAAAGATGCTTTTTATTGAGTCTGAATTTCCTTTTCTTTGATATGCTGTATGGAACCCTCAATGAAATTAAAAGCCAAAACGTGTGAACAGGGTCAATGCACGATGCCTAGCAAAGTAGTGGGCTTCTTGCCCACAGATCAGAAATCCTGACGATCTGTAATGAGTGTCGATGTGGAGAGATAGTGTGAAATGAAATTGTGTAATTGATGGCTTACGTGCAGGTTCTATAATATTTTATAGTAACCTCCCTTACTAGTTGCTCGAAAAGTGCTAGTCAGCAGAGTTCCAAAATATAAAGCTCTCTACCGAACTATAAAAAAAATACTTCATCCCCAAATTCAATTCTGTCTTACTGAACAAAGACTTAACAATAACAACAACCGGACTGAGATGAGTATATATAGAATGCTTTAGAATGAGATTAGTATATGAGATAGAACGATAGATACGGATAGATAGCATTAGCTATAGATTATATGATATAACATGATATAGAGTATACATATATTGTAGATGATATCGTTTACTAGTGATTTGATGATAGCTATATATCATAGTGAATGATGCTCTCTGATATTAGCTAGGTGGTAGATAGAGTAGATATAATAGATTATATATAGACGACTATATATTTATATAGTAGATTGATGTTGGCTGTTAATGAGAAGATGGAAGGGAGAGAGAGAGAGAGAGAGAGTTGGAGATGAGAGAGAAGAGGAGAGAGAGAGCGAGAGTCACAGTGGAGAGATGAGAGAGAGGTGACGAGGAGAGAGAGAGAGGAGAGTAGAGATGAAGGGAGGAGAAGAGAGATGAAAGAGAGATGAGAGAGAGAGGAACGACGGAGGAGATGAGAGAGAGGCCGAGGGAGAGAGAGAGATGAGATAGAGAGAGAGATGTCGAGAGAGAGAGAGAGATAAGAAGGCGAGAGGTTGGAAGCAAAAATATGCATATTTTTATATGCCTAGTTTTGAACTTTTTAATGAAGATTGTATTTTTCATTCTTATGACAGTTGTTACAATGATTGTTGAAAATTGTCAAAACTTTGAAGACATAGGAAAAGCCTACTTTTTATTATTCTAAAGTGTGCTTCAATATTTTAATAGGACTAGAGCAATTAAGCTAATTGATTATAATCTCATCATAAAACATGTAATAACAATTTGGTTTGTGCCACAAAAGGCGCTGCACGTTTTGCGAACGTACCCACTCTGTGTGTGTGTGTGTGAGTGTGTGTAGTCGCACTGTGTGGGTGTGTGTGCGTGCGTGGCCGCGGCACAAGAGCGCGTGCACGGGACCTAGTATGTGAGTGTGTATCGATGCACACCTTCGCACTACAGGCTGAACACCATGGGTGCTATGCGTACATTTTACACGCTACGGTGGATGAACTTTCTGACTGGCTTTTGGTATTAGTGCTGATGTTTTGTTTTTAATTATATGGTGTGTGACCTAACTGCTAACGGACTCTGTGTTTGCGTAATTTACTGTGATGTTTGCCTGTCTGGTAGTGTTCTGCTTGCACAGTTTGTCTTTTGTATGGTGTGTAATTCTTAGGGTCAAGATAAGCCGCCCTAGCCGCCTACACACACTAATAGTTTGTTTGCATTGTTCACTATATATAACTTATTACTTATTCATGTGCCTATATATTCACCTTTCTTTAGTTATTTTTTGAGCTGAGGGAGACGGGACTAGACCTCAGTAGGTCCGGACAGCAACTCGCTTTCCCCTAGCCCAAGATTCTCTCGCATCTTGGTATCGCAGCGTGGTTACCAGCTTGGATGGAGCTACACTAGAAGTGACGTTTGTGCGCCCTGTGGGCCTTTTCAGCTACAGTTCCCCTCCAGTTCTCACCCAAGCCGGCTAAACATGAGGTACCACATAGCGCTCACCTCGTCTTAACATCAAGGGTCACGTGCAAAGGCTAAAGCCAGCGAGTGCCGAGAGGAGATGGGCGCACGCCACTCCTCACTAAATAATGCTGTGGCACCCTAGAGAAGTGAGGTCTACTGATACCGCCACTGACGCTCCCCATACGAACCTCTATAGGACTAGGGGACACTCCACTTTGCCACTATTACCTTATCAGACAAGCAGCCAGGCAGAACGGCACAGTGTGGAGCAACTCAGTACAATCCTCGCAAGCAACCCAGCAGGCAGAATATCAACAGCAATACTCCTCAGCAGCTACAGATCCTCACAAGTGCCAACTACACAAGTCAACAGTGTCGCAAAGTCACAGCCAGGCAGCACACAGTAACTCAACCAGCATAAGCCAACAGCCAGCACACCACAGTGTCACACACAACATCAGCAGCAAAGCAGCGACACTGAGTATCCTGGCACACAGCAACAGCCAGTACACACACAAGTGTCAAAAGCAGCAACAGCGATCAACAGTCAATCGGCCAGCAGATCAAGCAAAAGCAGAACATGAGGAACAGTGACTCGTAAGCATAAAGCAACAGTGTATAGCAACTCAGCAGCAACAGCAACAGTATCAGCGAGGCAAGAGTATCAGCAGTCAACAGTGCAGAGCAACAGGACTACAGTATCTAGCAGCAACAGCCAACTGCTGTCCAGCGCGAGGCAACATTAACCTATCAGCAGCAACTAGCGCAGACAGTGTCAGCAGCAACATTGACACTATCAGCCCCGCAACAATTGCAGCCGTAGCAGCCAGCAACAGTATCAGCACAAAGTCAGCTAACTGGCAGCAGCGAGTCTGCAGCGCAGCTGTATCAGCAACAGTTATCTATCAGACCAATAGTTAATCACCGAGCATCAAGATACAGTTACTATCAGCAGCAACCGCAAGCCAGCAACAGTTGTCAAGCAATAATCAACGCAGTAACGAGCAACAACAATCTTATCTGAGCTTAGCAAACAGCCAACAGTGCCATCAGTTACATCTAGCCAATGCCAACGAGTGTGTGTTACTAAGCATCAAACAGTGACATTGCCCAAACAGTATCAGCAGCTCAGTTGTCCCGAAGCCAACAGCGAGCCCTCCATTATCAGTAGCTGTACAGTTCTATCAGCAGCAGCATAGCCAACAGTGGTCAAGCCAAGTGAACAACAACGCAGTATCAGCAGCACAACTGTTTCAGCCAGCAACAGCAACAGTCATCTGCAGTCTCATACAGCAACAGTCGTCAGCAATAAAACATACAGATAACAACAGCCAACAGTAAGCTCATCTAGCGCCAAACAGCCATCAAGTATTTTTCCAGCCCAGCAATAATAATAATAATAAGTAATTAATAATAGATATGGATATTTTTTATATAGAGCGAAAGAATCTTTGACTAAAGCAACAAATCAAAGCGCTCAGATTTTAATTTCATACCAATTGTAAGTACACGTGCAGAATTTTCTGTCCCCGGTGATAATTCGGGCCACTGACTGTTCTCCCGGGTGAAAGAGATGCGGGTGAAGAGAACGCGTCGCCACACTTAGCGCCTGCCCCGCCACCCTTTCTCCTTTTTTTTGTCTTGCAGTAGCCCTGTATTTTGTTTTCCCTATCAGAGGTGGGTTTTATTGCTAAGAATTTTTGCCAGCGGAAACAACTCTCTTGTTGCCGTGGGTTTTTTTTGTTAGACGTGCGTTCTAAATAATTACGTTGTAACACTAGTATCAGCAACAGTATCAGCAATAACAACAACAGTAACAACAGCAACAACCCCCCCCCCCCCCCCCACCATATCGAGACAGCGAGCAGCAACAGTATCAGCTCTACAACAGTACCAGCCCAGCTTTAGTTGTTGCAACAGTCTATCAGCAGCTTAGATGCCGAGCCATGTCTACAGTATCAGCCTAGTAACTGTACCTGCACAGAGCAGCAGCAACTAGTGTCATTAAAGATTAATAAACCCCCATTTTTCCCACCCCAACCCCAACAAATGTATTGTGCCCAAAGGGCCAATGTACATTAAATCATTTCAGGTTCAGAGTTCAGAGTTCTCTCTCTCTCCCCTCTCCCCTCTCTCTCTCTTCCTCTCTTCTTCTCCTCTCTCTCTCTCTTCTCTCTCTCCCTCTCCCGCCGCCCCCTCCCCCCCTTTCTCTTACTAAAATGGGGGTGGGGGGGGGGGGGGGGGGGAAAGGTGATTGTGTGTGCGGAGGGAGGCGGGAGTCAAAGTCTGATACCCCGGAAAGCAGAACAATTGCTTTTTTCATCAAGCTTTTCACCGAAAAGACCACATAAAACAACCAACAAATACTCTTAGAAAGAAGCACACACACATACAAACGCATACACATACACACTAACAACAAACACCCCAAAAAATCACGGCCAAAAAAAAACCCAAGAAAACAACAACCCCCCCCCTCCCACACCCCACACCCCTACCCCCCCCCCCCCCCCCCTCCCCCCCCCCCCCACACACACACACAAGAAAAATTTCTGATGTATAGGCTACTTTTCTTTTAAATAATTTATACACATACACAACCCACCACCAGATTCCTTCACATTTATACTCATACCACTCATAAAAAAGAAAAACAAATAGCAGCCTAAACAGAAAATGGATACAAAGTAAAACATTAAAAACCTATGTGTTACATTTTACGATCACGTCAACCCTTCTTTCTTCTGCCCGTTTCGTTTTTCCACGTGCACCACAAATCAATATACCTTGACAGGCCAGGCACTTATTTTCAAATAGCATGAGAAAGCGTCAACTATGCCACCCCGTCCTTCCCCTCCCCCGGCCCTACACACACATGCATTGCATGTGTGTTTTTTTCAACCAAAAAAGCGCAACATAACCCTTCCATCGAAAAGACTGCAGTCAGGCAAAATGAACCAACGAAAAACCCCCCACCACCTCCAGCATCAGCAACAACAAAGGTAATCCTTACAAGGAGAGAACAGCAACAACAAACAGACAATACCAAAACTGAATAACAAGAATACAAAACAACCCAAAAGCAACCCCCCCCCCCCCCCCCCTCAAATAAAAGAAAACCCAAATGAAAACAACACAAGATCACGCACACTTTGTCACTTATTTACCGTTAACTGTAGCCATTGATGCCCATTTACAATACCGCATGCATACGTGGATTGGAAGTTTTAATTTTTTTTTAAGCACAGATTCCACTCAATTTTCATTGAAATAAGATGAAAAAATAAATAGATGAATAAATAGACAGTAAATGAATACAAAGACACATAAATAAAATAGATAAATAGATATCTAGGAGCATAGTTTAACAGGCTGAATTATAGGCAAACATAGAGGGGGAGGAGGAAGGTTGCCTTGTTTTCTAAGCATACTTTTCAATGCACACTCTCATTTGGGAAAAACCTGGCTCTTTTGTTGGCAAAACTCTTTATTGATTTTCCCTGCCTTCAGCCCTATCTCCTGGCACTTTAGATAAATTTTCACTGAATTCTCAGTTTATTCTTTGCGTTATGAACTTTCTAAAAAATCGAACACAGTATCAAAATCAGCTGACAATATCGGGCTCTCCTGCCTCTATCCTTTTAACTCTGTGTACTAATGACTGCACTGGTTCTGATATTACACCGTTGATAAAATATTCTGATGATTCTGCGCTTGAAGATTTATTTCCCGCTCTTAGTCTGTTTCTGAAAGAGGAGATTATTTTTTCCCCTGGTGTATAAGAAACTATCTTGGATTTAATGTTAAAAGACTTTAAAATAATGCTGATCCCAACTTTCGCAAGAACCCAGAACTTGTTCCGGATCTCTACATTGATGGCACGGAAGTTGAACGTGTTCATTTCTACATATACTTAGGTACTGTCATTAACGATGTACTAAACTTTACTGCTGATACGTATCATAAATAAAAATATGCCATTCTTGTATCTTTTTTCCCTTTACAATCTCAGAGGTCTATGGGTAAATGTTAAGGTTTTCATAATTTCTAAAGATGCTTTATTGAGTCTGGAATTTCCTTTTCTTTGATATGCTGGTATGGAACCCATCAATGTTTAAAAACAAACGTGCTAAACAGGGTCAATGCAACGATGTAGCAAAGTAGTGGGCTTTGCACAGATCAAACTGAACGATCTGTATGAGTGTCTTTGTGAGAGATAGTGTGAAAGAAATGTGAATGTATGGTATCACGTGCTAGCTAAATATTTATAGCTCCTTCCATCTCAAAAGTGCTAACAGAGTTCCCAAAATATAAAGCTCCCGAACTATAAAAAAACTTCATCCCAATTCAATTCTCTTACGGGAACAAGGACTTTAACAATAACAAGAACTGGATGACGAGAAGAGAGAGAGAGAAGAGAGAGAGAGAGAGAGAGAGAAGAGAGGAAGGAGAGATTGAGAGAGGAGAGGAGAGATTGAGAGTGAGAGAGAGGTGTGAGAGAGATGGAGAGAGAGAGAGATGAGAGGAAGAGAGGAGAGAGCGAGATGAGAGATAGAGAGAGAGAGAGAGAGAGTTGAGAGAGAGATGAGACAGAGAGAGAGAGAGAGAGATGTTGAAGAGAGGATGGAGAGAGAGCGAGGGAGTGAGAGAGGATGGAGAGAGAGAGAGATCGAGGGAGAGGAGGAGAGAGAGCGAGGGGAGAGAGAGAGAGAGATGAGAGAGAGGAGAGGAGAGAGAGAGAGAGATGGAGAGGGAGAGAGATGAGAGAGAGAGAGTTGAAGAGAGATGGAGAGAGAGAGCGAGGGAGGGAGAGAGAGAGAGAGAGAGAGAGGAGAGGGAGAGGAGAGAGAGAGAGAGAGAGAGATGAAGGGAGAGAGAGAGAGAGAGAGAGGGAGGAGAGAGACGAGGAGAGGAGAGAGAGATAGATGAGAGGGAGAGAGAGAGAGAGAGAGAGAGAGTAAGAAGGGAGAGGTTGGAAGCAAAAATATGCATATTTTTATATGCCTAGTTTTGAACTTTTTAATGAATGATGTATTTTTCATTTATGACATGTTACAATGATGTTGAAATTGTCAAAACATTTGAAGCATAGGAAAAGCTACTTTTTATTATTCTAAAGTGTGTTCAATATTTTAATAGGATAGAGCAATTAAGCTAATTGATATAAATCTCATCATAAAACATGTTATAACAATTTGGTTTGTGCCACAAAAGGCGTGCACGTGTTTGCGAACGTACCCACTCTGTGTGTGTGTGGTGTGTGTTGGTGTGTGGTTTGTGCGTGCGTGCGCCGCGCGCCACAGGCGCGTGCGGGCTGTATGTGAGTGGTGTAGATGCCCTTCGCACACAGGCGAACACATGAGTGCTATGTACTTTTACATTGGTGACTTTATGACTGGCTTTAGGTATTGCTGATGTTTTGTTTTAACTTATATGCGTGTGTGCTAATGTACGGACTCTGTGGTTGCGTTTTACTGTGATGTTTTCCTGTCTGGTAGTTCTGCTTGTTTGTCTTTTGTATGTGTGTATTGGGTCAAGATAAGCCGCCCGCGCTTGTAATGTTGTTTGCATTGTTTATATATATTACTTACTTATTCATGTGTACCTTATCACCTTATCTTTTTATTTTTTGGAGGGGACGGGATAGCTCAGTGGTCGGAGCACTCGCTTTCCCCCCAGCCAAGTTAAGCAGCGTGAGCGTGGTGGTTACCAGTTGGATGGGTGACCGTTTGTGCGCCTTGGCTTCAGTACAGTTCCCCCCAGTTCACCCAGCTGTAAATGGGTACCTGCCCTCTTTTAGGGTCAGGGAAGGTAAAGCAGCGAGGGAGAGGAGATGGGCGCCGCCCCTCAAAAAATGCTGGCCCCTAGAGAAGTGAGGTCTCTGACGCCTCGCTCCCCTACGACCTTATAGGTTATGGGACTCCTTTACCTTTACCTTATCACAGCAGCCAGGCAGAGGCAGGTGTGAGCATCAGTATCAGCAGCACCAGCAGCAGCAATATCAACAGCAACACTCTCAGCAGTACAACAACAGTGCCAACAGTAACAGTGTCAGTAGCAGCAGCAAGTAACAACAGCAGCAACAGCAGCAGTATCAGCAGCAAAAGCAGCAGTATCAGCAGCAACAGCAGTTAGTGTCAGCAGCAACAGCATCAACAGCAACAGCATCAGCAGCAACAGGAACAGTGTCAGCAGCAACAGTAGCAACAGCAGCAACATGCAACAGTATCAGCAGCAAGAGTATCAGCAGCAACAGTAGCAGCAACAGCTACAGTATCAGCAGCAACAGCAACAGTGTCAACGCAGCAACATTAACACTATCAGCAGCAACAGCAACAGTGGTCAGCAGCAACATTAACACTATCAGCAGCAACAATAGCAGCAGCAGCAGCAACAGTATCAGCACAGCAGCAACAGCAGCAGCAGCAGCAGCAGCTACAGCAACAGTATCAGCAATAGTATCACCAGCATCAGAAACAGTATCAGCAGCAACAGCAGCAGCAACAGTTGTCAGCAATAACAACAGTAACAGCAACAACAATATCAGCAGCAACAGCAACAGTATCAGTTATCTAGCAGCAACAGTACCAGCAACAGTAGCAACAGTATCAGCAGCTCAGCTACAGCAACAGTATCAGTAGCAACAGTATCAGCAGCAGCAGCAACAGTGTCAGCAATAACAACAACAGTATCAGCAGCAACAGTTTCAGCAGCAACAGCAACAGTATCAGCAGCTACAGCAACAGTGTCAGCAATAACAACAACAGTAACAACAGCAACAGTATCAGCTAGCAACAGCATCAGTATCAGCAGCATATAATAATAATAATAATAATATAATAATGTATGGAATTTATATAGCGCTGAATCTTTGTAAAGCAACAAATCAAAGCGCTCAGATTTTATTTCATACCACTTTAAGTCACGGCAGATTTCTCCCCGTGAAATTCGGGCTGCTCTCCCCGGGGAGAGCGGGAGAACGCGTCGCCACTTAGCGCTGCGCCACCCTTTCACCCTTTTTTTTTTTTTTTTCTGCAGCTGTATTTGTTTCCCTATCAGAGTGGCTTTTTTGCTAAGAATTTTGCCAGGGACAACTCTCTTGTTGCCGTGGGTTTTTTTACGTGCGCTAAATAATTACGTGTAACACAGTATCAGCAACAGTATCAGCAATAACAACAACAGTAACAACAGCAACAGTATCAGCAGCAGCAGCAACAGTATCAGCTGCAACAGTACCAGCAGCAGTAGCAACAGTATCAGCAGCTGCAGCAACAGTATCAGTAGTAACAGTATCAGCAGCAGCAGCAACAGTGTCAGTAATAACAACAGTATCAGCAGCAACAGTATCAGCAGCAACAGCTACAGTATCAGCAGCAACAGCTACAGTATCAGCAGCAACAGCAACAGTATCAGCAGCAACAGTAGCAGCAGCAGCAACAGCAGGAATCAGCAACAGTTACGTTCAGCAGCAACAGAATATCAGCAGCAAACAAGTTACCCAGCAGCAGTAGCAACAGTATCAGCAGCACAGCAACTCAGTGTCAGTAGCAACATGTACAGCAAGCAACAGCAGACTCAGTGTCCAGTAATAACAACAACAGTATCAGCAGCAACATGTATCAGCAGCACTAGCAACAGTATCAGCAGCAACAGCAACAGTGTCAGCAGCTCCAGCAGCAGTAGCAAACAGCTAACAGTATCAGCAGCAACAGTAGCAGTCAGTAGCAACAGTATCAGCAGCAACAGCAAACAGTATCAAGCCAGCTCAGCAGCAGTAGCACACAGCAACAGTATCAGCAGCAACAGTATCAGTAGCAGTAGCAACAGTATCAGCAGCTATCAGCAACAGTATCAGCAGCTCCAGCAGCAGTAGCAACAGCAACAGTATCAGCAGCAACAGTATCAGCAGCAACAGTATCAGCAGCAACAGCTACAGTATCAGCAGCAACAGCTACAGTATCAGCAGCAACAGCTACAGTATCAGCAGCAACAGCAGCAGCAGCAACAGCTACAGTATCAGCAGCAACAGCTACAGTATCAGCAGCAACAGTATCAGCAGTATCAGCAACAACAGCAGCAACAGCAGCAGTATCAGCAGCAACAGCAACAGTATCAGCAGCAACAGTATCAGCAGCAACAGTATCAGCAGCAACAGCTACAGTATCAGCAGCCAGCAACAGTATCAGCTAGCAACAGTATCAGCCAGCAAAACAGCAGCAGTATCAGCAGCAACAGCAGCAGTATCAGCAGCAACAGTATCAGCAGCAACAGTATCAGCAGCAACAGCAACAGTATCAGCAACAACAGCAACAGTATCAGCAGCAACAGTATCAGCGGCAACAGTATCAGCAGCAATAGTATCAGCAGCAACAGCAGCAGTATCAGCAGCAACAGTATCAGCAGCAGCAACAGTATCAGCGGCAACAGTATCAGCAGCAATAGTATCAGCAGCAACAGCAGCAGTATCAGCAGCAACAGTAACAGCAGCAACAGCAACAGTATCAGCAGCAACAGCAACAGTATCAGCAGCAACAGCAACAGTATCAGCAGCAACAGTATCAGCAGCAACAGCTACAGTATCAGCAGCAACAGCAACAGTATCAGCAGCAACAGCAACAGTATCAGCAGCAACAGTATCGCAGCAACAGCAACATATCAGCAGCAACAGATAGCGCACAGTTAAATCAGCATGCAACAGTATCAGCAGCAACAGTATCAGCAACAACGCAGCAACAGCAACAGTATGAACAGCAACTACACACCAGTGCACAGCAACGCAACAGTATCAGCAGCAACCAACAGTATCAGCAGCAAACCAGTTATCAGCAGCAACAGCTACAGTATCGCGCAACAGCAACAGTATCAGCAGCAACAGTATCAGCAGCAACAGCTAGCAACTTATCAGACAGCAACAGCTACAGTATCAGCAGCAACACAGTATCACAGCAACAGTATCAGCAGAACAGCAACAGTATCAGCATGCAACAGTACTCAGCAGCAACAGCAACAGTATCAGCAGCAACATATTCAGCAGCAACAGCTACAGTATCAGCAGCAACAGCAAACAGTATCGCAGCAACAGTATCAGCAGCAACAGACTACATTTATCAGCAGCAACAGCTACAGTATACAGCGAACAGTATCAGCAGCAACAGTATCAGCAGCAACAGCAACAGTATCAACAGCAACAGTATCAGCAGCAACAGCAACAGTATCCAGCAACTGTTCAGCAGCAACAGCTACAGTACAGCTGCAAACAGCAAACGTATCAGCAGCAACAGTATCAGCAGGCAACAGCGTACATTATCAGCAGCAACAGCTTACAGTATCGCAGCAACAGTACTAGTATCAGCGTATCAGCAACACATGCAGCAACAGCAACAGTATGAACAGCAACATCACCAGTGTCCACAGCAACAGCAGCAGTATCAGTATCATCAGCAACAGTTTATCAGCAGCAAAAGTATCAGCAGCAACAAACAGTAGCAGAAGAGCAGCAGAACCAGTATCACAGCAACAGCATCAGTATCAGTATCATCAGCAACAAGTATCATGCACAACAGTATCAGCAACAACAGCAACAGTATCTGCAACAACAGCCAACAGTTTAGCAACACAGCCTACAGTATCAGCAGTAAGCATATCAGCAGCAACAACAACAGTATGAGCAACAGTATGAGCAGCAACAGCAACAGTGTCCATGTTGCTGTTGCAGCAGCAGTATCAGGAATAACAGCCGCTTCAAACCAGCATCAACGATTAAAGCCTGACTCAACAGCAGCTCAACGGTCATGCTGATCTTATCTGTAAAGAGTTTTTTTTAAATCCTTTTTACTCTCCTTTCGCAGCCACCATTCATCCACAAGCTACCCGCATAGGCATACACGCACAATTGCACGCGTGTACACATGGCGCGCAGACACGCGCAGACACATGCACACACTTTCCCCCTTCCTCCTTCCACACACGTGTGTAAGTCTTCGAAAGACAGTTGGATTTTCCATTGTTGTGCAATAGTACACTGAAAGAGCTGAAAACACAGAAGACACTCCAGTATGTGACTGTTAAAACACCATACATTGAAACATAAACCTGTGAATGTTCACTGAAACATAAACCTGTGATTGTTCACTGAAACATAAACCTGTGATTGTTCATTTTGTTTCATAACTGTGATTGTGTTAAAACATCTCACACTGAAATCAGAAACTGTGATTGTTTTAAACATCCACACTGAACTGAACTGTGATTTTTGGTAAAACACCACGCACTGAAACATGAACTTGTGATTGTTAAAACATACACACTGAAACATGAACCTGTGATTGTGTAATAACATTCACACACTGAAACATGAACTGTGGGAAACTGTTTGCTCCCTGCAGGAGAGAGATGTTGTGTGGGTTCATCCCATCAGAACAGCAGTTTATTCTCCCTGTCCATGAGTTGAAAGTTGTTATGTCCCTGCAATTAGGTGTGCTTCAATGGCGGGCAACGACGTCGCATACGCAAATTCTGACCATGTGTGAACCTGGGAGCTTTTAGCCAGGCCGGAAAAAATAAGAAGATGAAGACAGTTGTATGCAGGTGCTAGTCTTGCAGTAGAGTATGAAATGTAGGCTTCACTAGGCTTTAGAAAGCGACAAACAACAACAACAGCTCAACACGAACAAATCATCAGCCCTAATGAAGCAGAACCTTTTACAGCATAATATGTCTACAACTACAACATAAAGTAATGCTGTTGCGTTTATTGTTATTGGTGTTTGTTGTTAATGATGCTATTGTTTGCTGATGTTGTTGTTGTTGTTACTGCTTTTGATGCTGTGTTTTGGTATTTTTGCTGCTGCCTATTGAGGCTGTTGCTGCTATTTATTTTGCTGTATTGTTGCTGATATTGTTGTTGTTGCTATTGTTCCTGCTGTTGCTATGTTGTTAATGCTGTTGTTGTTGTGCTGTTATTGTTGCTGCTGCTACTGTGGTTGCTGCTTTTGTTCTTGTTGCTGCTTCTATTGTTTAGTGCTGTCGTTGTAGTTTTTGCTGCTTCTATTGTTACTGCTGTTGTTATTGTTGCTACTAGTGCTACTGTTGCATTGTTATTGTTACTGCTTCGGCTGCTATTGCTTGTTGTTGCTGATGATATTGTTGCTGATGCTATTGTTGCTGATGCTATTGTTGTTGCTGATACTGTTGCTGTTTTTATAGTTCCCGCTGCTGATAACAATAGTAAGTTGACCATAGCTACAATGTCCACAACTAACATCGCAGAGGTGACCACGACTTTTTTTTTCCTCGTTAGACTCTGATGTTCACCACTAGTGACATTTTGCGTACGCTAGCCACATTCCGGCTTCGGGATCTATCAAAACAACCCCAGCGAGAATTCTTTTTTTAATTTTGCCCATCCTTCCTACCGGTTCGCAAGGGACAAAGCGAGGGGGTTTTTTTAAGTTTGGCGAAAATGCTGCGTGCGTTATCGGGGGACCTCTTAAGCCTCGCCAAGGACTTTTGGAGGAATGAATTGGTGTTCATTTTAATTCCGGTTGATAAAACTCTTCACAGGGGCCCCTCGTGGAGGCCGAACCCGCCCCGTCAGCTGGCAAGCGGACGCTCTCTCTAACCATTGCGAGCTAGGGGGAGAGGGGGATCCCTAGTGGTCGAACTTGCCTCCGATCTAACGCCCCGGGTTTGATTCCGTTCAAGGGGTATTTTCCCCTGGGTTAACTCATGCAGACTCCACTCTCCCAAAAGTCCTTGAAGAGATATAAACCGGGTCCCGTGTGCAACGCACGCAGAACTTTTGTGATTACTTAGGTCCTTTTCCGCTTTTTGTAAGATGGGGCCTTTTTGCCGGGGGAACAATGACAGAATTTAAAAAGCCGCAAACACAGGGGGGACTGAATGAAAAAGTACTTTAAGTCTTTTTCCATTATCCTCGATAAAAATAAAAAAAATAAAACAAATAAATAAACCCACTATTTATTTTTTCTTTCCCCCGGGAGGGCAGATACGATCATGGGTTGGGGTGACGAGGAGGGGAGATGATGCGGGACTAAGTTGACAACAATGTTTTGAAGAAATGATAACCGACAAATAAAAATGGGCGGATCCCAAGCCTACACGGGGAGAGAAGCCCCCTTGTAGTTGAAAAAAAAGGTAAAAACGGTCAACTTTCACGGGTTTTCCGAAATTTTAAAGGTTGAGTAAACATGGAAAACCAAAATAATACCCAAAAAGCTTTTTCCATTTAGATAGACAGAGACAGAGAGACAAAAGACAAAGATAGAAGAAGATAGATAGATAGTAGATGTAGATAGATAGATAGATAGATAAAAAATTTAGATAGATAGATAGATAGATAGATAGATAGATAGAAGATAGATGATGAGAGAGGGGAGAAAAAAAAGATAGAGGGGGGCAATGACAAGACAATGACAAATTTTTTTTTGGGGGATAATGAAAAAGCACACATGTGTTTTTTTTCATTCGTCCCCCCCGTTAGGGATACATCTTAATAATAAAAACCCAAATATTATCATTCCAAAAAAAAACAAGGGGGGAAAATAACCCTTTTCAAAAACCCCCCCCCCCACAACCCCCCCCCCCTAAAGCAAAAATTTAAAAGAAAATCCTAAGAATACCCCACCCTACCCCCCCCCCCAAAAAAAAAACCCAAACCAAAACAAACAAACAAAAAGAAAGGGAAAAAAACCAAAACCAAAAAAGATGTAAAAAAAAGAAAAACAGACAAACACAACACAAAAAAAAGAGAACAACAAACCAAGAAAAATAAAACAACCCAAAATTAATAAGGGCAAATGATAAAAATCTACACATTTCAAATGGTACCTACTTGTTACACATAATTTTTAAGATATTGAAAATAGGGGGACTAAATTTTAAAAATTAATACAGAGGGAAGTCCAATAAAGTATTGAAAAATATAAAATATGAATCCCTTTATCATGATATACTATATTATAAGCAGGGCGTAAAAGGGGAGAGAGAAGAGGAGAGAGAGAGAGGAGAGAGGGGAGAGAGGACAGAGAGACAGAAGACGAGAGACAGAGAGTGTGTGTGTGGGTAATTTCAGAGATAAAATCCATATATAAATCCCAAAACAGGAGCATCCCCTAACACTCATTTTTGATTTTACTCGTTTTTAAAATTTTATGTCATGAAAAAGAAAAAAATTTAATAACCCCTAATCCAACAATAAAAAAAAAGAAACAAACCCAAAAAGAAAATTTTTTAAAAATACAGTCGTTTAGGGGGAGAATATGGGGGTGGTGATGGTGTGTGTGTGTGTGTGTTGTGTGTTGTGTGTGTGTTGTGTGTTGTGTGTGTGTGTGTGTGGTGTTTGGGGTGTGTGTGGGTGTTGTGTGTGTGTGTGTGTGTGTGTGGTGGGGTGTGGTGTGTGTGTGTGTGGTGTGTGTTTGGGGTGTGGTTTGGTGTGTGGGGGGGGGGGGGGGGGTTTTTTTCGGGGAATACTAAAAAGTAAACTCACTAGCACACGATCAACAAAACCCTTTTTAATTTTTTCTATGCAAATTAATGTCATGGTAATAAAAAAAAGTGCAATACCCATACACTCTCATAATAAAGAGGGGGGGGAAAAGCCAATAAAGTCATAAAAAAAACTTACACATTGTAAGTAAAAAAAAAATTCTTTTTTTTTTCCAGGATAATGAATAAGTTTTCATGTTTTTTTTACATCCAACCCCCGCCCATAGGGTCCATTTAAAAATGCCTCAGTACTCATACTTCAAGCAGAAGAAGCAAAGGGAAAAAACTTTTTTTTTAAAGAAAAAGAGAGAAAGAAGAAAAAACAAACAAACATACAAACAAAAAACAAACAACCCCAGACGAACAAAAGACAAAACAAACATACCCCAGAACCCCCCCCACCCCCCCCCAAAAAAAAAAAAAAAAAAAACCCAAAAAAAAAAAACAAAAAAAAAAAAAAAACAAACCCCCCCCCCCAAAAAAAACAAAAAAACAACAACAAAAAAGCAGAAAAAACACCCTTCCAATAAAAAAACAAAAAAGAAGAGAAAACAACATCTAACAAATGGGGAAAAAAAAACAAAAAAACAAAAAAAACCCAAACAAACAAAAAAACAAAAAAACAACAGTTAAAAAAAAAAAAAAAAAAAAAAAAAAGACAGCACCTTTTTCCCCCTTTACACACATACACACACACATACATACACCAAAACAAAAACTAACAACGAAAAACCCAAACAAATCCCCAACAAAGAACAAAGTAACAACTACAGAAAATAACAAAAACAGAGATAGAGAGATAGAGAGATAGAGAGAGATATAGATAGATAGATAGATAGATAGATAGATAGATAGATAGATAGAATAGATAGATAGATAAGATAGATAGATAGATAGATAATGATAGATAGACAGACAGACAGACAGACAGACAGACAGACAGATTTATAGATAGAAAAGATAGATAGATAGATAGATAGTTTAGGATAGATAGATAGATAGATAGATGATAGATAGATAGACAGACAGACAGACAGACAGACGACAGACAGATAAGGGGGAGAGAGATTGGTTCAAGTTTATTTTGAGAGCATTAATGCATGACAATTGCTTTTTGACATCCAACCTTCTAAAACGGCAAAAAGGTAAAGGTGTCCCATAACCTATGGCGGTCGTTGGGGAGTAGACGTCGAGATCTCACCTTCTCTAGGGGCCAGTATTTTGAGGACGGCACCATCTCCTCTCCCTCGCTGCTTTGTTTTCCCCCGACCCTAAAGAGGGTAGGTATCCATTTACAGCTGAGTGAACTGGGTGACTGTACTAAAGTCAAGGCGCACAAACAGTTACTCATCCACTTGGTAACCACGCTTTGATGCGCTTAACCTAAAGCTTGGAAAGCCATGCTCTGACCACTGAGCTATCCCGTCCCGTCTATCATGGAACAAACCAGTAAAAGCAAATTAATAACATGGAATAATCCACAGGCATAATTCTGTTTGTAATCGTCAAAATATGGAACACAAAACTTCCTTTTATTTATGTATTTTTTCTTTTATACCCAGGATAAAGGAATAAACACTCATTTTGGGTTTTACATCCACTCCCCGGGTGCATTTTGTTTTTTGTATTAGTTCCCGTGTTTTTTAAATGTTTTTCATCTGTTCCCACCGGCCCCACAATGGCCTACTCTCTCGAATAGTGGAACAGGATTTAACGTGTGTACAAGATGCTCTGCGTCTCTTGTGTGTGTGTGTTTTGTGTGTGTGGTGTGGGTGTGTGTGTGGTGTGTGTTTTGTGTGTGTGTGTGTTGTGTGGGGTGTGGGGGGTTTTGTGATAGAGAGGATAAAATTTAAAACTGTTTTATTCAAAGAATATGACCTAGGATCGACCCCTGTGGAATATGATTGTCTAAGCACACAGTTTACTGTCGGCAGTTAAGAAAAAGATGCTATAGTACAAGAGTTTTGGCAGAAAATCTGTAAAAGGGAAAAGCTTACGAAAAAAAGCAGAGTACAGGCAAGTGTATCGAAAGCCTTTGCAAACTCTACAAAAACAATTCAATTACATTTGTTATAAATTTATATTGAAAGCAATATATCGACGACTTCTATCAAAGATTTGGGGCAGGAATGCTTCTCTCGAATCCAGATTGACTAGGATGTAGAGGAAAAAATGTCTTATCATGAGAGAGAGTATGATGTTTTATAGTCATGTTTTCAAGAAGGAATGGTACAAAGGAATGGTAGACCAAAAAATGGGTCTGTAGTTGGAAGGCTTATCCCTTTCACGTGGTTGACATAAAGGGAGTAATTTTATGTTAAATCTTTCCAAAATAACTGTAGTTTGATGCATAATTTTAAAATGCTTTAATTGCATTAGTAACGTAAGAAGCACAAAGTTTGATGTTTTTCCCATCGGACCATCCATATCTTTTGTGTTTGTTTCGTTTTAGTAAAACTATTGTAAACTTCAAATATTGTAAGATGTGGTATTGATAGTCGCTTATGAAACATTTTTTTTCAAAAATCTCTAAGAGATGATAAATCATTCATTATTGGGTTTGTCATTTGTCAGCGATATTCGAAAAATGGTGATTCAAGCCATCCGTGAACAATTTGCGAAAGCCCAAGTTCGTAGCAGAAGTTTGCTTTTTGGGTAAGAGGTTTTATTGCTTCCCCTACAGATTTTGAATTTTATTGGAACCTGCTAGTGAAGTATTTATTTTATGAGGCACGTAAAAGAGAGTTGTATTTGTTTCTTTGTTTCTTATACTCATCAATTTTTTAGAAGCTAGTAAGGATCTCGAATGAATCTAGCTTCTTCTTAATCTTTTTTTTAAAACCATGGTGGTTTAGGATTGTTTTTATTTTTTTAGATTTAATTGGAACATGTTTGTCACGTAAAGCTAAAGCTATAGCTTGTGAAAGTATTGTACCAAAATTGCAAGGCTTCATCAGGGTCACTATAATTGTAAACATGACAAAGGTGAGGGGCGAGCTAAATCAAACAAAAATGTTCTTTTGTCAAAAATAGAAAAGACATCCGATAACTGTTTGTGTCCAACTTCGGGAATCTTCTAGCCCTGTTTTAAATAAAACCATGCTACACTGGCAGCTTTATGATCACACATCCCGCAAATAGGCGCGGAAACATCTATATTTTGTTTATCTCTAACGTAAATGGTCTATCAGAGTTTTCAGAGGATGCAGTAATTCTAGTAGGATTCTGGTTAAGTTGAATTAGGTATCATATTTTCATTGGGACCCGCTTTTTTGATAAGTGTGTGTGGTGGTGTGTGTGTGTTTGTGTGTTTTGTGGTGTGTGTGTGTTGTGGTGTGTGTGTGTGTGTGTGTTTTGTGTGGTGTTGTGTGTGTGTGTGTGTGTGTTAAGACAGACAGAGACAGAGAGACAGGGACAGATATTTTTTAAATATTTTTTTTATTTTATTCTTATATATCGAGGATAATGGAATAAGCACTTCTGTGCTTTTTTACCAACCAGTCCCCCTGTGTATGTGGTTTTTGTAAAGTCTGGCATCTGTTACCATCGGCACAGAGAGAGATAGAGAGATAGAAAGATAGAGAGATAGAGATAGATAGATAGATAGATAGATAGATAGATAGATAGATAGATAGAAAGATAGATAGATAAGGTAGGTAGGTAGATAGCTTGATAGAGAGATAGATAGAGAGAGATAGATAGATAGATAGATAGAGAGAGAGAGGAGAGAGAGAGAGAAGTAGAGAGGTAGATGAGAGAGGAGAGAGAGAAGAGAGAGAGAGAGATTTTAATGAGTTTAGGCCTCTGCCTATTTTTGTGGGATACATAACATGACAACAAACACAAGGATGTATATATATCAAGAAAAAGGTGAAAAAGTGACAAGTGAAAAGAGAACAGTCATAAGCAAGAAAATGCTTGACATCGTGCACTTATTGGTATTTTCTCTTCCTCATCTGCTGTAATCTCGTTTTATGTCATAAGTACCTTTACCTGTCCTACCCATCTCTTCTGTCTTCCGTAGTTTCTGTCTGTCTGTTACCTGCTTGTCTTCCTGTCTTTTGTTTTTCTTTTTTTTTTTTCTATCCTTTCTTCTGTCATTCCTTCCTTTTGTCTTTCTTCTCTCTGTTTTCTCTCTGTCTGTCTATTTTTCTTACTTTCTTTACGTCCTTCTTTATTTCTTTGTGTTCCTTTCTTTCTTTTCTTGTCTTCTGTCTCCTCCCTCTCTCTCTCTCTCTCTCTCTCTTCTCTCTCTCTCTCTCCTCTCTTCTCTCTCTCTCTCCTCTCTCTCTGTCAGATGTATGCAGTTTTGTAAATTATGTTATCCGTTCCCACCGGCACACAATGACCTACTCTTCCGAAAAGCGAAACGGGTTTTAACGTGTGCGCAAGATGTTCTGCGTACGTTCGCACACAGGGACCTCGGTTTATATCTCATCCAAGAACTTTTAGGGGGAGTAGAGTCGGTACTGATGTTAACTGCAGAGGAAAAATCCTCTTGAATGAGATTCGAACCCGGGTCAGCAGATCACGAGTGCATCACTGTAACCACCAGGCCGTCCCTTCCCGTCCCCTCCTATCTGTCTGTCTGTTTGTTTGTTTGTCTTTCCGCCTGTTTGTCTTTCTTTCTTTTTGTGTTTCTTCCTTGCGTCCTTTTATTCTTTATTGTTCTGACTATTTCTTCTTCTTTTGTCTCCTTTTGCCCTCTCTCTTTCTTTCTTTCTTTTCTTCATTTCTAACATTTTCTCTTCCTTTATTTCTCTCTTAATTTCTTGTCTGTTGCCCGTTTGGCCCTTCTTCTCCTCCTCCTCCATGTCTGTTTCTCCTCTTTACTTTTGCTTGTTTACGTATGTGTGTCTGTCTGTCTCTACCCTTCGGTTGACCCTTCCTTTTGCACTTCTTTTCTTTTTTTTCCTGCCTGTTCCCCTGTCTCTTTCTCATCTCCTTCTACCACACCCATTTCTCATTCTCTCTCACTGATCTCTCCCTTCTGTCTTCTTCCTCCTCTTATTCTTCTCAGCCATCTAAGTAAAGTCATGTATACACACAAGGACTGGATTTTTTAAAAAGCACATAAGTGCTTATTCCATTATTCTCGATATAAAAGAACAAAATAAAAAAAAAACAAAATAAAACTGTTAAGAATCCTCCTCAACAGATTATAGCCCCAAGCTGAGGAGATCATCAAAGAAGAGCAGGCAGGTTTCAGAGCAGGACGGAATACAGCTGAACAAATTTTTAACCTTAGAATACTCTGTAAGAAATATTTGCAACACCAACAGGAACTTTACCTTGTCTTTGTAGACTCTAAGAAGGCATTCGGCAGAGTCTGGCATACAGCTCTTTGGGCGACCATGGAGCTGTATAACATCAGAACCACTGATTGCTCTATAACAAGACAACCAGCGCAGTCTACTATGACAGCAACATAGAAGAGTGGTTCGGAACCACAGTTGGAGTACGCCAAAGGTGTCTGCTCTCTCCCATCCTCTTCAACATCTTCTTATAGAGAATAATGCCTGACACACTTGAAAATCATGAGGGAAAAGTCAGCATCCGAGGCAGGACAATTACAAACTTACGTTTTGCCGACGACATCGACGGCCTAGATGAAGATGAGCAAGAGCTAGTCAACCTGGTCAATCAGCTTAATGAAGCCTCTGGAACATGGCATGCAGATCAGTGCAGAGAAAATCCAGCTGATGACAAGTAGTGCTAATGGCATAATTATAGACGGCAAGAAAATCGGAAGAAGGATAAAAACCTGAAATGTTCTCCAGGATAGCCCAGACCACAGCTGCAATGACAAAACTGAAAGTCCTCTGGAAAGACAAGAACATCGCCATCAGCTTCAAGATCAGAATTGATGCGTTCCCTGATCACGTTTTATATTTTTGTACGCATGTGAAACATGAACCATAACACCAGACATTGAAAGAAGGATGCAGGCAGAGGAGATGAGGTGCAGAGATCACATCACTAATGAGGAAGTGAAAGGCAGAATTAAAAACGCCATCGACCATATGAAGAGCTCCTGACTTCAGTGAAAAAACGCAAACTAAAGTGGTTCGAGCACGTCACACGAACATCTGGACTGGCCAAGACTGTCCTACAGGGAACAGTACAAGGAGGGAGACGAAGAGGCAGACAGAGAAAACGATGGGAAGACAACGTCAGAGAGTGGACTGGCCTTAAGTGGAACGATTTGCTACAAAAAGCAGAAGACCGCGGGGAGTGGAGGAAGCTGGTTGCAAAATCTTCAGTGGTGCCCCTACGGTCCAAGGGACTACGGGATAGGTGAAGGTGAAAGGGAAGATTCTTCTCACGTTCCTCTCTCTCAATCCCTCTCTACACCCTCCCCCCCCCCCTTCTCTCTCTCTCTCTCTCTCTCTCTCTCTCTCTCCTCTCTCTCTCTCTCTCTCTCTTCTCTCTCTCTCTCTCTCTCTCTCTCTCTTTTCTTCTCCTGTCTCCATCTCTTCTTCTTCTCTCTCTCCTCTCTCTCCCCTCTCTTATTCTTCTCCTGTTTCCATCTTTCAGATGATAAGAAATCAATAAAGTTGTCGTCTTTCTCTTGGAGCACACAAATGGTTGCCAAGGAAACGCAGAATGTTCTCTCAGGTGTATAGGATTGTAGGCCTGATGACGTTGCTGATGACGATGTGATTGTGTCCAAAGACATCTGAGAATTAGCCAGCATGAACGGGCATATTATAATTATAGCTTTGATTATTTTTATCGATCATTATATTTTCATGGTGATATGGATGGATGACTTTCAATATTATTTTCGGTCCTGGGTGCGACTCTGTTATAATTCAAAATATGCTCTAGAGTTGGAAGGATGACAACGAGCTAGCTGTTATGAAAAATGTGCCCTGTTAATGAGCAGTGCACAGGCACATGATTCACTGCCACTTGTGTACTGCACAGGCACATGATTCACTGCCACTTGTGTACTGCACAGGCACATGTTTCACTTTCACTTGTGTACTGCACAGGCACATGATTCACTGTCACTTGTGTACTGCACAGGCACATGATTCACTGCCACTTGTGTACTGCACAGGCACATGATTCACTGTCACTTGTGTACTGCACAGGCACATGATTCACTGTCACTTGTGTACTGCACAGGCACATGATTCACTGTCACTTGTGTACTGCACAGGCACATGATTCACTGTCACTTGTGTACTGCACAGGCACATGATTCACTGCCACTTGTGTACTGTACAGGCACATGATTCACTGCCACTTGTGTACTGCACAGGCACATGATTTCACTGCACTTGTGTACTGCACAGGCACATGATTCACTGTCACTGTGTACTGACAGGCACATGATCACTGTCACTGTGTACTGCACAGGCAAAGATCACGCCACTTGTGACTTACAGCACTGATCACTGCCACTTGTGTACTGTACAGGCATTGGATCGTTTTTGCAAAATTGTGTGCCCAGAGCGTTCAAGCAAAAAGGATACATTACTCTGATGATGTGTCTGGAGCTTGGAGAAAGCGTTGGTGCTATTTGTATCAGTTCCTTTCACGGAGTTATGATATATAGTATTGACAACCAGATATTTTCCATCTCCGCGGTAACACTAATGCAGAGCTGATGGAATGCAGAGCTACTGTATCTTCGGAATTCTGAGCTACTTTTCTGCCAGCTTCATCCACCCTTTCATTGGGAATGATCCCACAGCGAGAAGGAAACCTAGAGCAAAGTTACTGGAATATATTTACTGACAAAAAGTGAATGAGATCTCGTATTTCTGTTGTCAAGTGTTCTTCTTTTTTCCAATCAGTAGTTCTCAGCGCACGCAGCACTGACTTAGAGTCTGCACAATTAACGTTTCTGACAGGCATTCATGGGCAAATTTAAATGTTTATTTTTTAAATTATTTTGACTTAAAGCGATAAGTATAGCTGCGAGTTTCAGCAGTATAGATAGGTAAATATCTACCTAAGTGATATTGTTCCACAATTTTAGTGCAGGCATTATCGAATCTGCTCCGTCTTTACCTTTTTGAAATATGGAAATGAATTTTTTCTAGTGAATATATTGAGCTATTTAACATGTAAGATGAATCATTTTTACATTATTTAGCTTTTGGGATAACAAACGTAGGTTTGTTTAATTTCGACAATGGAACTGGTCAAAATGACAGGTTAGCAGCAATATTTTCCCCATCTATTTTGGAAGGGTCAGAAATGTCAGAAGCAAATGTTTTAAGTGACTTTAAAGACGGGATCTTTTTCAGCCCTTTAACAAAATCTTTGTCAATCAAATATGAACTTCGCTTGGGAAAAAGTATCATAAAGGAACTCTTTGATACAAAGTTTGCAGCAGAAGCTTTTCTAGTTCGTCAAGCGGTGGAGCATGTCCTTCTCTGTAGGTTCCCAAAAGGCATCAATATACGGGGACTCCCAGTGCAAGTTCATTAGATTTAGAATCCACATTCTGCAACTTAAGAACTGGGACGCACTGAAGAAAGTGAATGAAAGTGGTGTCATTGTTTCAATGTCACGTCCCCAATGTTGCTTGCTAACAATCTTAAGAAAAATCAAACTTGTTCTAGATATAACTGTTCCAAGAAAGGTTTGGAGTAAAGCAGACTCCAAGACACTTTGAAGATGATTCTGTCTGTCAACAATGAACTTGGGTAGCTGATCTGGATCATGACCTCAATTGAAGAGCATTCAACTGGCTTTTTTCTTGTGATAATGCAAGACCATTTTCTATTAAAAACGTGTTAAGCTTATCAGGCTGAAGTTGGTAAATCTATCGTTGTTTTTTTCTGGTGTGGCTCAAGACTCTAGCTGGAGCTTTGCGTTTCATCGTAACTCTCATGCACAAATGTGATGGGCACACTGTACTGGCACTGCTTCTTTTGCCAGTCTTGTTGGAAGATCTGCTGATAAAATATCAAATTAAAAAATCAATAAGACTGCAGCACCGAAACTCGGGGTAGGCCCATTTCGAGTAGTCTAGGGTTGAGTAAGTACTACATATCCGATTTGTAAATACCTGTTGCTAAAAACAAAAAATCTCTGTATAAATTACATATGACCTGTAAGACAAGATTTACAATTTATCTAAAGACGACGATGCCATATCTGTTCATAGTCATTTTGCATCATCAAAAAGTAGCCAATTTGTTTTTTCGTCAAGCAAGTTGTTTTCTTGTCAGTGTTAGATAGCTAGTTTTTGACAAACGATCATTTGTGCATCTTCCTTGCCTGCTTGATTTACAGGTGATTTTATATTTTTCACAGTGATGAATTAGACTTGGTAAAAAAAGAATTACAAGAGTTTACATGTGTGCGTTGTGACAATTATTGGAGGATTAATACTTTTTGGTCTCTTCTGGCTGTTCTCTTTTATCCCGTGTTTTAATTTACTACTAGGTGAGTCAGACAAAGCGAACTTTCAGAACAAAACTGTTGATTAAAAAACGGGAGTATGCAGGGTTATTATTTCTGTATTGGAACAGTAATCGAATGTTTCCAGAGTTGAGGCATTCTGCACTCTTCCCAACAATTTTTGAAAAAAACAAATGAAGAAAATGGAATAAATGTGTTGGTAAATATAAGTACATTTCGTAAGAAACATCATCCGCATCCATTGATGTTTTCTTGCAAGCAAACCTAAGAAGGCATTTTGAAAGTTCTACTACAGTAATAGGGGTGCTGAGCGGTGTGTGTGCACGCATGTGTGTGTATGTTTAATACAATATACGCTTTTGTTTTAAAGGTAATAGACAATAAGAAGTAATTATTTTTAATCTAAGATATTTTCCCTTGTTGATAGGGGGGTTTTTGGGGGAAATTTGGGGGTTTATTTTGTTTTGTTTGTTCGTAATGATGGGGTTGGTAGGAGTTTCCTTTCCCATTATGTCGCAGACTTACGGTTTAAGTATCAAATGTTTAAAAATAAGTCATATGAGCGTTTACCTATTATCCTCGAAGGGGACAATTTGAGCTTTGTCTTGCCTTGCCTTGCCTTGTCTTGTCTTGTCTTGCCTTGTCTTGCCTTGCCTTCTCTTGCCTTGCTTTGTCTTGCCTTGCTTTGTCTTGCCTTGCCTTGTCTTGCCTTTTCTTTGTCTTGCCCTTTCCTTGTCTTGTCTTGTTTGCCTTGTCTTGCCTTGCCTTCTCTTGCCTGCTTTGTCTTGCCTGCTTTGTCTTGCCTGCCTTTTAGCACCAGTTACGATGCCACAAAAACACTCCAAGCTTTGCAATCAATAGACCTTTGCCCACGCTGCTGTGCCCTCAACAAGAAGCATTGATTGCTATAGCAACCAGCAGTTACCACGGGCTGAAACGTCACGTCACTGTGGTGACCGTCAAGGACGTAAATTTTGGAGCCCTCCGGTTGCCAAGGCTACAGGTAATCGCTCAGGCGTACAGCTTTCGTCGCTGGGAGAAAATGGATGCTGCTGTGTCGTCTGCTGATAACCTATGCTGCTTCCAGACCAGCCCGGCTGTGTACTTACCACGTGATAAAGCAGTGGGCGGGCTGGGGCAGCTGTGGCAATCGCTGTGATTAATGACCCAGGCGAAAAACTCTGTCAGTCACTAACGAAAATATGTGGGGAGTGCCCACGTCAACATGCCGGCTGTTAAGCTTTCAAAATGTTAATGAGAACTGGCTTCATCCATGATGAGCTCCTGGCATAGCAATCTGTAATCTATATCAAAGAGAAAAAAAAACTCTGAAATCGGAGTATGGCTACCTATTATGGCGAGCTAGTCAGCGAAAACAGCCATTCAGGCAAACTTCTTACCTGGTATGAACTTGCACTTTCACATCGATTCTTAGGTGTTGTTGAGCGACACACAGTGTATAGTCTGGTTGACTCCCAGAGCGTTAAACTGGGGAACGCCTAACAGCCTAACTACACTATGATACACTGGCTGCAGCAGAAATGTCATTCTTCTTCTTCTTCAGATGTCCGGTCTGGTCCTGCAGACATCGACGATCATGGCTCTCCATTCTTCCCGTTCTCGTCCCCCCCATGAGCTCATTGTTGGTGCCCTCTTTATTCGTTGCGAATTTGTTTAAGCTGTCTGTGAATTTTGTGCTTGTCTTCCTCTGTTTCTTGTTTCCACAATTTTGCTACTCCATAACAGTTTCTCTAGTCCGTCGGCCCTGTTTTATATGGCCAAAAATTTTTGAGCTGTCTTTCTCTGATGGTTTTGAGAAGGGGTCTCTTGTAGCCAGCCATTTCCATTACTTCTGCATTTGTTTTCCCTTTTTGTCCATGAGACTTCATGATCCCGGATGACCACATTTCCCTGCTTCTAGTCGCTGTTCTTTTGTCCTTGGTTTTAGGGTCCAGCACTCACATCCGTACAGAAGAATGGGACCATACGTAGGCTCTCAAAACATGGATCTTTGTCTTGAGTCTTATCTTACTGTTGGTAAAAATGCATTTCATGTTGTTAAAAGTGCCTTAGATTGACCGATTCTCTTCTGATTTCTGTGTCACACTTGCCGTCCGGGGTGATAGTAAAACCCAAAGGTATTTAAGGTGTTTACTTGTCTGATTCTCTCTCCTTTTAAACAGGCTATGTTGCATTGTGGTATAACAGCTTTTTTCGAGATCACCTGCTTCTGTTTTTCTTTGCATTGAGCTGTAATCCTTTCTTTTCGCTTTCGTCTGTTACTGTTTTTAAAAATCTTTTGAAGTTTTTCTTCAGGGTCAGCGAAAAGGGACTGTGTAAATCTGCATATCTCGGGTTGTTGATGTTGTGGCCACCTACACTAATTCCCTCATAAATTCTCAATATTTCGTAGAATTATTTCACTATATACATTAAATAAATCAGGCGAGAAACACGCAGCCCTGCCTCACCCCCCTGCAGTTTGGTCTATATTGACTGATGTCATTGTCGACTCAAATGGCTGCCTCCTGTTCCCAATATATATTTCTGAGGACTCGAAGATCTTTCCCGTCGATGTATAGCCCTGCCAGAAAAATCAAACAAGTCGGAGTGTTGTACTTTGTCGAACGCTTTTGAGTAGTCAATGAAGCAGAGGTACAGGCCCTTTCTGGACCCGATGGATCTTTCAATGAGAGTTTTCAATGCGAAGATTGCATTTCTGGTGCCTTTTGTCTGCCATGAATCCAAAAATTTCGTTTCTGATATTTCTAGGAGTATTTTTTTTCTCATTCTCTTCATTTAGTATTCGTAAAAGAACTTGGTGAAGTGACTCATCAGGCTGATTGTACGATGTTGGTCACATTCAGCTGTACCCAGTTTCTTAGGGGGTCGCAATGTAGATGGACTTCTTCATATCTGTCGGAAATTTTCTCCTGTGTCATATATATTGTTTAGTAGGTTTTGTGACGCCTTAAATTTCCCAAATTCATCCAGGGCTGTTATCAATTCAGATGGGATATCATCAGGTCCTGGGGCCTTACCCCTTTTCATCTTGCTGAATGCATGTCTCACTTCGTCTTCCATGATTATGTGGCCATCTTCGTTTGCTAATATGAGGAGGTGGACCTCTGTCGTCGTGGTATAACTCTTCGATGTATTCTGACCACCTGTTAAGAATATCTTCTTTTTCCATGAGTATATATATCTCCATCTCTCGACTTTATACAAACCCGTTTTTGCAGATGATTTCTTCCCTGTCACATCTTTTTTTTTTTCATGCATAAGTTTGCTATCAAAATTTGCATTCATTTCAATTTCCTGCACTGCATATTGATCCATTCTTCCTTGGCTTCATTACTTTTTTTCTTAACCAGTTTTGTCGATTCTTTATACTTCTTTTCATCTACTTTTGCTTTCTCCTGTTTTCCATTAGGTTTAAAATCTCGGAGCTCATCCACTTCTTATGTTCCTTTCTATTTATTTACGGTATATATTCTTTTGCTGCCTCGCTGATGCTATCTTTCATCATTTTGCCATTTTTCTTCTGTAGTGGTGAGTTGATCTAGGCCATCGAATTTGTTTTTTCCAACTTTGATCTTATAAATTTTTTTTTGATTTCTTCCTCAGTTTGTAGCATGTTCATTTGCAGTTTTGGTGTTCTTTTTGCTTTTGACAACTTTTTCAATTTTAGGGCGCATTGTCCCCATAATGGGACATGATCACTTCCACAGTCTGCACCTGGCATGGACTTACAAGATGTTATAGAGTTAAGGAAGGTTCTTAAATCAGGATGTAATCTATTTGATTCCTGGTTCTGTTGTCAGGGTTTTCCACGTCCAAACATCTTCTTGGATGGTTTTCAAACACGTGTTCATGACAGCCAGCTATTGTTCCTTGCACCATTCCCTGAGTCGCTCTCCTCTTTCATTTCTCATACCTATTCCAAATGGGGGCCAACTGTGGTTTCCTCTTCCCTTTTCCTACCTTGGAATTGGGGGTCACCCATTATTTCTGATATCTTGAGACTTCATTGCTTCATTGCCTTTTCGATTTTTCATAAAAATCCCAATTTCTGCGTCATCTTTATCAGCTGTTGGTGCATATACTTGTACTATTCCAATGTCGAAAGGTGTGCCCTTAAGTTTTACTTGCAGGACTCTGTCATTTACAGTCCAGAAACCTTTGATGGTCTTTGAGGTTTCTTGATCTAGAATCATGCCAACTCCTTTCTGGTGTTGATCTCCTCCTGAGTAAAGAATGGTGTAGTTGTCGGATGTTATGCAGCCTGTTCCTTTCCATCTCACTTCTGAAAGTCCTAGTATATTGAGGTTCATTCTTTCCACTTCCTGTTTGAGATTTTCCAATTTTCCTTTTTGTAGCATAGTCCATGTACCCATTCTGAGAGGTTTTCTGATGCGGACAGTCGCTGGATGACGATCGAGGGTTACCTGTCGCACATAATCCACCCTACCGAGCGAGGAACTTCCAGATAAACTGGAAGCCCCCTTCATGCTGTTATCTGTATTCTGTTTCTTTCTGATTACCATGACATTCTTTGCAGAAGTATACCTATAGTAGGCTGCAGTTACTTTCTATAGGAGCAGTGCTCGTACTGAGCGGATTGTCTTAGCCATTGTACTCATATAGTATCATCTGCCTAACACATTGAGGTGCTGACAAAAACTATTCGGATGCTCAACACATCATCCATCACCTGCCTTCCATGACTTCACGTAACCCTGATCGGGAGGCTAAGTGGGTACCCGACCTTGCCCAAGGATCTCCCACAGGCTAGCGGAGGGAAGGAGGCACCTTACTTCTCCTGTTGGTGAAATAATTTCACCCCGCCACCCCAATGTCATACTGGTGGAGAATTGGAACACTGGCACCCATGTGAAAATCGTGTGTATGTGAGAGAGAGAGAGAGAGAGAGAGAGAGAGAGAGAGAGAGAGAGAGAGGAGAGAGAGAAGAGAGAGAGAGAGAAGAGGGAGAGAGAGAGGAGAGAGAGATTTCCTCTTTGTGAATTATTGATTCTTTCTCCTTCGTGTGTTGGTGTTGTTGTGTTGCTGTTGTTCATCTTACTGTTTGGTGGAACGGTGGTGGTGGTGCGGAGGAGGGGGGTCAGGTAGAATAGTTATGCACTCTGATTCACTCATCATAGCTAAGAATCACTACGGCATCTTACCTACAGGTCATTGGATCATAAGTTTGCGTGTATCAGCCTTTCAAGTACTTTACCATATTATAGGCAGCCATACGCCGACTTTAGAAGACGGTGTCTCCTGAAAAGAGGAGTACGGGTTGTTATGTTAAAAGCTTGTCATGGCTGGAGACAGTCCCCACATAACAACAAATGGAGGCTCTGGACTTAGCTTACATCAACAAGTCACAAAGCTTCCAACCTAATTCTCCCTGTATGGATTTGCCATCCCCTGTTTCACACCGTTTCCTGCTTCGCTGTTTCCCGTTTCGTCGTTTCCCGTTTCGCCGTTTCCCGTTTCGCCGTTTCCTGTTTTGTCTTCACTTTGCTGTTGGAGATGGTGTGCATGTTATTCAGTGCCACATCGCTAACATGAATTGCTTGATTTATTCCTAAGAGAACCTGGCAACACGGCAAACCATTTTACCAATCAAAAATGGTTAACAAACTATGGATTTAAAGTAGCTTAGTGTAGAAAGTGAGATGAAGGCCATGCAGCACTCTTGGGGATCAATGACTAGGTTGGCCCATGATAGGCAGGAGTGGAAGCGCTTTGTTGCTGCCCTACACACCACTGTTAATGATGATGATATGAACATCTGTCATTTTTTGGACGCATTTCATACAAGAAGAGATGCTCTACAAAGGTGTGAATTTGTTCAGTGTATCTTTTCATTGCATTGCGCACACACATAGACACACGCCGACACATAAACACACACATGCGCGCGCACACGCGCGCACACACATATACAAACACCGCACAGAGCACGCATACACTGAATTTACATGAACGTGCTTTTACATCTACACACACACACATACACACACACACGCACATACAAACACACACACACACACACACACGCGCGCGCGCGCGCGCGCGATCAGAGTGTATACAACAAGATGAACCTCTCACAGTATGGCTGGTGTTTTTCTTGAATCGCGTGATTTTTTTCTAACACAAGTTGTTTTTCAAAGTGTTTAGCAAATTCACTAAGTTATTTCCCCGTTTTGCTTTTTAGGGGGGGTGTTAATAAATAACAATGTTTGCCACAACTTGCGCCAATAAACCCCTCCACTGACCCACACCAGTAACACGATAATCCCAACCTGGTGTCTGCTGGAGCCATAAATCCCCCTCACTAACAGACGGTCAAGTCATTGCCATTATTCTGCAGATGACTTGCTTACAAAGCAGGATTTCTTCCATGAAAAAATGTTGGGAGGGAATGAGAGAGAGAGAGAGAGAGAGAGAGAGAGAGAGAGAGAGAGAGAGAGAGAGAGAGAGAGAGAGAGAGAGAGAGAGAGAGATAAAGTAACGGTTTCAGGCTTCAGCAGTTAATTGTCATTCATTGCCCAGCTAGGCAGGCTAACACATCATCGTCATCATCATCATCATCATCAGCCACCTTGGCGGTCGTGGAGGAGACACGAAAGACGATACCGTGGTAAGCCTCCTACATCCATCTCGGTCCTCGGCTCTGCGCAGTAGTGCCGAGTCATTCATCCTGGTCCATTCTCTGATGTTGTCCATCTATGTCTTGGTCTGTCTTCCCCTCTTTCTGCCACCTTCGAGTGTTCCCTGCAGTACTGTTTTTGGCAGAGTGTTGTGGCGGGTGACGTGGCCGAACCATGTCTTCTTTTTGACAATAGTGAGAAGGGGTTCCTGTGGACCTGTCAGCCGTGTTATTTGACTCTTGACAAATTAATTGGTCTTTCGTTCTCTCCAGGATATGCCCAGTAGTTTTCTATGGCATTTTGTTTCAAATGACTGGATTCGCTTTGCTGTTTCAGCAGTCAATGTCCAGGTTTCACTTCCGTACAGCAGGATAGTCTGAATTAGGGCTTTGTAAAGCTTTAGTTTGATTGGGAAACTGATCCTTTACTTTTCCATATGGTGGTGAGTTTTGTCAGGGAAGATGTTGCCATGGCTAGTCGGGACTTTGATTTCTGCCCGTCGATCGCCCGTCCTTGTGAGTGAAAGCCAAGGGTATTTAAAAGCGTCTACCTTCTCCAGTTGCTGGCCGTTCATGTAATTTTAGCAGTGGCGTTGCTCGTGCTGTTCACAAGTTACTTACTTTTCTCCGAGCTCACCTCCATCCCATATGCTCCACTCTGTTCTCAAGTCTGGTCGTAAGGTCTTGCAGCTCTGTGTTACTTCCGCCCATGAGGTCAATGTCATCAGCAAACCGTAAGTTGTTGAGGGGTCTGCCGCCAATGGAGATGGTAGAGTGGAAGTCATGGAGGGTCTCTCTCATAATGTTTTCGAAGAACAGATTAAACAGGACTGGAGATAACAGGCATCCTTGTCGGACCCCAACTGTGGTTTTGAAGTAGTCTCCCACCTGATTGTTCAGAAGGACTGCACTGCTTGCGGTGTTGTATAGTGCTTGAATGGTTTGCACTAGTCCTTCTTCAATGCCAAACATTCTGAGGACCTGCCACAGGCCTTCGTGCCATACTCTGTCGAAAGCCTTCTTGAAGTCGATGAAGTTGTGGAACAGGTCTCTCTGATGTTGAAGTTTTTCCATCAGGATGTGGCAGTTAAAAATCTGTTCGATTGTGCTCCTGCCTGCCCTGAACCCAGCTTGTTCCTCTGCAAGGTGTTCTTCTGCCTCCTTCTTGAGTCGATTCAAAATAACTTTGAGCATGATCTTGCTGGCGTGGCTGATGAGGCTGATTGTTCTATAGTTTTGGCATTGGCGTAAATTCCCCTTCTTGGGCAGGGGTATGATGAGTGATTGTGTCCATTCTGTCGGCCACTGTTTTGTCGCCCAAATCTTCTGACAGATAGCTGTAACATGTGTGATGACTGTTTCGCCACCATGCTTGAGCAGCTCTGCTGGTATGTTGTCTGCTTCTGGGGACTTTCCTACTGGTAAACTGCGGATGGCTTCTTCCACTTCTCCCCAGTATAGGTAATGGCGAGGGTACTCTTGATGTCTGCTGCTTCCTCTTCTATTAGGGCTCTTGTCAGGTTGGATTGGGTAATTGTATAGTTCTTGACAATACTCAGACCACCTGTTCAATGCAGCTGAGCTTTCTGTGAGGAGGTTTCCGGAGCTGTCTTCAATGACTGATGATTTGGTTTTGAAGGGGTTTTTGTGAGTTTCTTTAGGGTGTCGTATGCCTTTTTACTGTTGCCTACTTTCATGCTTTTTTTGATCTCATCACATTGATCACTGATCCACTTCTCTCTGGCCTTTAACATTGACTTCTTCACAAGATTGTTGGCCTCCCGGTATTCTTTAGGGTTGGAAGACCTGGTTGGTTTCAGTGCTCTTCTTGTATCGCAGAGGTCCAAGATGTCATTGGTAGTCCATGGCTGGTGTTTATTCCTCTGACGACCGAGTACCTCCTCTGCTGTTTCTCGGACTGCCTCATTAAAGTTGTTGGTGAGGTCATTGATGTCATTGTCCAGGAGGGTTATTGCCCCCAAAACGTACCCGCCAAGCTTAGCTTGGAAGATCTCCTCGACATCTGGATCTTTCAGTTTGTCCACGTCAAATTTGATACGTGGGTTTGCAGGCTGTTTGTTTTTCTTCAGCTTCATTTTGAATACCAGCAGCACAAGGTCGTGGTCGCTGCCTATGTCAGCTCCAGGGTACGTTCTTGTTCTGGCTCTGTTGATGCTGGATTTGAAGCGCCGTGGTGTTAAGATGAAATCTATTTGGTTATGGATCTTGCCGTTTGGCGCATGCCAGCTTGTCCTCCTTGACTGCTTGTGGGGATAGAGGGTATTGGCCATGGTAAGTCTGTGGGTGCAGGCAAACTCCAGCAGACGTAGTCCCCTGTCGTTGGTCTCTCCAGTTCCAAACTGACCAACTGTTCCGGCCCATTGGTTGTAAGAGTCAGGACCTACTTTGGCGTTAAAATCCCCTTGAATGATGATGATGTCTTTCTTGGGTATCTTCATAATGGTCTTTTCAAGATCTTCGTAAATTTCTTCTACTTCTTCATCTGTATGGTCAGATGATGGTGCATAGATTTGTATGATGGTGATGTTCTTGGCTTGGCCGACACCCGGATGCTGATAATCCTGCTGGAAGCCGGGGTACAGCTGATAATGCACCCCACTACTTCCTTTCTGACAATAAATGCCACTCCATGTTGGTGATGTTTCTCTTGACCACTGTACCAGATCTTGTTGCCTTCTTCAGTCATTGTCTCACCAAATCCTGTCCATCTCACTTCTCCTAGTCCAATCATGTCCCATTTATAGCGGCTAAGCTCATACTCTAGTTCTTTGATTTTTCCGCACTGATGGAGTGTTCGGACGTTCCATGTACCAATGGTGATCTGTTTTCTAGGGAGCTTAAGTAATGTTTTAACTCCAGTAGCTGACTTGTCACTTCCACCCTGGTGTTGATCAATGGAAAGCGCGGTCGTTGGTAACCCGGGCCTCGACTGATCCGGTATCATATTGGCTTTGCATTTGTCTTTCATGTCTTTTCTGTGGGCTTAGGATATTCCTTGGTGGCGCCAATCTCCTCTCCAAGTCTCTATATGTGTTTTTTTCTATTGGAGTTTCCTCCCCCACATGCGACAGGTTGTACTGGGTTACATGGATACCAGTAGCAGTAACAGAGAACTTCTCTGACTGACCTGACTATAATGCTAACACAAACAGTATATAAAAAGTTAAATGCAAGAGCAGTACAATTCAGTGTTTATAAATGAAAGGATCCATCCATTTATGACAAATCATTCATAAACACCTCGCTTCATAGAAAGGAAAAAGTTGGGGTGTGAAGTACCTGTGATAAATGATATAATTGGAGAACACTCCTACACTTATTATGAGACTGAAATGAATCAATGTTGAAATCTCTTTACAAAATTATCTCTGTCGTATGGTTTGAAACATCATCCATCATGGCTTCAAAACGATCAAACCAATTAATACGATCATCTGGATATTTATATACACATCCAGTTAAGAACGCTTTTATTCCTTTCAAATAGATCTCTAGCCAGATACTTTCAAATGCCATGTTTCTCAAATTTATCTATTCCTTGAAATGAAATTAACTGATTGATGCACATACGCTATCAACCCAGTTTCTAATTTGCTTTTGGCATCTCTTCTGATGGTAGTATAAATAGTTTTGATACGATATTATCTGAAACTACATCTGATAAGCGTGATCCAGCAAAACAAAAAGCATGAAAACAGTCATTTGAATTTGAAAGAACATGACCTATGTCAGATACTTTGTTTTTAAAAAAAGACGGATGTTCTTATAAACTACTTTAAATCCATAGTTTGTTAACCATTTTTGATTTGTAAAATTGTTTGCCATGTTGCCATGTTCTCTTAAGAATAAATCAAGCCATTCAGAACAGTTGATAAATAATGAACACAGAATAAATCATTCAAAACAGTTGATAAATAATGGACAAAGAATAAATCAGGTAATTCAGAACAATTGATAAATTATGCTCAAAGAATTAAATCAAGTATTTCACAACAATTGATAAATGATATGCACAGTCCTCCTCAGTGTGAACAGTAACACCGTGATGACAGAAGCTTGACTTCAGGTATTTCGCCGTCAATTATTTGGGGACTACACTATCCTTTACACAGAGATACACACCAAAAACAAGCACTTGAATGCTCACTCATACGCTTACATTAAAGACAAAGCTGAGATTGATAAACACAACTGCAAAACCACAACAGTGCAAACTCAAATACGGACACTATGCACGTTTGAATGGTGGAAAAGGCAATATGGTAATAGTACCATTTAGGTTCACATCAAATAAATCACAATTTCAGGAAGGGAGGAAGAAAGACTTTCACAAACTACAACCTCCACTGCAAACGAAAATGCCTGTCTCTTCCTGGAACATATAACATCAGTCCCCGATCTGGGAAAATCGTATTGCTGATATAATTCAATTTTAATGATTACCACAAGTTGAGGAAATAATGTCCATATTCAAACAATTTACATATATAAATCCATAATTCAAAACAATATTGATATACGCCCTTCACTCTATACGCAGCCAGTCGTTGGTCAGGTTGGGACACCATCTGTGGTGCCACATTTGTCATGAAAGGGGTCCATTGGTCAACAGGACCAGACGGAAGGCAGCTCTGGGAGTCAGAGCCACAGCCCTGAGGTAGAGGAGGAAGCCCTGAGCTGGTTTGCCTCTGGTGACACTGTGAAAGCCATACGTGGCAGGAGGGTAGGGGGTAGGAAGCTGAAATAAGGCCGAGAGACAGACAGACAGGCAGACACAGAGGCAGAGAGAACTTGAAATTCATAATACTCTATCCGTCTTTTAGCACAAAAATAGCGGTATTTTGTATAATTATTGTTTTGTCTTTCTGTCTGTCTGTCTGTCTCGGTCGGTCTCTGTCTGTCTCTATGCACACACAACACGCACGCGCACGTATATATATATATGTATGTGTGTGTATATATAATATAATATATATATATATATAATTTATAGAGCGCTATATCTTGCCATTACAAATCAGAGCGCTTCGTTTCAATCCGCTCCTACACATGCAACCAACAATGATTAACAGTATTCTAGCAAATTCAAATGTACACACACACACGCACGCACGCACGCACACACACACACACACACACACACACACACACACACATACACATACACACACATGTTTACATTTCAGCAGGGTGATGGAATTTTGGCTTTTAAATGCAGGGACAGATATGAGATAAAACCAGAGGGAAAAATCTTATGTTTGAAATAGGTATGTTTTGAGGCTGGATTTAAAGCTGTCATAAGTAGACTTTTCACGAAGGGAGAGAGGGAGGTCATTCCAGATTGATGGACCAGAAATAGAGAAAAAGCGTCGGCCACCAGTGGATTGGTTGAATCTAGGTTTTCGTAAGCCCAGGGTATCTGCAGAAGAGCGGAGGGAACGAGAAGGAGTGTACAGGTGAAGACATAGATAGGAGGGTGCTGTTTTGTGTAGGCATTTGTAACAGAGGGTACTGATCTTGTACTTTACTCTCTGTGGCACAGGCAACCAGTGGAGAGATTGCAGGAGAGGGGTAATATGCTCAGAGTTTTTCTTTTTGAGGACTAATCGAGCTGCAGAGTTGTGTATGCGTTGAAGGGAGTAGATAGATGATGCTGGCAGACCAGCCAAAAGAGAATTACAATTGTCCAGACGTGAAAGAATAAGAGCTGTGACAAGTTTGGATGTTGCATCAGTGGACAAGTACTTTCGGATTGCACTTATACGCCGTAATTGGTAGTAGCAGGACTGGCAGGTCTGGGTGATGAATGTTTGCATAGAGAGTGTGTTGTCAATAACAACACCTAGATACTTAACTGCAGTGGATAGTGGAACTGATGCATTGCCAAATTCTATTGAATCTGTTGTGATAGAAGAGAGTTTGTGTTTGGTCCCTATAATCATGGCTTCGGTTTTATCTGCATTTAGCTATAACTTGTTTTGTATCATCCAGTTTTGAATGTCTTGAAGGCAGAGTGACATATTTGTCAAGAGAGAAGGCAGATTTTCAGGAGTGTCACTGCTTTGAATCTGAGTCAGCGTAGAAATGATGGTTGATCTGGTGACGGTTTATTATATATATGAGAGTGAAACAGTGTAGAGAGTGAACAGAACAGGGCCCAGAACTGATCCTTTGTGGGAATCCATATTTCAGTTTTGCAGGAATTGATTGAATTTTGTTACTGTGACTGTCTGATATCGGTCAGTGAGATATGAACTGAACCAGGTAAGGGCTGCATCTTTGATATCCAAACGTTTTTTTTGAGACGGGAGAGAAGGATAGAGTGATCTATAGTGTCAAATGCTGCAGATAAGTCGAGAAAAGTGAGAAGGGAGATTTTCACCGAGTCAGAAACATTTAGAAGCGTGTTTAACGTATGGACTAGGGTGGTTTCAGTGCTGTGTTGACGCGTAGCAACGAAATCGGGAAGGGGAGATTTTTGAATGAAGATGGCTGTTTGATTTGTATCAAAACGACTTTTTCGGGCCCTTGGAGATAAAAGGTGGTTAAAAAAAGATCTGAAATTTTTTCAGTATGTTGGGTCGGGTCCTGTCTTTTGGAGAGGTGTAACTATTGCAGTTTTTAGTTTGAGGGAACATTCCCGAAAAAGAGATGAGTTTACAATCTTCGTGATGTTGGTATAACTGCGGAAGGACGCGTAAAACAAAGCGGGCATGGATCAAGACCACATATTTTATGGCCATTTCATTTAGAATTTTCCTGATTTCTTCCTCACTTTTTGGCTGAAAAAAGGAAAGGAGAGGAGTGCCAGTGAATGGGGACCCAGGATACGGGTTTGGGAAGGATCTGATCCAGTCTGGAGCGATGTTACGGACTTTGTCTGAAAGAACAAGAAAATATATCAGGAAGTTCAGAGTGACTGTGGACAGTAGGCAGAGGGCTTGTCTTTGCAGATCCAAAAAGAGTTGAGGTCAGGGGAAAAAAAGAGATTTCATGGATGTTGCATTGAGAATTTGAGCAGAGTAGTAGTTTGTCTTGGCTGAGTGGATTAAGGATTTTACTTTGTTGGTTTGTTGTCGAAAGAGCTGTTTATTTATTTCAGTTTTTGTTTTTGTCACTGCAGTTCTTAGGTCAGGTCAGTCAGGGAAGTTCTCTGTTACTGCTACTGGTACCCATGTAACCCAGTACAACCTGTCGCGTGTGGGGGGAGGAAACCCCAATAGAAAAAAAAACATATGGAGACTAGGAGAGGAGATTGGCGCCACCAAGGAATATCCTAAGCCCACAGAAAAGACATGAGAGACAAAGACAAAGCCAATATAACACCGGATTGGTCAAGGCCCGGGTCACCAACGGCCGCGCTTTCCATTGATCAACACCAGGGTGGAAGTGACAAGTCAGCTACTGGAGTTAAAACATTACTTAAGCTCCTAGAAACAGATCACCTTTGGGTACATGGAACGTCCGTACACTCTACCATGCGGAAAAATCAAAAGAACTAGAGTATGAGCTTAGCCGCTATAAATGGGACATGATTGGACTAGGAGAATGAGATGGACAGGATTTGGTGAGACAATGACTGAAGAAGGAAACAAGATCGGGTACAGTGGTCAAGAGAAACATCACCAACATGGATGGCATTTATTGTCAGAAAGGAAGTGTGGGTGCATTATCAGCTGTACCCCGGCTTCCAGCGGGATTATCAGCATCCGGGTGTCGGCCAAGCCCAAGAAACATCACCATCATACAAATCTATCACCATCATCTGACCATGCAGATGAAGAAGTAGAAGAATTTTATGAAGAACTTGAAGAGACCATTATGAAGATACCCAAGAAAGACATCATCATCATTCAAGGGGATTTTAACGCCAAAGTAAGTCCTGACTCTTACAACCAATGGGCCGGAACAGTTGGTCAGTTTGGAACTGGAGAGACCAACGACAGGGGACTACGTCGTTTGGAGTTTGCCTGCACCCACAGACTTACCATGGCCAATACCCTCTATCCCCACAAGCAGTCAAGGAGGACAAGCTGGCATGCGCCAAACGGCAAGATTCATAACCAAATAGATTTCATCTTAACACCAGGGCGCTTCAAATCCAGCATCAACAGAGCCAGAACAAGAACGTACCCTGGAGCTGACATAGCAGCGACCACGACCTTGTGCTGCTGGTATTCAAAATGAAGCTGAAGAAAAACAAACAGCCTGCAAACCCACGTATCAAATTTGACGTGGACAAACTGAAAGATCCAGATGTCGAGGAGATCTTCCAAGCTAAACTTGGTGGACGTTTTGCGGCAATAACCCTCCTGGACAATGACATCAATGACCTCACCAACAACTTTAATGAGGCAGTCCGAGAAACAGCAGAGGATGTACTCGGTCGTCAGAGGAATAAACACCAGCCATGGACTACCAATGACATCTTGGACATCTGCGATACAAGAAGAGCACTGAAACCAACCAGGTCTTCCAAACCTGAAGAATACCGTGAGGCCAACAATCTTGTAAGAAGTCAATGTTAAAGGCCAGAGAGAAGTGGATCATGATCAATGTGATGAGATCGAAAAAAGCATGAAAGTGGGCAACAGTAAAAAGGCATACGACACCCTGAAGAAACTCACAAAACCACTTCAAACCAAATCATAAGTCATTGAAGACAGCTCCGGAAACCTCCTCACAGAAAGCTCAGCTGCATTGAACAGGTGGTCTGAGTATTGTCAAGAACTATACATATACCCAATCCAACCTGACAAGAGCATAATAGAAGAGGAAGCAGCAACATCAAGAGTACCCTCGCTATTACCTATACTGAGGGGAGAAGTGGAAGAAGCCATCCGCAGTTTACCAGTAGGAAAGTCCCCAGAAGCAGACAACATACCAGCAGAGCTGCTCAAGCATGGTGGCGAAACAGTCATCACACATGTTACAGCTATCTGTCAGAAGATTTGGGAGACAAAACAGTGGCCAACAGAATGGACACAATCACTCACCCTGCCCAAGAAGGGGAATTTACGCCAATGCCAAAACTATAGAACAATCAGCCTTATCAGCCACGCCAGCAAGATCATGCTCAAAGTTATTTTGAATCGACTCAAGAAGGAGGCAGAAGAACACCTTGCAGAGGAACAGGCTGGGTTCAGGGCAGGCAGGAGCACTATCGAACAGATTTTTAACTGCCACATCCTGATGGAAAAACATCTTCAACATCAGAGAGACCTGTTCCACAACTTCATCGACTTCAAGAAAGCTTTCGCCAGAGTTGGCACGAAGGCCTGTGGCAGGTCCTCAGAATGTTTGGCATTGAAGAAGAACTAGTGCAAACCATTCAAACACTATACAACACCGCAAGCAGTGCAGTCCTTCTGAACAATCAGGTGGGAGACTACTTCAAAACCACAGTTGGGGTCCGACAAGGATGCCTGTTATCTCCAGTCCTGTTTAATCTGTTCTTCGAAAACATTATGAGAGAGACCCTCCATGACTTCCACTCTACCAACTCCATTGGCGGCAGATCCCTCAACAACTTGCGGTTTGCCGATGACATTGACCTCATGGGCGGAAGTAACACAGAGCTGCAAGACCTCACGACCAGACTTGAGAACAGAGCTGGAGCATATGGGATGGAGGTGAGCTCGGAGAAAAGTAAAGTACTTGTGAACAGCACGAGCAACGCCACTGCTAAAATTTACATGAACTGCCAGCAACTGGAGGAGGTAGACGCTTTTACCTTGGCGCTACACTCACAAAGGACGGGCGATCGACGACAGAAATCAAAGTCAGTCTAGCCATGGCAACATCTTCCATGACAAAACTCACCACCGTATGGAAAAGTAAAGAGATCAGTTTCCCAATCAAACTAAAGCTCTACAAAGCCCTAATTCAGACTATCCTGCTGTACGGAAGTGAAACCTGGACATTGACTGCTGAAACAGCAAATCGAATCCAGTCATTTGAAACAAAATGCCATAGAAAACTACTGGGCATATCCTGGAGAGAACGAAAGACCAATTAATTTGTCAAGAGTCAAATAACACGGCTGGCAGGTCCACAGGAACTCCCTTCTCACTATCGTCAAAAAGAAAAGGCTGACATGGTTCGGCCACGTCACCCGCCACAACACTCTGCCAAAAACAGTACTGCAGGGAACACTCGAAGGTGGCAAAAAGAGGGGAAGACAGACCAAGACATGGATGGACAACATCAGAGAATGGACCAGGATGAATGACTCGGCACTACTGCGCAGAGCCGAGGACCGAGATGGATGGAGGAGGCTTACCACGGCATCGTCTTTCGTGTCTCCTCCACGACCGCCAAGGTCACGGGACTGATGATGATGACTGCCGTTCTAGTTGTCGGCGTTTGCGCTTTGCCACCAGGATATCGTCTCCCTCCTTGCACTGTTCGTTGTAGGACAGTCTTGACTAGTCCAGATATTCGTGTGACGTGCCTACCACTTTAGTTTGCATTTTTTCACTGAAGTCAGGAGCTCTTCATATGGCCAAATGGCGTTTTTAATTCTGGCCTTCACTCCCTCATTAGTATGAGATACCAAGGAGTTTGCAAAAGAATCTCATCTCCTGTGCCTGTATCCTTCTTTCACGTTTCACATGCATAGAAAAATATGGACATGATCAGGGAACGCATCAGTCTGATCTTGAAGCTGATAGTGATGTTCTTGTCGTTCCAGAGGACTTTCAGTTTGGTCATTGCAGCTGTGGTCTGGGCTATCCTGGAGAGAATTTCAGGTTTTGATCCCTCATCCGATACTACAGCTCCCGTATATTTGAAGCCATGGACGGTCTCGATTTTCTTGCCGTCTATAATTATGTCAATGATGATACTGTTAGCACTATTTGTCATCAGCTGGGTTTTCTCTGCACTGATCTGCATGCCGTATGCTAGCGAGGCTTTATCAAGGTGGTTTACCAGGTTGACTAGCTCTTGCTGTTCTCCAGCTAGGCCGTCGATGTCGTTGGCAAAACGTAAGTTTGTAATTGTCCTACCTCCAATGCTGACTGTTCCCTCATGATTTTCAAGTTCGTCAGCCATTATTCTCTCTAAGAAGGTGTATTAAAGAAGGTGGGAGAGAGCAGACATCCTAAGGGTACTCCAATTGTCCTTCGGGACCAAGCTTCTATGTTGGTGTCATAGTGAGACTTTTGGGTTGTATCAGGTCAGCAAGAATTAGGTAATCAAGCAATAAACGGTGGATTGAAAGAGATCGAGAACAATAACATGTTACATTTTTTAGAGTTTTTAGTTTTTACATGCATTTAGTCTCAGTTTCTTTAGAGTAAAGTATGCAGTATCCCCGAGCGAGGAATATTTTCAAAGTATCTTTTTCCACTTGTGAATGCATACACTTCATCAATTTGGTATTAATATCATACGACAAAGCGAGATTGGAATCAAATATCTCTGTTCTGCATTCAGAGGCATCTTCCTTTGGCAAAGAATCAACCAGCTCATTACAATAAATTCCTGTCACCTTTCCTCTTCCTCCTGGCGATCGATTGGACCATGAAGACTTCAACGGCATACAGAAGAAATGGAATCCAGTGGACACTGTGGGACCAGCTGGATGATCTCGACTTTGCAGACGACCTGGCCCTGCTTTCCCACAGCCGCCAACAGATGCAGGACAAGACTACAGAACTAGCAGCCACCTCATTACAAGTTGGTCTCAAGATCCATGAAGGCAAAACCAGATTCTCAAATCAACGCAGCGAGTGAGGACCCAGTCACACTAAATGGGAAGGATCTGGAAGAAGTGGAGACATTCACGAACCTGGTAACATCATTAACATTCGGCGGCACAACGCAATGTCAGAGCAAGAATTGGCAAGCGAGGCAGCATACTTGCAGCTGAAAACTCTGGAGCTCCAAGGTGGTTCGACCCCACAAAGATCAGGCTGTTCAACTCCAATTCAATCATCCCTACTATATGAGCGGAGACATGGAGGACAACAAGAACCACCATCAAGAAAGTGCAGACCTTCATCAACAGCTGCCTGAGACGAATCCTCCAGATCCACTGGCCCGACACCATCACAACGCAGACCTGTGGCAACGTACCAACCAGCTGCCCCGAAATGAAATCCGCGCAGGAGATGGGATGTGATCGGGCACACCCTGAGAAAGCCAGCCAGCAACATCACAAGGCAGGCACTATCATGGAACCCCCAGGGAAAACGAAAAAGAGGAAGGCCAAGAAACACCTGGCGACGCGACCTTGAGGCAGAAACCAAGAAGATGGGATATACCTGGAGACAGCTGGAGAGAATAGCCCAGGACAGAGGACTCTGGCGGACAGTTGTCGGCGGCCTATGCTCCAGGGGAAGTGATGGGCCTAAGTATAGTAGTAGTAGTAGAAGGGACCCGGCAAAGAGTCATTTTGATGTCTCTGTTTGCAATACAGTGTATCATTAATTTAATCTGTTATACAATATCTTTCTTATTTCCCCCTTCCAGTTCACTAATACCATTGATATTACTTTTAAGAGTTTTTTGTTTTTGTTTTTTCTGCTTTTGAGTGAAACAAAATATAATCTGGCAAATATCAGGAGCAGTATGAAGCCCCCCAAAAATCAAGACCATAAGGATTGCAAATAATTCAGACGAAAATCTATTTTTAACAAATGTCCTCCTAAATGAAATCACTTTTGTTCTTTTAAAAGAGGAATCACAAATGTGTCCCACTTTTGCCTGATTCTAAGACAGGTCCATCAGTATGCACTATTAGTTGATTAGAATGTTTACTTTCCACATGACTTTTTACATCTAATGAGGAGTAGATTTTCATTTTCTTTCTTTTTCATGTCCATGTAATCAATGTCAAAGTGATTCTGTTCCCAGGAGGAATTTGAGGAACCACGGTAACATTGAAATTGTTGCTAGGCCGATGCCATTTTCTTTAATTAATGTATCTGTATAATTTAACACCCTCCCCCACCCCTCTAACTATAAATAACTCCTAGTGTGTGTTACATGCAGCATGTTACCATGGCTTTTCATCTGCATTCTCATAGACAGGTTGGATAAACACTGGATCTAGCTAACTTTATTTTATTTTATTTTAGTTTTCTTTTATTCTTATATATCGAAGATAACGGAATAAGCACTAATGTGCTTTTTTACATTCAGTCCCCGTGTGTATGCAGTTTTGTAAATTTTGTTATCTGTTCCCACCGGCACACAATGGCCTACTCTTACGAAAAGCGGAACAGGATTTAACGTGTGCGTAAGATGTTCTGCATGCGTTCGCACACGGAACCTCGGTTTATAGTCTCATCCGAAGGACTTTTGGGGAGAGTGGAGTCGGCACTGATGTTAACTCCAGGGGAAAATATCCCCTTGAACGGGAATCAAACCCGGGTCGTCAGATTGCGAGCGCATTGTTCTAACCACTAGGGCTATCCCGTCCCCTCAGGTAACTCATTACCTAAGCATGTCCAGTTTGTGTTTGTTCACTCCAACAGCATCTGTTGTTCTTTCTTTTTGTTTTTAATTGCGCAAAGGGAGCTCAGCACCATTTGGCCGCCACGAGGCCACCCATAGGAAATGCATTTCTTTGTCTGCTGTGAATCGTTCTCCGTGTCTTTGCTTTTCTTTTTGGCATTCTTTTGCTGCTGCTGCTGGGCCACTTCGGTGGTGTTCAGTGGTACTGTTCTGAGCACAACACAGGACATCAGCTACCAAGCCCCCTGCTGAAAACAAGAACAGCTAGTCGCAGATCGTAGACCGGGGTGGCGACCGCCATAACGTCCTTCCAACGACCTTCTCCTGTGAACCTCCGATCCCGAAGGCTTTGACACAAACTCAACACAGGCAGGGAAGTTGATGGGACATCAAAACAGGTCATCACGAGACCAAAGTAGTCAGGGCAACCGAGTCAGAGACAGTTTTCCTCTGGTGTGTGGTAATCAATAGTGGTGAGGAAGGTGTAATGATGATGACGTGCGTAAGGTTTGAGGCTTCACCATAGGGGCTGCGTTCTAAGCTTCCTACCATGGTTATTCTTGCGTCCTCCGGGCCTGACGACGCCCAGCATTGCAAAGAACAGGATTTAGGTGGAGTCTGTGGCTCATTGCTTTCAATGTCCAGCATAGATCCCATTACTGCTTCTACTGGCATGGAGAGAACAATGATTGTGTGGTTGTTGACAATTCTTTTGTACTCTATTGCATTGTATTGTATTGGATTCTTTCTTCTGTACTGCCTTGCCTGCCCTTGTTGTGTGTACCACGTTCAGTCACGGCAGATTTCTCTGCCTGGAATTTGGATAGACCTCACAGGGGACAGCGCGTCGCCATCAGAGCAGCCCCATCCATTTTATTGTTCACATGTGTATTATTTTGTTTCCCAATCAGAGGGGCTTGTGTGTTTTTTTACCGACTGTTGTCAGGGGTAACTCTCTTGTTGTCGTGAGTGCACACAGGACCTCGGTTTATCGCCTTATTCGAAAGGCCTATAGTATAGTATAGCATAGCATAGCATAGCATAGTATAGTATAGTAAAGTATAGTATAGTATAGTAGAATGTTCGGTTTAAGTTCATTTCTGTATTTGAGTCATGATTACAACAAAAACAATGACGAGGAAGATGATACTACTACTACTACTACTACTACTACTACTACTACTGCTGCTACTGCTACTACTACTACTACTACTACTACTACTACTGTTTACACTAATAATAATAATAATGATGATGATAATAATAATGATAATAATAACAGACACTTTTATAGCGCTCACCTTCCCCTTTGCAAGGGTAGCACAAAGCCCTTTACAAAACAATCTGTATATTAACACACATAAAAACATAACAACGCAACACTACACATAGTCTACATTGAAATAAACAAAGTCTGAGTTAACACAAAATGCATAAACATCACGTCCAACAATAAACATACACAGAACTTGCAAATTTCTAACATCACATGAGTAATTCATAGAATTTTGATAGAAACAGGTTTTTAATATGTTTTGAAAACACTTTTGCAAACAAAGATAGTTTATGGTAATGTCATAAAGGCTTTAAAGGATAATTTTGTAAAGTCATGGTCAGAAGAGTTGCAAAGAAGTAATAAATGCATAAATTATCGCATCAACCCAAAAAAATTAAAATGGGAAAACTACATTAGTGAGTTGCCATGTAACAAATATGATTTCGTTATTTAGATCCAGGTGTATTAACCATTCGTTGCCGATTGAATCAGGACGAGTGAAGGGCATTCAATGCATGTAACATGAATACGATAGGTGATGAGTTTCACTTTATAATGGAATGTCCAAAGTTTTCTGAGCTTCAGAAGAATGTCCTACCTACACAGTACAGTTTGATTCTTCTGGCTGTTCTGAACTTAAGTGATAAAAAAAATGAATGGGGTAGCTGCTTTCTTTTTTTTTCCTTGATCCTCTTTTCAAATTGTTTTAGATTCATGTTTTAATTTACGTAATTCGACGTAGTATTTTTTACACCAACTCTTTCTGCTGCTCGTAGTTGAGTGTGTTTGACTGCTTTGCTTTTAATCCTGAAGTCTAAACGATTAATTATGAGTTATATATATTAGAAGCTTGTATTTAGATCTGAAGCACTCTGTTCAAAGAAATGGGTTCTTTCTGGATGCTTCATTAAACCATGACTGATTTTGTCATCTGCCATGACTCAAAGTGGTATACACTACACTACACTACACTGCACTGCACTATACTACAGTACACTACACTGCACTACACTACACTACACTACACTACACTATACTACACTACACTACAATGCACTCTACTACACTACACTATACTACACTACACTGCTCTCCACTCCACTACACTACACTATACTACACTGCACTGCACTGCACTGCACTCCACTACAATACAATGCACTACACTACACTAAATTGCACTACACTACACTACACTTTACTACACTACACTACACTATACTACACTGCACTACACTACACTACATTGCACTACACTACGCTACACTACACTACACTATACTACACTGCACTGCACTGCACTACACTACACTATACTACACTACACTACACTACACTATACTATACTACACTTCACTACACTGCACTACACTACACTACACTACACTATACTACACTACACTACACTGCACTGCACTGCACTACAACACACTGCACTACACTACAAAATACTACACCACACTATGGATCGGTGGTCTAGAGGTAACGCGCCTGTCTAGAAAGCGAAAAGTCCGGGTTCGTATCCCGTCTGGGCCCGAAACTTTTCCCCCATCCATTAGACCATGAGTGGTGGTCTGGGCGCTAGTCTTTCGGATGAGACGATAAACCGAGGTCCCGTGTGTTACAGAAAGTTATGCAGCGCACGAAAAAGAACCCACGGCAACAAGAGAGTTGTCCCTGGCAAAATTCTTAGAAAAAAGCCACTCTGATAGGGAAAGAAATACAGTTGCAGACCAAAAAAAAAAAAAGAAAAGAAAAAAAAGGGGTGGCGCTGCTCTTGTGGCGACGTGCTCTCCCCGGGGAGAGCAGCCCGAATTTCACGCAGAGAAATCTCGTGACTTAAAGTGGTATAAATAAATAAATAAATAAATAACACTACACTACACTATACTACACTACACTACACTACTTTGCACTCCACAGCACTCCACTCCACTGCACTCCACTGCACTCCACTGCACTATACTACACTACACTACACTACACCACACAACACTGCATCACACTCCACTCCACTGCACCGCACTACACTACACTACACTACACTACACTGCACTACACTACACTACACTGCACTACACTGCACTACACTACACTGCACTACACTGCACTGAACGTCACTGCACTACACTGCACTACACTACACCACACTACACTGCTCTACACTACACTGCACTACACTACACTGCACTGCACTACACTACACTGGCACTACACTGCACTACACTGCACTAAACTGCACTACACTACACTACACTGCACTACACTACACTACACTGCACTACACTACACTGCACTGCACTACACTACACTGCACTACACTACACTACACTACACTGCGCTGCACTACACTAGTGCACTGCACTGCACTGCACTGCACTACACTGCACTACACTACACTGCACTGCACTGCACTACACTGCACTGCACTGCACTACACTACACTGCACTACACTGCTCTACACTACACTGCACTACGCTACACTACACTGCACTGCACTACACTACACTGGCACTACACTGCACTACACTACACTACACTGCACTACACTTCACTACACTACACCACACTACACTGCACTGCACTGCACTGCACTGCACTACACTGCACTACACTACACTACACTGCACTGCACTACACTGCACTACAGTACACCACACTACACTACACTACTACACTACACTACACTGGACTGCACTGCACTGCACTCCACTGCACTCCACTCCACTGCACTTCACTACACTGGTAAAGGAGGAACATGGCCGTGTCACTGGGTGGTGGTGGCTAACACCACCTAGGGGATGCCGACAGGAGAAACAGGGGAGATAGTCGCAGTGTTAATCTCAGCTTTCACTTGTAACACACTGACGGCCCTGATCATGCCTCTGTGGTCGGCGGGGCAATAAACAACATGATTGGATTGGTTTGTATGTTTGTTGATCTCCCTCTGTGTGTGTGTGTGTGTGTGTGTGTGTGTGTGTGTGTGTGTGTGTGTGTGTTGTGTGTGCGTGTGTGTGTGTGAGTGTGTTATTCAGATTCAGAACATTTTATTGCCATTTAAGTCAAGTAGACTTAGTTGACACAACAACAAAACAAGCAAACATCAGTTATAATCATCTCGTTGGCTCAAAATGATGTACACTAAAGCATGTTGCATTTTACTTCTCATTTTCTCTGTTCTTAAAACATTCATACACATATTTGATGATATCTGCTTGATAAATATCAACTGTGATTATGTCACTTAATTTATCTATACAAATGTTACGTTCTTTGTCTTTGGTTGCAATTTTTAATAACAAATTGTTTCTGAGTTCATTATATGATACATCATCGAGTAAATGAAATTCATCTTCTATCTTGTTACAATATCTACATTTTCTGTCCTCTCGTGTGTGTGTGTGTGTGTGTGTGTGTGTGTGTGTGTGTGTGTGTGTGTCCATTTTTGTCCCTGTCCATCTCTGTCTTTGTTTTGCTGCCTCATCTTCTGCAACGTTCCTGTCCTGCTGTTCCCATGCCGCTCATTTCAATCTCCCCGCCACAGCCATACCCAGATTTGTCATGTCGCAACCTCAATGTCGGAAGTCTACACACAGGGAGCCCATCAATATCAGGCCACAGTAGGGCCACCAGCCAGAAGGGCCCTGCACTGCTGCTGGGTTACTTTGGTGGTGTTCAGTGGTGCCTGTTCTGAGCTAACGTACGCAGGACACCACATACTAAGCCCCCTACTAACAACGTTATTAGCTCAGTCGCAGAGCCAGACTGAGTGAGTTACCTTCCCGAGGTGGTGACAACCACAATGTCCCTCCAACGACCGTCCTGCGTGAACCTCCAACCCCACTGGAGGAGGTGTATGGAAAACCGAATCTGAGGTCACCATGAGACCAGAGCAACTGTGACTGCCATCAGTGGCAATTTCTATTACTTTGCATGATGATCAATGATAATGAGGATGATGTAATGATGCTGCTGTGGAAGTGAGAGTACTTGACAGGGTTGTGTTCTACGCTTACTAATATAATTATTATATCCCGGTATCAGCCTGACACCCGAGATATGCGGACACCTGCCGTGTTGGTGACTGGTCCTGTCTGTCTGTCTGTCTGTCTGTCTGTCCGTCTGTCTGCGTCACATCTCTATGCTCGATATTATGCATAACCGAATTGCTTCTACCTCCTCCACACACCCAAAGATATCAAATCCAAGACAACTTTATTGTTATCTCATACTGAGAACTTGTGGAAGGTGCTGCACGGCTGAATAAAGATAATGAAATAGTTGTTCATTACAAACAGCGCTCAAAGCTCTTAAGGCAAGCTATCAGGTGTATACACCATGTTGAGAGCAGAGGAGTATGCAGGGATGAACGTGTGTCTTGCTTTACAAGTCGATGATATGCTGTACAAAATTAATACAAGCATTATGAACGACTATTTTGCACCGCCGCTTGAAAACGAATGGTTTCTTCTGAAGGCCGCTTATGGCCGCCTAGGTAGGGAGATACTTGAAAAGAGCGATACACACAGCTTTCTCATCCAGTGTGTACTTGTTAGGGATGGTTTCCCCGGTGAGATGACCGAGTCAGAGCACATACTGTGGCTGACCTCCAGAGTGTCAAGGTGGGGAACGCCCAACAGCAACAGACGACTATTTTGTGTATCTGGCTCCACTCGCTCTGTTGCTTAGAGGCGGCAGATCGCAGTTCAATTCTCTTTCGTCGAAAACGTTCTGTCCTTGATTCTCCTTTCTTTAAACAGCTTACTTCCCCGAAGTCCAAATATGGCTACCTCAATGGTTGGCAAAAGCGGTCGCATACGCAAAAAGCACACCACTGCTGAACCCTGGCCAGAGCTGTAGCTGAGGAACAACAACAACAACAACAACAACAGAAACAACAACAACTCCAGCTTACTCCTGCCACTCTAACTTCTAGTGCTTCCATTAGAATGAGGATGTCAAAGACAGGATTGATGGATATCCATGGCACGTCAACCCCAGTCATGCGACGGCAATTAATCCATTCAATCTTGCCGCTAAGAACTCTGCAAAATTCAACTATACTTAACCCACAAAGCAGGGACAGGACAGGATAGACTGGTTGCGTTTTGCACTCGCCATCTAACGGCCCGGGTTCGATCCACCAAATGAGACACCCGTTCAACGGAACTTTTCCCCTGGAATTAACATCAGTGCCCACCCTATAAGTTCTTAGGATGAGACCATAAACGGAGGTGCCAAAGACAAGGACAATAGAGAAGACAAAGATAAAGGGAAGAAGGGAAAGAACGGAGCAACACACTACAGACACGCGTAGTAAAAAGAAGAAAAGGGAAGTTGCTAAGGCTTTGAGGTGGGAGACACACACACACAGAGAGAGAGAGAGGGAGAGAGAGAGAGAGAGAGAGAGAGAGCCATAAAAGAATAATTAAAATAATAATAATAATGATAAATGCCAACAGTGTCCATCAGCTATAGAACACAGTACAGGCAGCGCCTACCCTACATTGTACTGCTGGCAAGTGGAAACATTGCCCACATCGGCATTTCTGCCTGCCTGCCTGCCTGCCTGTCTGTCCTGTCTTTCTGCTTCTCTGTTTGCCTGACTTTGTTGCTGTTTCTGTGTCTCTTTGTCTTCCTCTCAGTCTGTCCTTCTGCTGGTTGGTTTGTTTCTCTCAACCCCCTCCCCCTGTCTGATGTCTCAAGGTCCTTTAACTACAATGTAAGTGGAAAATAATCACTGCAAAGCAATCTTCTTCAACAATCCATGCGTAATTAATCGCTTACCCTGGAAATGTTAATGCTAAATCAGTGGCACTTGGTTTATGACTACAAACGTCAGGAAATTCAATCATACTCAATACACAAAGTTTTGAATCTATAATGTTTTCCACTAAACGATTACTGGTGATTGTACAACACCCAGAATCCCCCAAAAAGGAGCATGAGACTTGAAATCGCCTAGAATGATCCATTTATGTTTTGTGAAGTCTGTGTTTTTTAACAAGTCAGTATTGTCATTTTTCCCCTTGACGTAAATATAGGGAAACGACATTTCATATGTCATCTTTGTGAAATAGCCTGTCACCCCTGTATGATACATTACTGTATTTTGCACAGTAGGAGATGACGCTAGCTTCTTATACTCTAAATCCTGCCTGAGATATATGGCAGATTTTACTTAAGAGTTTGTATCAGTTACATGGTGTGAGTAATTTGTAAATTTAGGTATTATTGCTTTGTCCACATTCAAGGACTAAAGTGCTAATGATCAGCGGTTAAGAACTATGTGAAACTCAAGTCGTTAGCTATGTTGGAGCATTCCACTACAATATCTTCACACCTCCAGAACTATGTAACGTCATGGCCAAGTTTGATTTCATGGTATAGATTTTCTTTTGTTATACAGTTGGTCTTAGTTAACAATACGCACTCTTAGAAGGATCAGTTATGAGCTAATATCTATGACCATCGATGAGAATCGATGAGGTGAACAAGAAAAACCAACGACACAGTGCACTGTGGCAAACAGGAAGGACAAACGGTGTAGGCTAGGTGTGAATGAAATAATACACTGGTCTGTAAAATCACCAACTGCTATGAAGGTGTGTGTGTGTGTGCGCAGTCCGTCGAATCGCACTGCAAAAGAATGAAAAAGAGGATTAATGCAAGTCTCAATGTTTTACATGTGATCATGGATTTTTTTAAATACCTGCTTTAATAATCGTGATTCTGACTGCCTATTCAAATTTGAAATGCACGCGTGCGCGCGCGCGTGTATGTGGAGAGAGAGAGACAGAGAGGGAGACAGAGAGAGACAGAGAGAGCATATAGGACAGCCGCATACATGTACTCCCCAGTTCAGTTTTATCTCACGTGTTTTGTGTAACAAAATAGCAGGAGCTAGTGGCCCCACTTGACTGAACACTTTGCTGTAATGATCTATCAGTCTGTGGATCTGTCTCTTTGTACCATGACGTGGAATCCATTGCCATAAAGATCATTTGGGCTACAATTTTTTTTTAAATTCTTATTATTATTATTATTGTTGTTGTTGTTGTTGTTCAATATATTTTGTATTGTGCCAAGTCCCCTGCCCAGTGACCCTTGTGACTGGGCTTAAAACCGTATCACAATAAATTATTTCTCTCTCTCTCTCTTCTCTTCTCTCTCTCTCTCTCTTCTCTCTCTCTCTCTCTGCCTGTCTCTGTGTGTCTGTCTCTCTCTCTTTCTTTCTTTCTTTCTTTGTGTGTCTAGCTGTCTTTCCTTTTGTCTGTCTGTCTGTCTCTGTCTGTCTGTCTCTCTGTCTCTCTCTGTTTCTGTCTGTCTGTCTGTCTCTGTTCTGTCTGTCTGTTTCTCTGTCTCTCTCTGTTTTGTCTATCTGTCTCTCCTGCTTCTCTCTGTTTCTGTCTGTCTCTCTGTCTCTGTCTGTCTCTCTCTCTCTGTGGCTGTCTGTCTGTCTCTCTGTCTCTCTGTTTCTCTCTGTCTCTCTCTCTTTCGCTCTGTTTCTGTCTGTCTGTCTGTCTGTCTGTCTCTCTCTCTCTCTCTCTCTCTCTCTCTCTCTCTCTCGCTCTCTCCCCCCCTCTCTCTCTCTCTCTCTCTCTCTCTCTCTCTCTCTCTCTCTCTCTCTCTCTCTCTCTCTCTCCTCTCTCTCTCTCTCTTCTTTCCTTTCAGGGCGGGGCGGGATACGTAGTGCCTGGTCTTTTCCTGTGCTTGGCACTTTGCAGGAGGCCTGCCCGCTGGCCTCAGGTGACACAATTATTGTGACTTCACAACAGGTTATACATGTTGCATGCTGGGTATGTTTGTGCTTCCGTAACCCACCGAACGCTGGCATGAATTACGGGATCTTTAACGTGCAGATGTGTTCTTTTACATGTATACATGAAAGGAATTAAGGCACTGGCGGGTCTACACTCTTAGTTTATCTGGGAGATCGTAGAAATCCCCACCCTGAATTCATAGGACGCCGCCTCAGGGATTTTCGGCCAGGATGTCATGGACTCGAGGGACCGCAGTGAAAGGCTCTGACCAGCTGGGGGGCTACAGCCTCCGTCAACTCTGGTTTTCCTTGTTTGGCTTTCGTCCCTCGGTTACACCTCCAAGGTTCACCAAATGCGGAGAGTTTGTGTATGCAACCGTTTTACCTACCACTAAGGTAGCCGCATACCGACTTCGGGGATAACTGTAGGTTTACAAAATCCTTTCAAAGGGACCGTCAGGAGTGACTGTAACTGTTAGCTCTGAAACCACGTTAAAACAACACGACAGTCTCCTCTAAGGTGAAACCCAGGTAAAGGCAAATACCTTCACATGTAGTCACTGCTGTCAGCTCAGTCATGTACACCAAGCAAGACAAGACACCTGGGTCGGGTCCTATCACACCTACACTAAGTCATCATGTCACCTGAAAGACATGTCGGGGTTGCTATGGTAACCACTCTCCCTTCCAAAGCACTATTCCGGACACCATTAAAAATATTCATCGATTTTCTCCTGCATGTGTGTGTGTGTTATTTATTTTTATTTCATTCTTTTATGTCGACGATAATGAAATAAGCACCTATGTGCTTTTTTACATCCAGTCCCCGTGTGTATGTAGTTTTGTAAATTCTGTCATCTGTTCCCACCGGCACACAATCCTACTCTTACGAAAAGCGGAACAGGATTTAATGTGTGCGCCAGATGTTCTGCGTGCATTCGCACACGGGGCCTCGGTTTATAGTCTCATCTTGAAGGACTTTTGGGGAGAGTGGAGTCGTTTATTTATTTATTGTATTTATTTATTTTGTCTGCACTGATGTTAACTCCAGGGAAAAATATCCCCTAGAACGGGAATCGAACCCGGGTCGTCAGATTGTGAGCGCAATGTTCTGACCACTAGGCTATCCCGTCCCCCCTGTGTGTGTGTGTGTGTGCGTGCGTGCGTGCGTGCGTGCGTGCGTGTGTGGTGTGTGAGAGAGAGAGACAGAGTGATGTGTGTGTGTGTGAGAGAGAGAGTGTGTGAGTGAGTGTGTGTGTGTGTGTGTGTGGTGTTGTGTGGGGTGTGTGTGTGTGGTGTGTGTGTGGTTGTGTGTATGTATGTGTGTGATGTGGGTGTGGTGTGGTGTTGTGTGTGTGTATGTGTGTGTGTGTGTGTGTGTGGTGTGTGGTGTGTGTGTGTGTGTGTGTGTGTGTGTGTTGTGTGTGTGTGTGTGTGTGTGTGTGTGGCCATGGATTCTCAACGGGAAGTTTTTCTGTTTGAATGCCACGAGAAACGTAGGTTTGGTTTGTTGTTGTTGTTGGCTTTTTAAAAAGGTTGGTGAGGGGGATGGGGGGGGGGGGGGTTACTTCAGGCGGCTCCAGCCCGCAGTGAGTGTGCTATGGCTGGTTGGAAGACTGGCACTACACGGTCAGCTTCATCATCATTTTCATACATGTTGCTTTGAGTGTCGCTCAAACTACTTGACCAACACTGCAAGTGTCTGTGTTCCTAAGGCCTGGTTGAGACTAGGATGTATCATGGTAGGAGTACAGAAGACTGTCCCATCAAGTGGCTTCGAAGCTGTTTTTGTAACTATATTCCATACTGATTAAATTTTCAGTCACGGTAGATTTCGACATGTGAAATTTAGGCTGTTCTCCCCGGGGAAAGCGTGTCGCCACAAGAGCAGAGCCACCCATTTTTTTTCTAAAAGAAATGTTACTGTCTGCATGTGTATTTGTTTCCCTGTGTCAGTGGCTTTGTTTCAGAACTGTGCCAGGACAACTCTCTTGTTGCCGTGGATTGTTTGATATTTGCCGTTTGCGTGTCGCACACATGACTACAGTTCATCGTCTCATCCAAAAGACTTGCACCCAGACCACTACTCACAGGTCTTGTAGATGAGGTAAAAGTTTGGCACAGACGGGGATCAGACCTACACTTCCCACCCTCTAGCCAGGTGCATTACCTTCAGCCCACCGACCTGTCTGGTGCACTTTCATGGCATCAGGGTTACGGCATTTTCATCATCGTCGATGCATCATTGATGCAGCAAAACTGAACTGTGTCTGATTCAATGACCCGTGCCCCTGTTGCTCTAGTTCCATGCAGACCCTAGTTCCACTTTCCGAGGCACTGCCGTGTTTTTTCTGAGTTCATGTCAGAGCCTTTGCAGTGTAGAAAATAGGAAGGAACGCCATTGGAGGGAGGGGGTTTGGTGGTGGTCTTTCCATGCAGGGTCCTGCAGCAGGCCAGCTGTGTAACCAGCCTACATTGGCATTGGTTTCAGTCCTGGGCTCTCTAGGGGGTTTTCTGACCAAACCTGGACAACAACAGCAGTAGTGGACACCACCGAAACTTTTTGTTTGTTGTTGTTGGGGGTTTTCCTTTTTATGATAAGTTAGGGAACCCTGATCATTTGGATTATTGTAATGGTTGTAGATATATTGTATATATAATAATGTTTGTGTGCGTGCGGTGTGTGTTGTGTCAAGTCAAAAGTCAAATTCCCTTTTTTTCGTTTTATTTTTGTTTAGTTTTTACCAAATTGCGGCAATTTCTTTGCGTGAAATTCGGGCTGGTCTCTCCGAAGCCTTTCGCCACAAAGCAGGCCACCCATTTTGTTCTTTTGTCTGGGCAACTGTCCAAATTCCTTTTCCCACCCCCCCGGCCCCCTTTCTATGCATGGTTTCCTTACCCAAACTTTTCTCAGATTTTTTGCAAAAAGTGAACAACTGTCTTTGCTTGGTTCTGCCTAAATATTAGCAAAACACCGGACCTTTTTCGCTCATCAAAGGGGGAAAAACCCCCTTTAATCAATATATAAAATTTCCCAAACGGCGATCAAAACCACGCACATTTTCCCTCCATTTTCGTTTTCTACATCATTACACTAGAAAAATACCAATTTCCAGTGTAGCGTTGAATAACAATGCATTTTCTTTTTTTCATCAAACCATCTGGTCAAGAAGAAAAATAAATTCATCAATACAAATTTCTACAACATTTCCCGACACACATAACATAAAATGTACCAATAAGGAACAAAAGTCATTTCCCAAAACCAAAACTAACTCTCTCTCTCTCTCTCTCTCTCTCTCTCTCTCTCTCCTCTCTCTCTCTCTCTCACGCCTCTATGTGCTGGGATTCAGCGAGTAAAAACTGTTTACAGCGAATTGAAAGAGCGTATAGACGTTCTCTACAGTTAATTCTTCTAAGAACTACTTCTCTGAAAATGTGTGACTATAGAGAGTTGGACATTCTTCCATTTAGTCTGAAATGTCGCTTCAGTAAAGGTCTGTTTATGTTCACTGTTCACTGTTCACTGGTCCCGTAACCCGCCAGGGTCGTAGGGGCGCTGCATGGTGGACGAACGGTGGACCAGCTGGTTCCACTTAGCACGGTCGTGGGCGAGTGCCTGGGTGACACTGAAGTCTTCCCCTGTCCAATCACGGATGTCGTCGGCCCACTTTCTCCTCTGTCTGCCCCGTCTTCTCTTCCCCTGGACTGTTCCTTGCAGGATGGTCTTTGCAAGTCCTTCTGAGCGTGTTACGTGCCCATACCATCTGAGTTTCCTCTTTTCGCCGTGGTCAGTAGGTCTTCATAGTCCCGCACCTGTTGAGTGATCATTCCGCGGACTTCATTGTTGGTGACATGGTCCTTGTATGAGATGCCAAGGAGCCTTCTGAGGCATCTCATTTCTACTGCTTGGATCCTCCTTTGTAGGTCTGCGTTCAGTGTCCCCTGCCTCACATGCGTAAAGCATGATTGAGGTGACTAGCGCATTAGTAAACTTTACCTTGGTTCCGAGAGGGATGTTTCTGTCTCTCCATATGGTCTTCAGTCTTGCCATTGCTGCTGCTGTTTGTGCCGCTCTTGCTAGGGTTTCGGTCTTCGATCCCTCCTCACTTATGATGGGCCCAAGGGAAATTGAAATGGTCAACTGCTCCAGTTCTTTTCCGCTGAGAGTGATCTTGGTGGTGATTGGCTGGGCACTGTTTGTCATGAGCTTGGTTTTCTCGGCGCTGATTTCCATGCCGTATCGGGAGGATATTTCGTCCAGTTGGGTTCACTAGGTTGGCCAGTTCCTTTTAAATTTTCCCGCCAGACCGTCAATGTCATCAGCAAACCTGAGGTTGGTGGAAATTTTTCGCCCTCCAATGCTGAAATGTGCCTGGTGGTCTTCCAAGGCGTCAGTCATGATGCGTTCGAGGAAAATGTTAAATAGTGTCGGCGACAGCAGACATCCCTGACGGACCCCAACTGAGGTACGGAACCATTCCCCTACCGTGCCCTGTACGAGTACTGCACTGGTGGCCTTTGAGTAGAGTTCCTTGATGGTGTGGATCAGCTTCTGGCCCATGTTGGATTTGTTCATGGTGGCCCACAGAGCGTCATGCCATACTCTATCGAAGGCCTTCTTAAAATCAATGAAGACGTGGAAGATGTCTTGTTGGTGCTGGCTGTATTTCTCACACAGAACCCTCAGGTTGAATATCTGTTCTGTGGTGCTTCTATTTGGGCGGAAACCGGCCTGCTCTTCGGCGATGATCTCTTCTGCCTGTGGTTTCAGCCTGTTCAGGATCACTTTCAGCATGACTTTACTGGCATGACTTATGAGGCTGATTGTCCTGTACTTTTGGCACTGCTGGAGATTTCCTTTCTTGGGGAGAGTGATGATGAGTGATTGGGTCCATGGTGTAGGCCACTCTCCGGTCTGCCAGATCTTGTTGCAGATACTTGTAAGGATGTCTGTCACTGCTTCTCCCCGTGTTGGATCAGCTCTGCTGGATGTTGTCGATTTCTGCTGATTTTCCTTTTCTTCAGCGATCTAATTGCTACTTCTACTTCCTCGCGTAGAATTGGGAAGTTGTCTTTATTCGATGAGGCTTGGCTTGCAAGTACGCTGGGGTCGCCTAGCGTCTAATGATTGTAGAGTTCGGAACAGTATTCCGTCCATCTGCCAACGATTTCCTTCTTTTCTGTTAGGCAATTCCCTTCTTTGTCCTGGATGTTACTGACTCTTGCCTGTTTCTGTTTGGTGAGCTCTTTCACAATCTGGTATGCTCTTCTGCTATTATTCTTTGTCAGGCTCTCTTCGATTTCTGTACATTGTTTCTCTATCCATTCCTCCTTGGTCTTCCTCATGTCTCTCCTGATCTTCTTGTTTACTTCTCTGTACTCAACTGCTCCTGTAGTGTTCTTGCTCTTCTTCAGGTCTCGTCTTTTGTCAAACATATTCAAGATTTCATCTGTTCCACCAGGAACCCCTACAACTAAAAAATCTTTGTTAGAGATTTCCAGTGAAAATAGTCTGAAACAAAGCTATGGTTGTCACTCCTCGACCAAGAACTGATCTTTTTATATCATCACTGGTGTTTTCTGGTACCAAACTATGGAATGAAATCCCTGTCTCAAATGAAAACAAAGCTAGTGTATCATCTTTCAAAAAAGCGTGCCATGCATACTTGTCAACTTGTTGATTTTGGGGGGAGGACTGGTTGTTCAGGGGGAAGGGGTGTAGGGTATTTTTTGTGTTTGTTTGGTCTTTTTTATTCATCTATTTGGTTACCTTTTGTGGCCTTCCATTGATCTCTAGATTTATCAATGATTAAAAAGCAATTTGGTTATTCATTTCAATGCTAGCCCTCATTAACATGTTTATCAATTCATTTATTTATTTATGTTTGTTTCACTTTTCCCCATGAGAGCCTGGTGTAAAGAAGCCTCTGGCTTATTCAATTACCCTCATTAAAATATTCAAGTTAGAAATATTTGAGTTCTCTCTCTCGCTCTCTCTCTCTCTCTCACATACACATAGCACACAGGCACGCGCACCCCCCCCCCCCCCCCCACACACACACACACGCGCACACACACACACATACATTCCCACGCGTGCACACCCTTACATTTTTTAAGAATCTGTTTTCAAGAACTTAAAAATCGTAAAATGTCAAGCAAGCAAATGATATCAGGTTACAATATCACCCATTATTTCATGTTCATGTTTTCTAAAAATTAAAAAAACAAAAAAAGGAAACAAAACCAGGAGCAAACACCCCAAAACACTAAGCATTTACTGTGGTCAGCATTGACTATACTGTCAGCAATGACGTCCCTCCTCACACACACTAACGTGTACTCATATGTGCGTATACTCTTAAAGCAGTGTTTTTAACATTAATATATCCATACAGTAACAATCAAACAAACAAACTATGAGATTAAAGAATCAATAATAATGACAATGATGATACTGATACAACAATAATGATAGTCACCCATCACCATCAACAGCAACAACAAAACAATAGCACAATAAAGCAATGGAAAAGAAAGGGGGGGGGGCGGTATTTATAAAAACAAACAAAACCCTACATGATGTGAAGAAAAAGAAGTCCATAGCGTACAAGACTATGAAACGAGACAATTACAATTATAATAGTACTAATATTCCCATCACTAACAACAATAAAATCAAAATTTATGATAAAACCTCTTGAACTGGACAAGAGATAAGGTATAAAAAATAAAAAAAGACAAGTCACAATATCTAGCCAACTGGTCAACCATTTGCTTTTCTCCTTTCCCTTGTTGCTAAGTTTGAAGATTATGCTCGAGCTTATGCAGATTTTTCATACGCTTTCATTAACATTACCAATAGCTGAACAAAAATGCCCCCTTCAACATACACACAGCATGTAACAGTGTAACATTTCTAGTCACAGTAAATCACACCTGAAATATAATTAGGGGATGCGTGCTTGCGTGCGTGCGTGCGTGCGTGCGTGTGTGTGTGTGTGTGTGTGTGTGTGTGTGTTTGTTTGTTAGGACACACTCGCGATCATGCTCCTCTCTCTGCTTGTTTGTTTTTAAATAGCTGGTTTTATTCTTGTCACTTTTCGTTTTATAGATTTATTAATGATTTAAATAGATTTCTCTTCTTTGATTATATCAAAACACACACACACAACACACACACACACAATCTCTCTCTCTCTCTCTCTCTCTCTTCTCTCTCTCTCTCTATCTCTCCTCTCTCTCTCACTCTCACTCTCTCTCTCTCCCCTATCTAAATCCTCAAGTTTAGTTGACTATGACTACACAAAACAAGTTCTTCCATTATAAAATTGTTTGCCACAACTAAAGGAATATTCATGAACAAAACCCTATATTGTTAAGCTCCAATAACCCTGAAGTCAACGTTCCCCTTGAATGGCCCAAATTCAGCAAAACTTGACCCAGACCAAGAATTGATCTGTTCAAGTCAAGCCCTCTCCTACTCCGGCAGTATGCTCTGGAACATGCTACCATCCAATATGAAGTCCTCCCAAGGCAGAGAGGTCTTCAAAAGACGTATCCATATCCACGTTAATACCAACAAACCCCAATCCTCTCCCTCTTCCCCCCCCCCTCCTCCCCCTCAAAAAAAGGCTTTCTATCTGTCAGTCTACCTGTCTACCTATCTTTCTCTCCACTTCTTTGTTTTTGGTAACTGATTCTGATTTTTGTCGCACCTTTTATCGTGGATTTACTAGTGCCTTGTGCGGAAAGGGTGCTTTTCCGATTATACGAATGTTCTCTCTCTGTGTGAGCATACGTGAGTGTGTGTATGCATGTGTGTGTGTTGTGTGTGTGTGAGCATGTGGGTGTGGGTATGTGTGTGAGGGAGGTGCACACACACGCATGCATGGGTGTGTGATGGCAATTGAAGGAGTGTTCTGGGTACATATCTGAAGGACATCAAAGGATATGGAAGGACATGAATCCATTGTGCAGGTGACTAGTGGCTGTTCCTGAAATGATGTCTTGCAGTGTTTTGATTATCACTGGTTTATCTTTTTATGACATAAAATATTGAATGCCCATGAATGATCACAATGTAATTTTTATTTTTTAAGTTTGCATTCAGCACTCTGTTTACACTGTATTTACCTAAGGCTGAAATAACAATTGGTAATCCGTGGACACGGTTTTCTAGTATGGTAATTGTTCTGAAAATAAAATAGTTTGTGAAGGCTTTCAGCTATTGAATTTATGCTGCACTTGATGTTTTTATTTTGTGGCTCCTGAGTTGCCATTGTCAGATAAGGCTCCACCCCATAATGCTCACATTGCACCAGAAGTCCATTTTTAGTTATGTTATTAATTTGCAATACAAAGGCTGTCAAAAAACACTAGACTGAAAATCGGACTATTCTATAAAATGTTATTACAAATTGAAATGATAGACTGCAGGGGGACTAAATGAGAAATTGAAAAGTTTCGCATTGTGATAGGTGGTCAGAATGAGGGCTTGGGAAGTTTTAAAACACATTTAAAAGCTCAAGGAAACTAAATTATGCCTTGATATTTCATTACAAGGTAGAAAATGTCTAAAGTTTTACAATCAATGAAAACCTTAAAACCCAACAACCAGACCCCCACCTGCATAAAAAATGGCTCCTCATGGAAAACTGGGTCATTTTGACTCACTCTCTCCCCCATGAAAAAAAGTTGTGTTAACATATTTTACCCTCCATGACGATCAGCTTGACCTCCTCTCTCTTCTCTCTCTCTCTCTCTCTCGGGGTCTATCTCTCCCAGCAGACAAGTGATTGGATGTCTGCAAAATCGATCTGTGTTTTTGGTCAAATTTATACAGTATGAGTGACAGTATCTTCCTGGTTTTTGGTTAGGTTGTGTATGGTGGTAGTGTGCAGCTATTGGTGTTGTCAGACTGTTGAAAAGGTCAGTGAATTAGACACTATTAATAGTACAATGATTAAAAGACTTAAAAGAACAACATTTTCTGTGTAGTTGGTTAGCACAACTCACACATACCAGATTCCTGTGTTGGCAAGATGGGACTTGCTGCACATGTTTTAAGAGGCTGGATGTATACTGGACATAACCCATGCTAAAGGTGGGATACACACATGCAAGTTAACATGGATGTTTTGTTAGTCAGAAAATTAGAACTTGGTCAGATAGGCTAGTGTGTGTGCACTGAAATAGACAAGGTCAAGGTCAACAAAACATAGGCACAAGAAATAATGTCACAAGCCACAGAACTTTTTTCATTTCTTTGACTGGCGATTTCACCAGATGCAGCATAGCCTACAAATGCATGTAACAGGGATAAAGACCAGCATGGATGAAAAGTTCCAGAGTCTAGAAGGAAGTGTATCCCACTTCCTTGCAGAATTCAGGCAGCTGAAGGAAAGTGTTGTGGTGAACACAGAAGATATTCAAGAACTGAGGGAAGAGAAAACATCAATTATGGACAGGTTGGACATGCTGGAGAGAAAGCTGGAATCTACTGAACAGAATGCAAAGGCACTCAACCTGAGGTTCATTGGTGTTGCTGAATATGGAAGGGAGGATGAACACACTACCATGCAGGTTGTTGTGGACATCCTGAACGACCATTCCTCTTCACCCAACTGGCAACATGATGACATTGCCAGGGCCTTTCGCATTGACAGACCCCGTTCATACAATGATGAACCACGTCCAATCCTTGTTCAGTTCTGCCGTTGGCTGGACAAAATGGCAGTTCTGGGTGACCAACACCTCAGAGAGAACCTGAGGGCTAGCGCTGTCCGTGTTGCTGCCGACCTTACCATGCGACAGAGGGAAAATGCTGGATTTCCACTGGGGGCAGGGCAAGATTGCCTACTTCCATGGGGGAAAGCTGCATGTCAGGGACAAGGAGCAGCCTGGGTCATCAAGGAACAGCCAGCACACAGACAGGTGGTCTCAAGCTCAAGCCAGCAGCAGGAAGAGCCACTACATGGATGTGAATAATAGACATTCAAGTGGCTACCAAGCCGTTTCCCCATATGCACATCAGTGGGAAAGGCATCAACATGACAATGCAGGAGAGGACAAGGATGCTATGACACAGAACCGTTTCCACAGCAGGACCAGTTCACCACAGCTGTATAGGCACTGGACATATGGCAAAGTGTACAGGCAGTCAGCGAGAGATCAACCAGCAGCAGTTCCAGAGAGGAACACGAACCTAGAGACCTGATCCACTACTGGTTTGGTAAACAAAACAGGAATGTGCCTGTACCTGTTGCCCCTGGTACACATTCTTACAGTGATGTGGTAAGAAAACATAGTCATGACAAACAAAGTGTTGTGGATTCTAGAAGAATTGTGACTGTGAAGGACGCCAGCAGCAGACCAAGTGCTAGAACTGCAAAGATGTCAAAAACAAAGCAGAGATGCTTGAGTGGCTCACAACCGGGTACCAGGGATGAGGGTGTGCATAATCATATTGACTGCATGAACACACAACAGGACAGTGCAGGGCATAATGCTTCTTACAAAGAACAAATGACAATGCAGACTATTGTTCAGACAAGGAAGAAGTGAACAAGACTAACAGAGATGATGATGACTGCGACACGGTTACTACATACAAGTGATGCTGAGAGTGTGATTGATGTTTTTAGGACAAACAAAGCGATTGAAGTAGAAACCTTGAAATCAATCATCCCTTCTGAACAGGCACTGACAGATGTACAAAATGAGGACACTGCTGACCCACATGCTACAGACAGTCCAAAGCACAATGACTTGACTTACATTGTGGACAAGCTGGACAGGACATCTGTAGGTCAGACACAGGGTGATAGTGACACACTCAACAGACTGACTGACTGTCATGACAGGGGGCAGGCATGCAACAGTGAAAAAGAAGACAGGTGCCTAACCCAGAAATCTATGTCCACTCCCTGCAGTCCGCGACCAAGACGAGCTGCATCCTCCTCACAGGTGAGTAGACAGGCTCTGAAGAAGAGTCCTGTCAGATCCAGCAGCCAGAGCAGCATTGTGGACTCTTTTAAAAAAGTAGGGTCTAGCTACAATCCACAGGGCAAAAATAAATCCCAAAAGTCTGGGTCCCAGCACAGAAAGAAGGGTGCTTCAGGCACCAATAAATAGGACATCGGCCGGGCCACTTTTCCTGATGCTAAATCCGCTGATAAAGAAACAGAACTAGTATCATATGTACATATTGAAAATAAAAGTTCTGCTAAATTCCTTAATTACAATGTTAATGGTCTTTTACAAAAACTTGAAAAAAATGATTTTAACTTTCTCACATTCCTATGATTTTTATATGTTTAACTGAAACAATTTTTTGCCTTTGATTTTGTAACTGATTTTATTTAAAGACTTCATCATCTTTACATCTGAAGCAAAGAAATTGTCTTATCAAGGTCGTTATCCAGGTAGTGTGATTGTTCTAATTAGAAAAACATTTGAAAGGTTTATTGAACATGTGCAAATAGAACAAGAAAACATCATCATCAGACCCGTGACCTTGGCAGTCGTGGGGGAGACACGAAAGACGATGCCGTGGTAAGCCTCCTCCATCCATCTCGGTCCTCGGCTCTGTGCAGTAGTGCCGAGTCGTTCATCCTGGTCCATTCTCTGATGTTGTCCATCCATGACTTGTTCTGTCTTCCCCTCTTTCTGCCATCTTCGAGTGTTCCCTGCAGTACTGTTTTTGGCAGAGTGTTGTGGCGGGTAACGTGGCCGAACCATGTCAGCTTTTTCTTCTTGACGATGGTGAGAAGGGGTTCCTGTGGACCTGCCAGCCATGTTATTTGGCTCTTGACAAATTCATTGGTCTTTCGTTCTCTCCAGGATATGCCCAGCAGTTTTCTATGGCATTTTGTTTCAAATGACTGGATTCGCTTTGCTGTTTCAGCAGTCAATGTCCAGATTTCACTTCCGTACAGAAGGATAGTCTGAATTAGGGCTTTGTAGAGCTTTAGTTTGATAGGGAAACTGATCTCTTTACTTTTCCATATGGTGCTGAGTTTTGTCATGGAGGATGTTGCCATGGCTAGACTGACTTTGATTTCTGTCGTCGATCGCCCGTCCTTTGTGAGTGTAGCGCCAAGGTATTTAAAAGCGTCTACCTCCTCCAGTTGTTGGCCGTTCATGTAAATTTTAGCAGTGGCGTTGCTCGTGCTGTTCACAAGTACTTTACTTTTCTCCAAGCTCACCTCCATCCCATATGCTCCAGCTCTGTTCTCAAGTCTGGTGTAAGATCTTGCAGCTCTGTGTTACTTCCACCCATGAGGTCAATGTCATCGGCAAACGGCAAGTTGTTGAGGGGTCTGCCGCCAATGGAGATGGTAGAGTGGAAGTCATGAAGGGTCTCTCTCATAATGTTTTCCAAGAACAGATTAAACAGGACTGGAGATTAACAGGCATCCTTGTCGGACCCCAACTGTGGTTTTGAAGTAGTCTTCGACCTGATTGTTCAGAAGGACTGCACTGCTTGCGGTGTTGTATAGTGCTTGAATGGTTTGCACTAGTCCTTCTTCTATGCCAAACATTCTGAGGACCTGCCACAGGCCTTCGTGCCATACTCTGTCGAAAGCCTTCTTGAAGTCGATGAAGTTGTGGAACAGGTCTCTCTGATGTTGAAGATGTTTTTCCATCAGGATGTGGCAGTTAAAAATCTGTTCGATTGTGCTCCTGCCTGCCCTAAACCAGCTTGTTCCTCTGAAAGGGTGTTCTTCTGCCTCGTTCTTTAGTCGATTCAAAATAACTTTGAGCATGATCTTGCTGGCGTGGCTGATGAGGCTGATTGTTCTATAGTTTTGGCATTGGCGTAAATTCCCCTTCTTGGGCAGGGGTATGATGAGTGATTGTGTCCATTCTGTTGGCCACTGTTTTGTCTCCCAAATCTTGACAGATAGCTGTAACATGTGTGATGACTGTTTCGCCACCATACTTGAGCAGTTCTGCTGGTATGTTGTCTGCTCTTGGGGACTTTCCTACTGGTAAGCTGCGAATGGCTTCTTTCACTTCTTCCCTCAGTATAGGTAATGGCGAGGGTGGTCTTGATGTTGCTCCTTTCTCTTCTATTATGCTCTTGTCAGGTTGTATTGGGTAGTTGTACAGTTCTTAACAATACTCAGACCACCTGTTCAATGCAGCTGAGCTTTCTGTGAGGAGGTTTCCGGAGCTGTCTTCAATGACTGATGATTTGGTTTGAAGTGGTTTAGTGAGTTTCTTCAGGGTGTTGTATGCCTTTTTACTCTTTCCCACTTTCATACTGGTCACTGATCCACTTCTCTCTGGCCTTTAACATTGACTTCTTCACAAGATTGTTGGCCTCCCGGTATTCTTTAGGGTTGGAAGACCTGGTTGGTTTCAGTGCTCTTCTTGTATTGCAGAGGTCCATGATGTCATTGGTAGTCCATGGCTGGTGTTTATTCCTCTGACGACCGAGTACCTCCTCTGCTGTTTCTCGGACAGCCTCATTAAACTTGTTGGTGAGGTCATTGATGTCATAATAAAAATAATAATAATAGTAATGATAATAATAATAATTGATAACATGGTGGTCATAAAAATTCAAAAAAATCTATTTGCTACAGAAAAAAACATTATGTTCATATCTTGTTATATTCTTCCATGCAACTCAGCATTTTGGAATAGCCATGAAGGCGCGTTTTGCACTGAAGTGTTAGATCAATGTCTGACAGGTTTGGATGATGTATATGGTGATTTTTCTATCCTTGTAACTTTAAATGCTAGAACGGCCCATAGCAATTATTCGTTTAACGGTGACAATAGTGATTTTGAAAACACAACCATGCCTGACAATAATATGTTCCCAAGAAACTCTCAAGATAGTTTTGTAAATACTTTTGGTGAACAAGTGGTTGAATTTTGTAATATGTTTGATTGTATTATATTGATTGGTCTTACAGAAAACATTTGATGAAAGCTGTACATACATTGGATATTCCAGGGAAAGTGCAGTAGATTATTTTGTTGCATCTATTGAACTTTTTTGGTCTGTACACGTCATGTCTTTAAAGGTTGAAAATATTGTTAAATCTGACCACTTGCCAGTTTCTATAGAGATAGAAGCCAGCTAGAAATTGTACAAATTGCCATGCAAAACATAATCAGAAAGTTATGTGCAAGAAATATATTTGGGACAAAACTCAGGAAAGTCTTTTCATAAAAATTTGGGAGGGTGAAGATATACAAAATAGAGTAAAGATGGCCATAGAAAATCTAGACAGAGATATAGATACTGCTATAGAAACATTTGTACAGTGTTTAAAAGACTCCAGTAAGTGTATGTTTAAGACAGTTAGGTTAAACAAGGAGAAAAGGTCAGAATGGTTTGATAGTGAATGTAGAAAAGCCAAAAAAGAAACTAGAAAGTTATTACGTTATTTCAGAAGAACTCAAAAAGATCAAGACAGACAAGCATATGTCACAGCAAGAACACAATACAGACACCTATTAAAGATTAAAAGACAAGCTTTTCGAAAACAAACAGTTGAAGATTTACGAAAGGAAATTAGCAACACAGCATGCTTTTGGAATAAACTAAGAACATTGGGTTGTGCAAACAGGAAAAGGATTAGAAATAACATTTCTACAGACAAATGGTTTGAACATTTCAAAAACGTGTTTCAAGGTAATGCATAGGAAGAGGGAAGGGATATTGATGTGGATATTGAACTTTTAGAAGAAACAGACCATGTTTTGAATCAACAGATCTCAGAGGAATGAAGTATGTAGGGTTATAAGAAAACTTAAAAATGGGAAAGCTAGTGGGGTTGTTGATATATTAGCAGAAATGTTAAAAAGTGGTGGTAAAAATGTTGTGCTTCTTCTGACAAAACTTTTCAATGCCATTTTTGAAAAAGGAATCTATCCACAGGAATGGTCCAAAGCCATAACCATTCCTCTGCATAAAAAAGGAAATGTTAATAATGTAAACAATTATAGAGGATTTTCCCTTTAAGTGTCATTTCTAAATGCTATACCTCCATACTTAATACACGGTTGTACTCATGGTTAGAGAATAACTATCTAATTACTGAATGTCAGGCAGGTTTTCGTAAAAAAAATACTCTACAGTTGATCAGATATTTACTCTATATGCAGCCATTCAGTGTTGTATGAACAAAAAAGGCAAAAATTTATGAAGCTTTCGTGATTTTAAAAAAGCATTTGTTCAGTTAGACATGCAAACTTTTACAGTGTATCCAAAGACAAGGGTAAAAGGAAAAATTTTCGCAGCATGTACCCATGTTAAATCATTAATATCGGTTTGTCCGTGAAAATTTTTAAAATAAGGAGTTCGAAAACCAAAGGGAAAGGCTGTGTTCTCAGCCAACAATTTTCTCCATTTTTAAAATCAATGCTAAATTAAAATGACAAAGGTAAACTGGGGGGCATTTTATCCAGATGTCGGGAATTACTTTCTACTTTTTGCAGTGAGTGGCTTTGATTTCAACGACACCTTGTGGTCTCCAAATCAGTTAATATTTTTAAAATCATTTTGGAAATCATAAAATTAAAAACTAAGATTATGGTATTCAAAAAAGGGGGGATGTTAGGAAGGCGTAAAAAAGGGTTCTATAAAGGTAACAGACTGGAAGTTTTTAAATGATTTGTTATTTGGATATAATTTAAACATGATCAGTGCTAAAAGAGGTACATTGTTTTTGACAACTAAAGGGAAAAAGAAAAGGTTTTTTCAAAAGTAAAAGAAATGCGCAAACTTTTTAAAAATTTTTTTGCTAAATCAGCCCAAAATGCTTTATGCTCTAAATATGGGGTTTTTAAAAGATTAGATCATATAGAAAAAGGCCCTATGTTGGGTTGTAAGAGTTTTGGGTGTTCCAATTAGAATGGTATATAAGACCTTTGGAATTCCATTATGTGAGTTCTTTGTAGCCTGTGTGGATATTGGTGCAAAATTTTTTGAAAGAATTTGAAAGTTTCCTTGCAATTATCAAATGTTACTAGAAATTTGACACTGTGGTAAAAAAAATGTTGGGCTCAAAGTAAAAGAAGTTCTGTGGCAACTGGCTTTAATTGTTTGGTTCACTTTTCTTGGCCCATTTAAAAGAGGCTTGTTGTTGTACATTCAAGAATGGCAGGCATATTAGAGATCCGATAGTACCAGCCTTTCGATATTTAAGAGATTTTTGGAGAAAAAAACCCCGCATTTTGAATGGTGTGTTTGTTTCGTGTTGCCATACACAAAAGATTTAATGTTCTTCCTTTAAATAATAATGTACATCGATTTAGCAAATCGTTTCTGCAAATACTGCCATTTTGCAAAAATCAGTTGAAAAAGAACCGCCCTTTTTGTTTTTGTGTAAGCATTGACGATATAAGGAACAAATTTTTTTGGGATTTTGTTACTTTCCCCTGAAGTGCTTCTCAGAGCCAAAAAAGCCTCTCAGTATAGTTTTTTGATATGTATTTCATGCTACAAAACGAAGGACACAGTTTTATTGTAGATCTTCATTTTGGGAAAATTAAATTTTTGCCCCGTTTCAAATTTCTGATTTGTTTTTTTTCCTTTTTTATGGGTTTTTGTTGTGTTTTTATTAAAGTGATTTTTTCCCCTCTCTTTTCTTGAAGTTCAAGTGATACTTTTTGCTGTATGTGTGTCACATCCTGTATGAGGTATAATATTCAGTAAGTTTTTGCTTTCAAAGTTTGTTTTTTTGTTGTTTTTTTTTTCAATTTTTTTTTTTTTCTTTTTTTTTTGTGTTTTTTTATTTATTCCTTTTTTGTTTATTTTTTTTAGCAAAAATTTTAAAAAATAAACAAATCGCCTAAGGAACATTAAAGCGATGAGGGGAAATTTAACAATCAGCAAAAAATTTGGGTGATGTAAAAAAATATTTAAAGTAAACATAGCAATGAAAAATACTCTGAGTTTGCAATATTCTCACAAGTTTGTCGATTTTCTTATACATACGTCTGATCCGTTTCGAGTACAATTGGTTCAAATGCACCCCAAGCTTTGAGAAAGTCTGTCAATTTACCACTTATTCTTGCTTTAATATTTTTTATTCCCATATCTAGCTTTTTAGTTGGTTTTGAAATACAAACAAATTTGGGATTTTTGCTAGTCATTTTGCACTTAAATATATATAGTTTACCAAACATTAAAATAAAAATCCAATATATCATTTGTTTCTAGATACTGATCAACTCCAAAAATGAACAGTTCTCGTGACATCTTAAGAGAGTGAATTATTATGACATTTTTCATTCAACAAGTGTTAAACAGCATTCCAAAAGAACGTCCCAAAGTCACATTTTCCTTTAAAAAATGTTCAATAGAGTTTCGTTCCTTCTGACAAAGTGAACATTGTGCAGAAATCTGTTACACCCTAGCATGAAGAATCACCATTAGTGGCAATTATTCTATGTACGATTCTAATTTGTAGCCATTTAAATTGTACATTCTTGGTTCTGTGTATTTGCTGAAATTTTGTCCCATGGTTTACATGCATTTATTTTTTCTGACCATTTGGAACAACATTTTGGTTTATTGTTATCGGATGTTAGGATTTCATAGTACTTTTTTGTCCTTTTTTGTCGCTCAATATACACTTTATTGCACAAAACATACTCCATGTTGAGTAGTTTTATCATCTATATGAATTCCCGTTTTTTTAAACATATTGTTTTATGGCAGTTTATCCATCCATTGTAGGTGATAAAGTCAATACAAAAGCTTGTATCATTTAAAAAATTCTTGGTATTTAACAAATTCTCCATTTTCTTTAATAAAGTGTTTTTAGAATAGCCCCCTTTCTTTATCATTTTATCTTGTTTAACTGTGGCGTTTCCTACTTTAATATTTTCATTATAGAAGATTGGCTCCTCAAGAAGCTCGTACTGGTTACGTGGTATGATTTGAGTACAAAAAATTCTATATGCCCAAAACGAGTTAATACTTGTATATTTTAAGGTATATGTTGGCCCATAGCATTCTAGGTTTTCAAGAAATGGGTAGGTTTGTATAGCAATGTTTTTCCACTTGTGTTCTGTTATTTTACTTTTTCTTATCCAGAAAATTTTTTAAGCAAAAATGTATTTTCTAATATCTGGAATGTTAAGTCCACCTTGTTTAATCGTTTTAACTGCTGTTTTCCTGTTAATTCTATCGTTTTTCCCGTTCCAAACAAACTGAAAGCATAACTTTTGGAGCTTCTGTATAAACTGGTCAGGTGGTTTCTGGTAGCAGAATCCAGAGATGGATTAACTTTGAAGAATAAGAGATTTTAGTACAGCAACTCTTCCAATTGGAGTGAGGGTTCGTTTTGCCCAGTTTCTAAACATCACTTTTACTTCCGCTAATTATTTTTATAGTTGATATTTTCACAGTCAACTAAATTATCAGTAAACCAAATCCCTAGTATTTTAATTTGATGGGTCCATATCATTTTTAAATGAGGACAAAATATTTTTCCTAGATCTTCTTTTTTTCCCAGCCATACAACTTGTGTTTTATTCACAATTCATAAATAAACCTGACACTCTACTAAATCTGTCAAGAATGAATATTGATTGTTCAAAAGAAAACCCTATCACAATATTAAACAGTTGGGTTCCATCAGCAAACGGGTTAGAATCCTATGTTCTCTACCATTTATTTTAAATTTCCCCTTTAAATTTTTTTATCTTTCTCTTATCTTTGTACCTAAAATTTCTGCACAGAGGATATAATAAATAGGGTGAAACTGAATCTCCCGGGTCGCAGCCTCTTTAAATTTTAAACCACTGCCCACTCTGTCCATTCACAACCACTGTTGATTTTATATCCTTTAGAATGTTTCAACCCAACGACAAATACTATTGCCAAAGCCATATGCTTTCAAAACTTTCATCATAAAACACCAATTAAAGGAATCAAAGGCTTTTTCAAAATCAATACAGAGTAGCAAGCCTGTGCAACCTTTAGATAGTTAATCATATCATATAAAAATCTTACATTATCACCCATATAAGTGTTACTGATAAACCCAGTTTGGTCTTCATTGATAAGGATTGGCTGTATCTGTTTTATTCTGTTGGCAATAGAAGAAGATCCTATTTTGTTATAACATTAAGTAGAAGGATAGTCGCCAGTTTTTATATATTCTTTTTATTTATCAAACCCTTTTGGGAATACAAGTGATAACACTTCTTTTTGTGTTGCAGACAGTTCACCATGCTTGTATGCTTCATTTAAGATCTGACACCCAAGGGTCCTAAGCGTGTCCAAAAGAATTTAAAGAATTCGGCAGTAAACCCCTCAGTTCCTGGACTTTTTTCCATTTTTCATGTTTTTCAATGCCTTTAGTTGCTTCATCAAGGTGATATTTTTCCCTTTCCCTTAAATTATTTTGCTCATGGGATAATCTAGGAAGTTTTTTGACAAGATCGTTATTTCCAGTCTTCTACATTTCTTTTCTTATACAATGTTTCATAGAATGCTTTCACTTCCCTTGCTATGTCTGTAGGGTCTTCTATTACCTCCCCGTCACTAATTATCAACTTTGTCATTTGCTTGCTAACATAGTTCCCCCTTTTTTTAAATTGCAAAAGTACTTTGAAATTTTTTCCCCTTCAGCAATCCATCTTGCCTTGGATCTTAATAAAACTCTTCCATTCTTTTGTCTCTGATTGCTCTTATATCCTGGCTCTTTTCCTGAATCTGCTGAATGTTTTCGTCTGTTTTCTTTTCAATTTTTTCTAATGTCTCTATATCTCTGATAAGTTTATGTTCGGCTGCTAAAGTCTTTTTCTTCTTCATTGAGGCATATGCAATAGTTTTACCCCGTATTTTCATTAGCAAAAACTCCAAAAACACCCTTTAATTCTTTAATTCAATATCAGCCTTTTCAATTTCATCTATATTTTCCTTATCATAAGAATCCGCTGCATATTCTAATAACACATTTGTGATCTCTTTATTAATCTCCTCCACGTACTGTATATCTTTAAGTAAGGATGAATTAAACTTCCAAAATGTATGATTGCTTTTCATTTTTGCCAAACTTTAATGTTAAGGTAACCATTGAGTGATCTGAGCGATAGCCCGGAACAATATCAGCGTCTTTAAAATACCAGTATTATAGGTGATCTGACACCAAAAAGAACTCAAGCCGGCCTTGCTTCAGGGGCGTTGGTTACGCCTACTTTCCAGATTGTTCTCTCTCCAAACGTCTGCTAAACCAAATTCTTCTACTTGGCCCTCAATTTCCCTTTTTCGCTCGTGGATTATTGTCATGGAATTAGCTATGACAATAATATCAAGATCTAATGCCACATTCCAATCCCCACTGCATGATGTTATTGTTATTGTATGTTTTATCTTTTCCTTTAAAGTTACATAAAATGCAGGGTCATCTCTGTTTGGACCATACACATTCACCAAAAGAAAGTCTTTCTCAAAAGCAGTAAAAGAAATCAAAATTACCGTTTGCATCTTTGTCTACATTTGTTACCTTAAATTCAAAATCATTTGCAAACAAAACAGCAACCCCTCTACAATTCGATCGAAACGAGGCAAAAAAACATTTGTAACCCCATTCTGAATGTACATACCTTTCCAGCTTATGAAAAACATCTCTACGTTTACGTGTATCCCCTAGTCCTTGACAGTTAAGTGATTCAATTCGTAAGGTGTCCATTACTGACATAATTATATAATCTATGCTTTACAAAGTACATGGTTGAAAAACATTTGCACAACACTTCGATCATGGGCAAAAACCTCACAAATGTATATAATCCTATCCAAAAGTTGTTCGTGAAAAAATGTCCCCGCATGGCTTTTTTACGAAATTGTAAAACAAAAAGGGACATAAAACCCCAAACATGTCCACACTTTCAACCAAACACAACAAAAAAAACAAAAAAAAAGGAAAATTTGCAGAATTCATCTGACGTCGTTGAAACAGGGGGGTGCAGAGGGGTGGGGGGGGGGGGGGGGGGGGGGGGGAAGGCGGGCACAGAGAAGGAAGCCCATCCTAAATTCTACAGGGGTAAAACCACACTCCCACAAAAAACCGGGAGAAATCCAGAAATGCACCCCTCTTCTCTGTCCCCGGAACCCCTGAGGCAAAAAAAGCCCCCCGAGTAAGAGACCCCTGTGCAACCCCTGCTTTCAAGTTTATCAAATTTTAAATAATTTAAATTGGGAAGGAGACTATATTACTGACTAGTTTCAACCCATTTAGGATGCTGTAATCCTAAAATGAATCATCAAGATTCAAGATTCAAGATTTTATTTCAAGAAAAAAACCCAAGGGGTACATGAAATTTAACAAAATCCAACTTGCGGATGTGGGCGTGTTTGTTATATATAAAACGACGGTAAGGTTATTTGTAAATCGGTTGGTTTGTTTGTTTCTTTTTAAATATTCATTTTATTTAGATTTTGACAGAAATTTAAATTTCATGACCCATACCCTGATTCCGGCGCTTTTCCGATTTCATTTTTTAAAATTTTTGCTGGGTTTGTGATCAAACTGGAATGGGGGAGCGTACAGTTCCCAAGAAAAAACCCAAAAGTTGTTGAACGGGGAATTTTTTGTGTACATATATGAAGTAAAGTTTTAGTGATTAAAAAAATTTGTTTTGTATTGTGAAATCTTTTTTCTCCCCCATTGTACCCCCCCCACCCCCTCCATCCCCCCTTTTGTTGGGGCCAAGGCAATGTATTTTAAACTATTTCAGAGTTCAGAGCTCTCCTCTCTCTTTTCTCTCTCCCCCCCCCAAAGCAGAGAAAAAAACCCCTACGAAACATGGTGTAGGATTTCGCGTTGCCTACATGATCCTTTTTGTTTTGGGTCAAAAGGTAGAGTACGGTGGCTGACTCAAGCTTTTTTCCAGAAAAATGCCGGCGATCTGATAACATTCCTCTTAGGGAGGTGAATTTCTTTTGGGGGTAGACACTAGATTTTTTTCTGACCTGGTACACCTCAAGGGACCCCAAATAGTGAGTTTTGTGTAGGGAAAAACCGCTGGTAGCAAATTCTGATTTGGGGGACCATGTCAAAATAGAACACTTAGTGTGAATGCTTTTTTTTTTTTTTTTAAATGTATTTGTCCTACCTTTTTTCTTCTTCCTCAGTGCCGGTCTGTTGCAGACATCGGCGTTCATGGCCTTCCCATTCCTTCTTTTGTCATTTTCCCTGAAAAATTCTTTTGGGGGGATTCTTTCCTGTTGCGTGTATTCGGGATGTTGTTTTTTTTTGGGGTTGTCTTCCTCGTTTTGGTACACAAATCTTTCACAATTTTGCTTTTCTATTCCATCGCTCGTTTATGTCCCCCAAAATTGTAATTGTTTTTATCTGATGGTTTGAGTAGGGTCTTTTGTAACCAACCTTTTCCCCTTACTTCTTCTTTTTGTTTCTTTTCGTCCAAAATTTTTCCATAATTTTTTGATATACCCATTTTGCGCTTCCAAGTTTTTTTCAGGTTTCTTTTGTAGCATCCAGCATTCAATCCGTACAGAAGGATGGACCTATGAGGTTTTCAGAGTTTTTTTGGTGTGAGTCTTTATTTCTGTGGTAAAGATGGGTTCATTTTGGGTGAATGTGTCTTTAGACAAAGCGTTCTCTTCTTTATTTCTGGTGTGTCGGAGTTTTTGGTAAAGCCAAGTATTTAAAAGGGTGCGAATTGTTTTATTCTTTCCCTTTCATAAAATGTTACATACAGGATGTTGATTTTTTGAGATTACCTGCACTCATCTTCTTTGCTTATTTGGGTCCTTTGTTTTCACTTTCGTGTGACTTTGAAAGGATATTTTGGATTTTCCCCGATCAGAATTAGCATTGTGTACCCGCATATTTAGTTTTGTTTTGTTGTGACCTCACTTTGCACCTTCATGCTGCTCTATGTTCGTAGAATTTTCGTGTGTTTTGAAGGGGGTTTTGAGAAAAAAGCAGCCCTGCCACCCCCAAAAACCGGCTTTACTCACTGCGCCCATTATAACTCTTAGTGCAGCAAGAAGTTCCCCAGTAAAAGTTTCTGATCACTTAAGATTTTTTTCCAAAACCGTTATGTTTAGTAAAATGTCGAACGATCGGAATGTCTTATTTTGTCAATGCCTTAGAATGTCAATGAAGCAAAGGTAAAAGTCCTTTTGTACTTCATCCCCCTTTCCTAAGGGTTCTCAGGGAAAAAGAGGCATTTCGGGTCCTTTTTGCCAAAATCCAAACGGGGTTTTCGATATCCGGGTTTTTTTTCATTTGAGACTTTTGTGGGTGGCTCTAAGCTTTTTGTGCGGTGTGAGCATTCAACGTCCCTGGTTTTTTGCGTTGCAATGTACAGACTTTTTGAGGTTTGTTGGAATTTCACCTGAGATGGTGTTTTGGGAAAATTTTTGTTTTTTTTGATTCCAAATTCCCCTAGAGCGGTTGATTTCGGATGGAATGTCATCGGGTCCTCCCGGGCCTTCCCCTTTTTCATTTTTTTACGGCTCTGTCGTGTGATACAATCTGGGATGTATTCTGACCACCTGTTGGGAAAATGTCCCCTTTTTATAAGAATGTCTCCACTCTTGATCGTAGGCCCCTTTTTTGCCGACCTTTTTCCCTGTGACCTTTTTTTATCTTTTGGCGTATAGTTTTGTATTTTTTCCAGTTTTGGGCTTCAATTTCCTCATGTGTGTTAACCCAATGTTCCTTTGTTTTCATTGCACTTTTTTTCATTGTTTTTAGTTTCTGTTTTCTGTTGTTCTGTTTTTAAATATAATATAAAAATTTTAATAATTATGGATTTATATAGCGTAAATTTGTAAAGAACAAATCAAAGTGCTTTTCTTCTCTCTTCATTGGCCTAGAATTTGGGGTCACCCTTTTTTTGTTTCCATTTGCCCATCTTCCGAAAGAGAAGGGGTTTTAAACGTGAGCGCAAAATTTTTGCATGTTTTGTCATCCTCTGCCCCGTGACCTTGGCGGTCGTGGAGGAGACCGAGGCGATTTGTGGTAGCCCCTCATTATTCGGCCCTCGGCTTGCGCAGTCCTTTCGTGTTGCCCTCCATGACTTGTTTTGTCTTCCCTTTTCTCCCACTTCGGTGTTCCCTGCGTACTTTTTTTTGGCGAGTGTTTGGGCGGGTGGGTGCTAAACCCCATGTCGCTTTTTCTTCTTGACGTGGTGGAAGGGGGTTTCCCTGTGGCCCCTCCCACCCCGGTGTTATTTGGTCTTGACAAATTTCATTGGTCTTTCCCGTTTCCCCAGGATATCCCCCAGCAGTTTTTATGGCATTTTTTTTAAAATGAGGTTCGCTTTGCTGTTTTGCAGTCAATGTAGGTTTTCATTTCCCGCCCAGCTGAATTAGGGCTTTGTAAGTTTGTTTAAATTTTGGGAAATGATCCTATGGGGTGGTGATTTTTGTCATGGAAGATGTTGCCAGGTGTTGACTTTTTTTTGTCGCGATCGCCGGTCCTTTGTAGGTAGCGCCAAGGTATTTAAAAGGTTTACTCCCCCATTTTGCTGGCCGTTCATGAAAATTTTAGCGTGGCTTTGTCGTGCGTTAAAAAGTACTTTACTTTTTCACTTGTTCCAAGTTGGCTTTAAGTCTTGCAGCTCGTTTTATTCCCCCATGAGGTCAATGCATCGGCAAAGAAAGTTGTTGAGGGGTCTGCGCCAATGGAGAGGTGAGGGGAAGTCTGTTTTTGTCATTGGTTATTTTCACCCGAAAAATTTTTTGGGGGGATGGGTCGTACTTTTTTAACTAGGACGGTCCTGGGTGGTGGGTGTACACAGTAAAAGCTCCGCCCCCCCCCCCCCTTTCCACTCCCGGAAATTCTGAGGGCCATTTTTTTGAGTCTCCTTTGGGGTTTTTACGGGGAATCTTCTGTTTGAGCCCCCCCTGGTGCTGCTCATTCCCCCAAACGTTTTTCACAGAGGACAAAACCCAAAAGCCTGCTGAGTATGCACAGGCAAAACTCTTGCCCAACCTAAAAACACTTCATTCCCCTTGGAGGAGGGGGTATGTAATTGTTGGGGCCCCGTGGTTTGGGAAGGGAAGCATGCCCAGCATGCTTCTGTACAAATGAAGGCCGGGCTCCTTCGGTTCGCCTCCCTGGGAAAAACATTGTTTGAAAACACTGGTGCAGTGCCTCCCCCCCTTTCGGGAGTCAGTTGGGGAAAGGTTTGTTTTTCCCACCCCCCATCACCCTTTTACAAACCGCCATTTTCCGGTCTACCCAAGTGCAGTGATTGGCTTGGGGCAATAGGGAAAATTTTTTTTTCAGATTTATGGGGATTGTTATTTACTCCAGACTAAACGCGAAAGGTAAGGGGGGTAGTGGGGTACCGGGGAAACACTCAAAAACAAAAGGTGCTCCATATCGGTTTTCGTCTTTCGTGACAAACTAGAATAAAAAATGTTAATCCGCTTTAGCTTCAGGGTCAAAGAGCTCACCCAAGGGGGTTAAATGTAAACACATAGGGAAGAAGCTAGTATGATTTTTTTCTTGTGAAAAAACCAAGCTGAGTAAATTAAAGACAAAAAAAACAGAAATGTTAGGGAATTTTGGATATTTTAAATTAGCGTCATGTAAAGTTGCACCTTTGTGTCAAAGAGAAAGAAAAATGGCAAGGTAAAGTAATTGTGAAAAGCAGTAAGTGGAAAACAAAAAAGAAAAATATGTTAAACCCAAACTTTTGGAAGTGGTGTCTGAATCTGTTGCTCCTTTAAAGGGTTCAAAGTTCTTTTGCCTAAAAAAAAACCAGTTGTCAGCCCCCCAAAAAACCAAACACAAAGCCATTTTTTCCCTTTTTTTTGAAAAAACTGAAATAAGATGTAATCCTGCTGCATACATGAAATAAAATCTACGAAATGGAACCATAGGCAAATTTCAGTTTTACCGGGCTGTGCCCTTCGGTTCTTTTCTGTTTGCCAAAAAAGCCCCCCCCCCCCATGTAGATAGGAGGCAACTTCACGGCCCCGGAAGCAATGCCCCCTGGGGGGCATGGAATAAATTTTGTTCTGGTTTTGGCCAAAATGCTTTGTAACCGATTCCCAAAGGAAAAAAATTGCAAAATTTCCCTTCTAAACATGTAAGTAAAAGCATTCATGCATTCAAAAGCAAAACTGAGTGAAGTTATAGAAGTACGAAACCGGGGGGTCCTTTAGGGATCACCCGTAAAACCAAGTTTGTCGGTTTTGTTCCCCCTGTCCGCAAAAACCTTGCCTTTGGATTGGAAGCATTGACACATTGTCGAGGTTAACAGAGTGTCAAGATTGGGCCTATTGTAAACGTGAGCTGCTAGCAGACTCCCAAAACTTTGCTAAAGCAGCAACAAGCAAGTACCGGCAGTTCTTCAGGGCGGGGTTTCAGCAGTTCAGCCAGAGTTTTGGTCATGAGTCGTAGGTGTTTGGTATTACGCCCGGCGTAGATTGCAAGGTTTATCGATGCCAGCGGCGTATAGAGTCCCCCTGTGTTTACGTGACAGAGTAGTTCCTTTCGGTACATCAGACGGATGCCTGCTGCCAGCAAAAAGGGTTTTTTTTTGTTTCGTTTCCCCTTTTTGGGTTCGTCCCGACGTTTATAAATGTGGGTTTTGTAGATGCGACCGTATTAGTTTGCCCAAAATCAAAAAGCCGCATTTTGCCCTTTGGGGCGTGTCTGAACACAAAACACCTTTTGTCAGTGGCTTTCGGGTTTTTGTTTGGGTTTTTTGTCATCCTTTGACCCCTCTTTCAAAAGGGGAAAGGGTTTAACAGTTTTCGGAATGTTCTGGTGCGTTGCGTGGGGTTTTTGGGTTAAATCCCCGAAGGGCTGTCGGGGGGGGAGGGCAGTACTGTGTGAACGTGGAAAAATCCCCCCGAAAACCGGGTATCGGTGGTGGCTGAACCGGGCTCGATCTCCCGGCCCTAAATCCCGAGCTTAACCGTGGAAGCTGCCTCCCTCCCCCCCTCGTCATGTTTTTTTTTCCCCTTTGAGAGGGAAGGGATAAGCAAATAAATTCGCTGGCTCTTTCCCCACTTTTTGATAGACCAAAAGGAAATGGACAGGACGTATTCGCTCGGCACTTTTTTTTTTGTTTTTCTTTTTGGGTGAGTAAGTTACTCCCCGGGGGAGTCGAAGTGTGGCATTCCGCCCCCTGGTAAATTTTGTGCTATGAAACCCCCCTTTTTTGTCCCTCTCTTTCTTTTTGCTTGTTCCCTTTCTGTGTCAAACCCCTTTCTTTTCATTTTCTGCCTTCTTGTTCCATTTCCTGCCCTTTTTTTCAAGAAGACTTAAAAGATTAAAATTTAAATTCTTCCCCCACGCCAAGTCGGGCGCGCTAGGCCCGACGTAGGCGTTAACGGCAGTGCAAAGCATTTGGGGTTGTAGGGCGACTACACGGATGGTTTTTTACCCTAGCTTTTTTCATTTTCTTTTTTTTTTTTGGAAGAAACCTCTGTAGATGGTTTTTTTTTCCTGGGTTTTCCCAAAGTGCTGTGATCACTTTTGTTATTCATATCTTCGTTTTCTGTGCCTTGGTCGGAAAAGAAATAAATAAAAAGGGAAAGAAAAAACGTAGGCAGGTTTTTTAACTGACTTTGTAGTTTTATTTTTGGTACTCCCCCCACAAACAAAACAACACGAGTGCGACATGGGTACGTGCGAAGAACACATTCCCGCAAAAGAACGCGTGGCCGCACATACAGAAAACACACATGCGCGCCACCAGGGAAACGATGACAAAAAATACAAAAAAGCACACACAGGAGACGGGACATTAACAAGGTCATATCCTGAAGTAAAAAAGTTTTGAACACACCACACCCACCCCCACAACCCCCACACACACCCCACAACAACACACACACCAACTGTGAAAAGCGTTAAAAGAATTTGAAACACACCAACACAACACACAACAACCGCACGCACGCACGCCGCACCCCCGCACGCACGCCGCACACCCACACACACACCACAACAACACAACACATGGGCGCTTTTATTCCCTATTTTTATTTGCCCAAAAAAACAGGTTAAAAACCCGGCAAACAGAAAATGGGGAGGTTTGCACACCTCAGCCCCATACCTGTTCGGAAGTTCAGCCTGCAAAATGAATCATGTCATAGAGAGAGGAGTATGTCACTAGAGATCCTGGAGTCAGTTTGTTTCCCTGAATAATGTCCTAGTGATCCCTGAAGTATGTATAGAATCCCTGGAGTCATGATAGGATCCGGGTAGTCATATTGAACATGGAGTATGTCATATTGATTGGAGTCTGTCATGTGATACATGGGAGTAGTCATGTGTACAGGATATGTATGTGATCATGGGTCTTCCTATTTGATCAGGGAGTCATGCACTATTGATCCTGGGGGTATGTCAAGAATTCCTGGAGCAGAATATTGATACATGGGCTGCATATTATCATGGGTATGCCTTGAGATCATGAAATCATGTCATAGGATCCATGAAAAGTTGTCATATTGATCCTAGAGTTGTAAGTGATATAGATATGTCATGTGATCGGGGGTTGGGGTCATGACTGCCTCGGCGGCTGGGTTAGGTTGGATCCCATTTGGGCCCCAAATTTTCCCCATCACTAGAACTGATGGTGTCTGGGTCTTTTATTTAATTTTTTTTCCTGCGACGAAAACCGGGTCAAAGTGTGCAACCAACGCTTCGTGCCTAAAGAACCCCCGGCAACAGAGACATCCTATTAAAAATTTTTTGGAAAAAGCCACTTCTAGGCAAAGGGGAAATAGCAAATGAACAGGGGTATTTATTTTTTTTTTTTTTTTTAAAAAGGGGGGGAGGGGGGGGGGGTGCGTTGCTTTTGTGGGGCGCGTGCTGTCTCCAGGGGAGGCACCAATTTCATGCAGAAAAATTTCTTTTGGGTGAAGTAGTATGATACATGAAATACGTTCGTGAATACAATGAAAAGTACTGAAAACAAGAGAAAACGTACGTGAAGGGGAAAATTTTACAATCCCTTTAGTTGTATGGGGTTTGCATGTATCTTAGTAATTTGATCTTATTTTATCGAATAGGTGTATTATCTCTGTTGGTGTTATTGTATTTTATCGTTTGATTTGGGGCATAAAATTTTTGTGCTGTTTAGGTTGATTAGATTGATTTTGTTTTGACTTGTGATGTATTGACTGCATGACGTTGAGGGTTTATTGTGAATATGTTTGCTGTTTTCGTTCCTCGGTGGCTCGAGGTTCCCAATGGGGAGTTGTTGTGTATGCGCAGTTCCCCCCCCCCCCCCCCCACAAAAATTAAGGGAGTCCCTTTTCCAATTGGGTTCAGTTGGGAAATTGAACCCGAACAGTCGGGGCGTGTCCCCGCTTTCCCCCCTGTTTTTTATGTCAGGGGGTTCGTTGGGTGACATCGTAAGCCACGAGAGGTTCCCCCGTAACCCCGACTTTAGTTCGATTTTCCGTAAATGGGGGATGGGGAGCTGGGAATGAACTAAAACCTCTGGTTTTTTTTGTTAGGAGGGGAACGTCTAAAAACCTGTCATTTTTTTCCCTTTTTTTTATTTTTTTATTTTTTTTTTATTCATTTTTTCTTTTTTTTGGGAAAATAATGGTTCCCCCCTCTAATGTTTTACAGCCGTCCCCGTTTGTATGCAGTTTTTAAAATTTTGTTATCCGTTCTCCTGGGCCCAAAAGGCCCCCTTTTTCCGAAAAGCGGAATGGGGGTTTTAAAGTGTGCGCAAAATGTTTTTGGTGCGTTCGCACACGGGACCTCGGTTATTGTTTTCATCGAAGGGTTTTTGGGGGGGTGGAGCGGGCCCCCTGTTAACTCCTGTATTTCCGCTAGGGAAAAATGAGGGCACACAATGGAAAAGCCGGCAAAGTTCAAATAAAAGGTCTGGAAGTGGGCAGTCTCGCCCCCCTGAGACAAAAATCAAGATGGGGACAGTTAGAGTCAGACGAGTTGATTTAAAGGAAAAAACCGTGGTAGGTCTCTGTGCTTTTTGTTGACTTTGTGGGTTTGATCCCCGTAGAGGCAAAAAAGAATTGTCAGATTTGTAGGTTACAAAATACGTGATTTTTTAAAAGATAGCGCGGATTAAAAAAGTAATTTTTTTAAATTTTTTTTCGGGGAAAAAACCTGATAACATTGGTGACAATTTTTGAAAAAAGCTTGAAGCCCGAATTGGTACGAAAACCCGACTTAAAATAGAGGCTGCCATTCCGTTCCCGCAAGTTGAAGAAGGGGTCATTTACCATTCCCTTCCCCGTTTCCCCCCTGGGCCCGGTCTGCTTCAGGGGGTTTTTTGTCAAAGGGTGACTTTAGTTTCGTTTTCTTATGTTTATGTACGCGGCCAAAACCCCTAGAAGGTGGCTCCTTGGAGATGGTGGGAATCATTTCTAAGTGGGCCGCAACCTTGCTATGACCTTAGCTATTCCACCCTTCCCCAATTAAGGACTTCGGATAGTGTTCCGCCTAGTTTACTTCAGTAAAGGCATCACAGATACCATCAAAGGGAAGCAAGCGCCAGCAGTGCAGTGCCATTTCCTGTTGCTGCCCTGAAAGTGGCGTAGCTGGAGGCGTGGTTTTGCTTTCTCAGATCAATAACAGATACACGAACTTAACTGAAAATATGGAAATAGAATGAAATAAAAGACAGTAAAGTTTTAGAATGGTCTTTTGAAAATGTGCTTGATTTTGGAAAAAATTTCCCCCATGTACCACCCCTCCCTCCTCCTCCCCCCCCCCCCCCCCCCCCCAAACGGGAGTGCGTGACAGCGCGCCATGTACAATGTGGGCCTGAAATATGTGCCAACCCCTTTTGGAGACATTCATCGGCCTCTTGAACAGAAACAACGCAGGACAAGCCTGTAGTTGATACACACGCGACACTTTCATGTAAATCAAATATCTGGACAGAAAGAAGCACGAAGAACGAATACTATTTCGAGAGGGTAATCCGCAGTGTACAAATGCTTTTTTTACACATTTTTCCCCCTCATGGACAGGGGAAAGTAGAAATCAGGCAGCAAATCACAACAGGATATCAATGCATGGGGAAACACTGCTGCAAGTTGAATTGTTCGGCGCTGTTTGAAGAAAGAGCGTGACTAGTGGAACGTTGAAACTGATACGTGTGTGTCACAGATCCGATTGTTGGTAAAAAATAATACGTCAAATTGAATTACGCAACCCTCGCCCCGAATTTTCTCTTTGAAATAGGGAAAGCTTTGCCTAATACCCCCCCCCCCCCCCTCTCTCTCTCTCTCTCTCTCTCTTCTCTCACACACACACACCGCAAACCCCACATACATCAATCAGCTACCATAATATGACAAATTACCGGAAAGCTAATGATATGTAAGCTGGTTACAAAGAAGAGATACAGAAGTAAATATTAATACAGAAAAAAGAATTTGGAAAGCCAAGACTTCATTTAGATTGCTAAGTAGCAACATGATTCGGGAAATATTGACACAGCTATGGATTGCTCACAATGATGTATCTGTTGACCAGTGCTGATAGGAATCCAGCCGATGCATGCTAGTAATAACTGTTAAGAGAGAGCAAAAACTCAATCCGAATGGTTTGATGCTGAGTGTTATCAAGTTACAAAGGAAACACAACAGCCTTGAATATTTTTAGAAAGACAAGAAATGTGAAGAGAATTGTTTATGTCACAACACGAAAAAAGTACAGTTATTGAATTCCAAACGGCAAGCTTCAGAAAGCAAAATGTCTCTCACCGCAAATATGTTTAACTCAGCACTTTCTGGACAGAAAATTCATCGCTGTTTTGTGATTAGAGATAAACTAAAAGACAACACACATAATGCAGACGGGTCAATTATCTTAAAATGGTTCAAAGCAATGAAACTTTGCTTAATCAGCGTGCACAGTTTGTCCGAAGAGAGTGAAGAGGTATCTGAAGAAGAATGGAGTAGAACTATAACGAAACTTACGGAAACGCCTGGGGCATTGCTGAAATTACAGTTATTGCCTGTTTGGGTGTCCATTATCCAACAGACGTTTGCAGAGAGCATTTAATCAGTGAAGAGGAAGAAAAAAAGCAACATTCTTATACCACATGTTTACCTTCCTCGGCTACAGCTCCCAAGCTCATTGTTGAGATCGTTGAGATTGTTGACCATTTTTTGCTGCCAATTAAGGAGCTGCTCTCCGACTTCGGGATAATTATCTTAACACGACACCAGTGTGTACGCGTTCTTCTCACTTTGTCAACCGTTCTAACCAGTACGCAATGGGCCCGTCAGATGACGAGCACCCCGTGTGGATGTGGGACCTGTCAGTATAAATAGCACCCCCACCCTCAAGAAATTCTGTTCTGGAAATTCTCATCTTTTCCATCCCTCTTTGCTCCTTTTCTTCCCTTCACTTCCTTCTTGTCTATTTCTGCTTTCTTGGTCCATTTTTCTACTGTAATGTGTTTAGAAAGACTTTTTTTTAAGTAACATGCTCTCCCATGCCGAAATCGGATGTGCTGGGCCGCACAAGCACTTTCGCTTGTATGACAGACAAACAACAACTGCTGTCTGAGCGTTCAAAAATGGAGAAAGAAAAAGAAGATGACAAGCTTCCTGTCTACTAGGTTATCCCGGTACGACTGTCAGCTGGTGCTGAAATAGTGTAGGGTAAGTTGCTTGTGTGATCAAGTAGAAAGAACAGTCCTCGTGAACATGGCAATAAAATCACTTTCACATGTTTGCATAACACATCGTTTAAGTTTGTCTTATTGCATATTGAGTGGAAAGGAAAAAACCGAATAAACACAGCAAGTTTGTTGGAATTACATCAATGTATAATTATACAGCACTGCAACATATTTAGTTATGGCAAAGTTTCATAATGATAAATGTATCGTGTTGTATGTTGGAAGGCGAGGAAGGGGTGGTACATAACTCCGTTTTGCTGTTACCACAGTATATCTGAGAGCAAGCTTGAACATGCATGGAGAACTAACTCTGTGATCCGCCAAATCTTGTAAGTTCCTTAGCAGACCTCTGATCTTACTGCATGATTGTGGTTTGGGCACTGCCCTTCTGTTACCAGCCTTTAGCCTGTCTCACCTCAACTAGGTATCTGCCGTATCGGGTGATACTTGGCTGGCTGTGTTGGGTTGTTTTTGTCGCTTAGCTTTTGTGGTCTTCGGCTGGAGCTCCGAGGTTCAGCTATGTGAGATCTGGGTATGTGGTGGGTTTTCTGTCCTAGCTGCATTTCGACTTCGGGAATTTCTTAGGTCTATACTGCCGGAATTAATGTCTTGGCTTAAGCACAAATCTAATAAACCATTGCTGTTGTATGACTGTCTGTCTGTCGTCTGTCTGTCTGTCATACCCCATTTTGTATGGTATTAATGGAGAATGAGATATTTGGTGTGAAAATCTTTCTCGGGATAACAGCAGTAAAATGGTCGTACCTCCATTGACCGTTGGTCGGCAGCTCAGGTGAGTGGTTTGTCAACTGGGAATCATTGTCAGCGTCAAAGGCAGCACCAAGCATCAGCAGTGTGTTGCAGGATATGACAGGGTTGTGCCTTGCTGACGAGTGATGTCATTTCGTGTTTTTTCCTGTTTTTATTGCTGAACTGCTTACGTTTGAAGAAGCCACGTACTCTGACAGATCGCTGCTTATTCAGACGATTCACTGTTCACTGTTCACTGGTCCCATAACCCGCCAGGGTCGTAGGGGCGCTGCATGGTGGACGAACGGTGGACCAGCTGGCTCCACTAGCGCGGTCGTTGGCGAGTGCCTGGGTGACACTGAAGTCCTCCTCTGTCCAATCACGGATGTCGTCGGCCCACTTTCTCCTCTGTCTGCCCCGTCTTCTCTTCCCCTGAACTGTTCCTTGCAGGATGGTCTTTGCAAGTCCTTCTGAGTGTTACGTGCCCATACCATCTGAGTTTTCCTCTTTTTCGCCGTGGTCAGTAGGTCTTCATAGTCCCGCACTTGTTGAGTGATCATTCTGCGGACTTCATTGTTGGTGACATGGTCCTTGTATGAGATGCCAAGGAGCCTTCTGAGGCATCGCATTTCTACTGCTTGGATCCTCCTTTGTAGTCTGCGTTCAGTGTCCATGCCTCACATGCGTAAAGCATGATTGAGGTGACTAGCGCGTTTGTAACTTTACCTTGGTTCCGAGAGGGATCTTTCTGTCTCTCCATATGGTCTTCAGTCTTGCCATTGCTGCTGCTGTTTGTGCCGCTCTTGCTAGGATTTCGGTCTTCGATCCCTCCTCACTTATGATGGTTCCAAGGTACTTGAAATGGTCAACTGTCTCCAGTTCTTTTCCGCTGAGAGTGATCTCGGTGGTGATTGGCTGGGCACTGTTTGACATGAGCTTGGTTTTCTCGGCGCTGATTTCCATGCCGTATCGTGAGGATATTCGCTTAGTTGCTTCACTAGGTTGGCCACTATTCAGACGATATAAAACCGCAAATAGGTAATAACAGGTCACTCACATAGCACAGCAGCAGCACAGCAGCAGTAGTAGTAGGAGGAGGAGGAGGAGAAGGAGGAGGAGTAGTAGTAGTAGTAGTAGTAGTAGTAGTAGTAGTAGTAGTAGTAGTAGTAGTAGTAGTAGTAGTAGTGATAACATACACAGTAGTGGTAGTAGGAAGAGGAGGAGGAGGAGGAGTAGTAGTGATAAATAACAGACACAGTAGTAGTAGTAGGAGTAGGAGGAGGAGGAGGAAGAGGAGGGAGTAAGTAGTAGTAGTAGTAGTAGTAGTAGTAGTAGTATGTAGTGATAACATACACAGTAGTATAGTGATAATAACAGACAGCACGCAGCAGCAGCAGCGCAGCAGTAGTAGTAGTAAGTAGTAGTAGTTAGTAGAGAATAGTAGTATAGTAGTAGTAGTAACAATATTACCTATTTAAAAAATCCTATGCAAAATAAAAACTCATGTTTTGAGTCTTCTTGGAACTTAGTTATGAAATTGGCCAACAAGGAAAAAGTAAGTTAAGTCATTTACACTTCAAGTGAAAATCAATCTGCTTTGAATTAATTTCTAATGTGTTATAATTGTTTATCTAAGTACGTTGCATCTGCTAATACTTAGCATGATACTACCTATTTCAGTGTGTTGCATCTGCTAATTGCTTAGTATACTACTGCTTTACTTTAGTACGAACAACAGGTATAAAGTGCTAGCTTCTGACTGTAAACTATCGTTTGGAGCTCTTTCTTCCTGGGCGGTTTAGTGTTAGCTGGTTGATTGGTTGCTTGTTTTGTTGACTGCGGGTTGGCTGGTTGGTTGGTTGGCTGGTTGATCGAATAGGTTGTTGGTTTTCTTGATTTGTTAATTTTACGGTTGGTTGGCGATGAGAAACTGTAAGCGAAAGATGGCTGGCAACAAGCAGTTTGAAAGGATTCGCTGTTCTTAGACTATCCTGAATGGTAGTAGTGGTTGAAGCCAGGGCTTCGTGTCCAAAGTCAAGAAGTTTAAGTCGCCAGTTTGAATGTCAGCAGCGCCTGGCTGATTAAAACATTCCCTATCTTCCAGGTCGCTTCTGTGCACACCTATCAAGAGCTTGACTACCGTCCCTGTGCGCACAGTCACATTAACATACATTACATTATGATTATATCCCGCATCTCCCAGACCGTTAAAGTGACATGGCTACTGGTCCTCTCCCTCTTTCTCTGTGCTCTCACTCACCGAACACCAACCACCCTGGACTGCAAAGACAGGGTGGCTTTCGAACATCTCACCGCCGCAGAAAAACGAAGATCCTACTCCCCGTTGATGTCCATGAGGCCCTTAACAGTTGATTATATGATGTACTTTCATGGCCATAACTGATGTGAAACAGAACTGGTTTGCAATCTTCGTGCATGAAGTTAGCTGGCTACTTGGTTCGCGTGGTGAAAATGCATGGACACACAAACACGAATGTCAACAGTATAAAATAAAAATTTTAAAACCTTTGTATAAAAAGGGTGGCGCTGCTCTTGTGGCGTCGCGCTCTTCCCGGGAAGAGCAACCGAATTTCACGTAATCTCGTGATTTAAAGTGGTATAAAATAAAATTAATAAATAAGATAAAAGTCTGAATGTATCTTCAATATGTGGAAAAAGTGTTATTATATTGAACGGCGTAAAATTTAAATTATGAATCGATTGGGGTTTTTTTAAATAATTACTGAATGAAAGAAAATATTCATAAATACCTAGGGTTTTATTTATCATTACTTCATTGGGGTTTTTATTTACCGATTTCTTAATGTTTGTTTTCCTTGGTTCCGTGGGGTTTGGGTATTCCCCATGCCCAAATAAAACTCCGTTCGAGTCTGTCCGTTATCTGTCTATATTACCAAAAATGGAAAGGCTAAATGCAAACCCCACAATCACCACACACTACAGCCCCGGGTGCGCGCGTCAGGCCCCAAAACCACGGACACACACCCGCACAAACTGCGCCACACACACACACCCCAAAACAACAAGAAAGGGATGGGGGGGGGAGGGGGGGAAGAGCTGGGGAAGGTTTTCTTATTCCCCAACAAACAAAAAAACACACCTCCCCCAAAAAGGAAAAGAAACGAAAGGGCTTCAAGGCACTTTTTGAAAAAGCAGCTGGAGATCGGTAGTCCCCGAAACATACCCACTTAACAACCCGCTACCTACCTACCTACCACCTCCCCTAATCCCAAAAAAAAGAGTGGCCAAAGGGGCGGAACAACCCCCAAACCAATGTCGCCCCCAAACCTGCGCAGGAAACCGGGGCGAGGGTTTTGGGGCGTCAACCGTGACCAAGGTTGGGGGTTCGACCCCCGCTCCTGGGTGTTGTTCCTTGGGGAAAGACACTTTACTCCTATTTTTCCTCACTCCACCCATTAAAGGTTTAAAACCTAACCCTCTGCCGGGGCAGTCTTCCTTCCGGGGGTGGTGAAAAACCACAGTTGTTTAACGCTACAAAAACCCGGGGATAAGCTCCGCTCTAGGGGGCCTTTGGCCGAAAGAAATACTACTTTTACACACAAACCGCCCTCAAATGGCTGGAAGTTTCGGGTTTTAACGCCCACTTTTTCCTTTAAAGCAGTCTTGCTTGATCACAATCGGCCAGCTGGCATCCTGCGCCAATAAACGCTCATTCCAAGCTTCAGGCATTTTGTGCCATCGGTCCCTCCCAAAGTCCAGCGATTTTGACCTTTTTAAACCATTTTTGATTTAGTAGGTCGTCTGTTGACACAGCAGGCGGAAAGGGAAAGGGTAAAACAGGTTGAATTTTCTGTCTGAACAATTTAAAAAGGAAGGTGTCCTGATGGGGGCTTTAGATCACTTTTTGGCACAGGGCACAAAAAATGTTCCCACTCATATCACTTCTTTATATACTTTTTGATTGGAGCATGAACGGGAAGCATGAGCTTACGGTCTACCTTTTAAAAGTTTTCTAAAAAAAAACTTTGGTGTTCTAAAACTTTCTCCTGCTAAAACTTAGAGGTTTAAAGGGGAATAGGCGACGAAGGAAAGGAGGGGGGCGACAGAGAAAGGCTGACACAAAGACCACCCTGACCCTCTCAAGGCGCTTTCCCCCCTGCTCTCCAAGTCAATCCCGCCACCAAGGCGCCCAAACCCACGGGGCAACGGCCCGTTTTTCCTGCCAAATCCCCTGACCTCCTGCCACCAAATCCAAGACAAATTGTCCCCCCTTTTTATCAACCAGCACTCACTCAGCCGAAAGCCCCGAATTCATTCTCATCCGGGAACTCCATAGTTCACCCTCATGAAAAGGGGCCGGAGAACATGCGGGGTGTTTGAATTCCCCCCTACCAATAAATGCGTGCACACAAAAAAAGACACCGGACACCCCCACACACCCCACACCCCAGGGCTGCGGCGCGCGCGCGCCTCGACGCAAGAAAGAGAGAGAGAGAGAGAGAGAGAGAAAAGAGAAGAACTGAAAAAAACCCAAAGCGAACCGGACACTGCCCTTTGAAACCCGGTTGATAAATCAAATTATTTGAATTTTTAAAAACGCCAAATTTTGTTTCCATTAATTGCTTGAGTAAGTCAAAGCAATAGTCAAACTATTTTACTTTTACTTTTTTTTACTTGATTTTTTTTTTACAATTTGGGGTTTTTAAAACTGGAACAACAAAAGAGCTTTTGAACGCTATTGAAAAGCTCTCGTAATCTACATACGACAAACTCTGTGAAAAAATGGAGACAACTTATTTTTAGTTTCCAAAGGGGATCTGGGGCTCGATGTTAAAAAAATGGCATTCAATTTTTTTTTTTCCTTTCCCCGGGCTAGACGAACAAGGAGAAATTTGGTTATCCCACCACTCCCTTTGCCCACCAGGAGTAGCTGTTCATGGGCTAAAAAAAACCCTCACCAGTGGCCATGTTTCTCTACATTTTCCCATCCGTTCCTACCGGCACAAAAAAGCTTCCCCTCCTAAAGGTGGAAAAATTCTTAACGTGGCGCGAGAGTTCTGTAAAATACTTGCTCACAGGAATCGTTTTCATTCCATCCGAAGCTTTCGGAGGGGGGGCCCCGGGAACGATGACACTCGGGGGAAAACCCCACAAAGGGGTTTGGGTGGCTTAACTCTGTGTGGTGTGTGTTGTGTGGTGGTGTTGTGTGTGTGTGGGTTTGGGGTTTGTCTGTTGTGGGGTGTGGGGTGTACTGCTGCGTCGTGAGAGGAGAAGAAAAGAAGAAGAAGAAAGCAGAAAAGAGTGGGTTTTGAGCCTGTTTTTGAGAACAGGAATACGGGAAAAATGTAGAAGTAAAAAATAATGCTAATTTTTGTTTGCGGCAGTGGTACGCGGGTTGTGACGACCCTTGGGGTGCTGTAATTCAGTGACGCCCCTACTGCGATAAGGGAAACGCAGTCAGTACCCAAACAGTCTAACACCTGCAGAGGCAGTACTCGTCCCCTCTTTTTTCTCTGAGCTTCATGAAAGGGAAAAATTTAAATAAGAAATTAATGAGATTATGATGATAAAGAAGAGATGATGTTTAAAGATGATAAAGGGAAAAATTAGCGCTGGTCTTGTAAAACAACAAACGAAGCACCACATCCAAACTTTTAGCCATGAAACCGCCACAGATGGATAAAATCTTTTTCAATTTTTTAAATGGGGGGTACCCCCACACCCACACACCCACACACAAACACCACACACACACACACACACCCAACACACACACCACACAACCATTTAGCGGGGGAAAAAATAGGGGCGTGTTGTTGGAAAGAAAACAAAAATGGAGGCACGACAAAGGTGGGGAAAAAAGGTTTTTTTGGGGGCTGGATTTTTGATAACCCAAAACAGAGAAAAGGGGGAAGGACGACAATTTTTTTGCTTAAAAGGGGATGCGGGAAAAGCACGAGTATCGCACAACAAGGGGAACGGGAGGGGTTACAGTGAAGAAGTTACAGGAAAGGGGCAAAAAAAAAAGCCAGAGCAAAAAAAAATACATAAATCAAGAATCCATCTTTTGGGAAATAAAGCAAGTTTATTTTTTTTGTGTCAAATAAGTTTTGTTCTGATTTAAGGCAAAAAAGTTTTGATTCTTTGATTGGAGACATTTAAAACAGGGGGCACCACTGATCTTATACTTCACTTTTCTGTAACAAGACAACCATGAGACATCCGGGAAGGAGTAATTGGTTCAAAATTTTTTCTTCCCTTACACAGAAAGCTGAAATTTTTGTTATGCTTAAGGGGAGGTATGGAAGATGCTGTACCAAAAAATTTACGTATCCAACGGACAGAATGAGAGATTGAAAAGCTTTAATATTGCATCAGAGGACAGGACTTGAAAATTGCACTATGCCCGTAACTGTGGGAGCAGGACGGCGGTCGGGTGAAAAGTTTTTCATAAGACTTTTTGGATCCAACCCCAAATATTTTCAAGAGCAAAGGGTCGTCACCGAACATCGGACTGGACAAGACGCCCAACGGGGAAACTTAAAAGGGGGAACGAAGAGCCGACAGAGAAACTATGGAAACAACTAAAGGAGTACTGGCCAAAGTGTAACGTTTTGCTACGAAAGCGAGCCCACGGTAGGGGAGCGGGCTGTTATAAAACTTCGTGTGCCCCCAGCCTACAAACGGTATGTAAAAAAATAAAAAAAACCATCAATGCCTTCGTGCCTTATTGGCACTAGGCAGCAAAAAATTTCCCACCCTGTCTGTCCTGGCACTTCCGGGGTTCCCCGGTATGGGGAAGGCTTCACTCTGTTTCACAGCCGATGCCAAGTGTTTTTGGTCGTCCTCTTTGCTTTTTCCCCTCGGGTACCAGGGGGGGCTTTTTCGGGCGTTTTTTCCCCTTCCCGCCCAATATCCCCTATCCACCCCACGCCATCATAAGATGTACAAAAGGGGGGAAAGAATAGCCGGTATGTTTTAGTTTTGTCGGTGCGTACTGGACGTTTCCCCCATTTTTTCAGATTTCTATAAGCATTTCTTGCTTGCAATCCGGTTTTTTGATTCGCGCCTGCTCCCCCCGTCAAGCCTAACAGTGCTCCCGGGGTACGTGAACCCCAAATTTTTTGGTATCCATATATATCATTACAATAAACAGACAACAACTTAGACTTTTTGGCATCACATGTGGAAAAAAAAAATTGAAAAAAAAGTAAAAAACAATCAAGACAGGAAAAACTTTTCCCAAACCAGAAAAACGGGAGAGACACTGCAGAAAAATTTTTTAATAATCAAACAAACCATGTTTAAAACTGTCATCAAGCACTAAAGATACTTGAAATAACAAACAATTTTTTTTACAAAAGGGAGACTTTTTTTGTCAAAAAAAAAACCGGACGGGGGAATATCGAAAAGTTAAACAAAACCGAACAACAACGACAGTTAAAGCCAACCAGGGGGGCCAAAAATGAAAGGGCTGGTTGTGTTTCAGCCCAGAAGACCTCGCCCAAAAACCAAACTTTGGTGTCCCCAAAACCACGCCACGCTGGTTTGCGGATTTTTTTTGGACAGTACCCGGGAACGGTACTCCAAATTTTAAACCCTTAGCACAATAAATCGCATCTACCTTAAAAATTTGGGTTTTAAAACTTGGAAATGTACAATTTAAGGGTTTTGGTAGTCTGTGATCTTTTTGAAATCTCTACTGCGAAAAGCCGGTTAACGCAGGACAAGACAAGGTGCCCTTCCTTTGAATTTAACCATAAAAAGGGACGGGGTTTCCAGCGGAGTTGGGAAAAATTGTGCCAATGTAGTCCTCCCCAGTTTTCAAAAACCTAGTGGAAAGTTAAAGAAGGAAATCCAGGCACAAAAAAATTCGAAAAACTTTTTAACGGGCATCAACAAAAATGCGTAAAAATCACGCTTTACATTGTCGTTTTTGCGGTAAATATTTCGGTTTAGCATCCTTTTTTCAAACTTTCCCAGTGCCTACCTACTTAAATAGCTAAACAGGCATGCTTGTTTTCCCCCCAAGCATTCGTCAGACAATGAGCCCCGAATATTTGAACCCTCAAGTTGGCAAGCTGGCGCCATCGCAATAAAGCTTGATGGGGGCATTTCGGGTGAGGTTCTGAAATAAATGCAAGTAGACTGCAAAAAACAGGGAACAAAATATTAAGGCAGTAAAAAATATTTTAATTTAAAAAGAAAGTGGGTGTTACAAAATTTGATTTTTTTTTAAAAGGCAAGTTTATGTTGAAGTTTAGACGAGATACATTTCTTTGTTTCCCCAAGAGGCCCAAGGCGGAGGAAACATCACTGCTGCGGGAAAGGGGCCCTTTTCCCAACGCAAATCCGGGGGAAAAACGTAAAAAAGCATACGGTTTCTTGGCCAACCTGCCAAAAAACAAGTGTTTAATATTGTTAACTTTCTTCATGGCAGCTTTACTTTTAAAAAAAAAATTTTGACGGTAATTTTTACATCATTTTAATCATTTTGTGTTACTACATTTAATAAACCATTTTTTATTCGGGTAGTTTATTGAAAACATGATGTTATATTAAAAAAAACAGAACAAAAATATATACTATTATTTACAGTTTAACAAAGCTGTTCATCGCAAAAGGAAACCCGCATTTTTCCCTTTGTAATAAAGTGCCCACTTTGTACAGCCCTACCCTTCGGGGTATACATTTACACACATCCCGTGAAGTCGTCGTTTGGGGGAAAATACATTTCCAGAGCATTTGTATTGTTTTTGTTTGATTAAAATGATGTGTGTTTTGTGCTCATTGATATCACTTCAAGTCACGCAAAATTTGGGCCCCCCCCAGCCCCCCCCCCCCTCCCCAGGGAACTTTTTGCAGGGAAAGCCCCACCATTTACCTGAATTAATGATCCCCCATGTCAAATTTCTTCACCTTTTTGCATGAAGAATTTGTATAAGGTGACAAAGGCGGGATAATAAACAACCCGAGGCACTATTTTTTTACAAAACCACGTGCCCCTCCCCCATGGTGCCCTCTACTGAGTAAAATTTTGAAATGACAAATCTCATTTTCACATGGAAAAACAGATAAGGGTATATTGCACTCCCCTAGTAAGGAAAATGAAAGGTGCAAGTCCTGATAACAAAGTCAACATAAATTTTGAATTCGAAGGTATTCTATAAAGCACAGAATAATGAAATTTCCAAAAAGCACTTATATTTCAAACCGCCAAACACTACAACAACTACACTACACACTACTACACTCTCTTTTTCTTCTTCTTCTTCTCTTCTTCTTCTTCTTCTTCTTTTTCCGGGATTTCCAAATTTTGCCTTTTTTTTGGGGTTTTGTCCCCAGATTTTTTTCCCCCAGACCAACGGGATGGACACGCTGATGTCCAGAGTGCTGGGCTGATCGCACGGGCTCTCAAAACAGGAAAAACCCGACTCTTTATTTGCGGGTGGGACTTTTTGCTCCGTAACCTAAATACCATCGGGGCTATCTAGGCACCGCTGCAGGGTCCAATCCAGCGTCTCGCGGGGGCCAGCACCATTCCTCTTTGCGTCATTAGCGACTGGCGAATTTTTATTTGAAAGGCTTATTTACATTCGCGCGGATGCCTACTTTTATTTTACAGTACCTACTTTTTGTGAACAAAACTGCTTTTCCCTTTTTTGTGGTAAAGGTTGTACAGCAAATTTGGTTAACTAATTTTAAACATTTTTACAAAAAGGGGTTTTTCCCAAAAACGAAGGCTAGTGTTTGTTGGTTTTCTCCTCTCTCCCCCTCCTTTCCCCCCTCTCTTCTCTCTCGTCTCTCTCTCTCTCTTCTACCCTCTCTCTCTCTCTCTCTCTCTCTCTCTCTCTCTCCTTGTGGTTGTGTTTTGTGTGTGAAAGTTGGGGGTGGTGGTATGTGTGTGTGTGTGTGTGTGTGGTTTTTGGTGTGTGTGTTGTGTGGTTGGTGTGGGGTTTTTGTGTGTGTTGTTGAAAAGTAATAAGTAAGTAATCTCGACAACCCTAAAATAGGAGACTGAATAAGAAGGGAAAAAGGGGAGGGGGAGGAAGAGGAGAGAGAGAGGGGGGGGGAGAGGAGAAGAAGGGGGGGGGAGATCTACTTTTTTGTAAGTGTGTGTGTGTCGTCCCTGCATGCATGCGTGGGGTGGTTTTTTGTTGGGGTTCGGGGATGTGAGGGCGTGCGGCGTGGGGGCGCGCGTGTGCTGGTGTTGCTATGGCCTTTTTGCATGTTGAACGGTGTGTGTGGTTGTTTTTGGGGGTGTATGTGTGGTGTTTTTGGTTTTGGGCCCCACACCCATGTGCCAGGGGCTTCCTGGGTGTGTGTCAGTTTCAAATTGTTTAATTTTCTCAAGCACATTGGGGCCGGCGCATCTTCTTTAGTTAAGTGTGGGTGTGCACACGCGGCGTTACATGTGCGTGCCGCGATGTGTGAGTAAGGGATTCACAGTATTTATGCCCTTTTGTGTGGGTGGTGTGGTTGGTGGTTGTGTGGTGGTATTTTGTCTGCTTGTTAGAAGTGTGTGGTGCCTGCGCTCAGTGTGTGTGTGTTTTATTTTTCTATTTTTTTATTTAAGGGTAATGGAATAACACTCGGTGCTTTTTTAAAAAAAACTAGTTTCCCCTGTATAGCAGTTTTGGAAATTTGTCATCCTTTTGTGTTGTGGTTTTCTTCCGGGTTTTTTTTGGGGGTTTCTTTTTATTCAAAGTGTAGGGCCCGTGTGCAATTTTTTTGTGTGTTTTTTTACCCACCAGGGCTGTAAGTAAAAACATTTGACACAACAATTTCAACGGATCAAAAAACTTTTTGAATATATCAGAAAATCAGTGAAAAAAAAAACCTGAGCCCTTTTAAGAAAATGGGTTTATGACAGTATAGGAACTGACAAACATTTGTTTTTTCCCCATGGTTCTCGGGTTAAATTTTAAGACTGGAAAGTTCAGAAACAAACCCCAGCTGTAGCAAAGGAACCCCAAAAAACTGATGAAACAGAACTTTTACGTGCGTAACGCCTGACCACAGGGGTGTTTATAAAAAAATCAAAAGCACACTAATGACAGCGCAGACTCCCCCCACACCCCGCCTCTCACGGCGCTCCGCGCGCCGAAGCCTAGCCGCTACCCTGTTTTTTTTTAGGGCCCGTTTTTGCCAACAGGTGAAAATAACAGCCCCCCCAAAAAAGGGTTTAAACATCGACATATTCAATTTTTCTTTTTTATTTTATTTTTAATAATATAAAATAGCTTTTTTAAGAGAAAGTTAGAAAATTCTGTTTTTTTGTGATTGTTTTTCCGCACCTTCCGTTTTATCTCATTTTCTGTTTGAACCCGTCAAATCAACCCTATGAAAGAAAGACTGGGGTTTGGAGTCAAAAGAAAACTCGTTTAAACTCTTTTAAAGAGTGCTTTGCTGCATTTTTAAAAAATTCACTGTGCAAGAGGATGTTGGGAAAAACCAGGGGGAATTTACCTGACCCGGGACGCGAAGCGGGTAGGCGCCTTTTTTTTTGCCCTGTTTATTTTTTAAACCATGCCCTTCCAGCTGCCAGTCCGAAATTGGCTGGGAAACAAAAAGAGGGTTTGAGAACAGTGACTGAAGGGGGACAGAACGCAAAATTAGAGGGGTCTTTTGGCCTGTGCCACAGGACCGGGCGTGTGGGAATTTAAGGGAATGGGATAGGGGGGAAAACCGGCAGAATCGTTTGCAGTCCAAAGAGGGGAAAGACACTCTTTCATGCTCCAAAAGCTGTCCTTTTACTTCGCCTGAGCCCAGGGGCGGCCCCATGTTTCCTGAACTGTTTCCAAAATTGTCCTTCCCCACGGGACACTGGATGGGCTGGCTGCTCCAAGTTGCCCCAAACCTCGGATTTGACATGATGGTTTGGGGGTTTTCGCCAGCCCCCAATCCTGGGGGGATTTAGTCATCTGGCTTGTTTTTTCGCCCGGGAAGGGGGTGCTTCCCTCAAGAGCCTTGATCAGGGGATTAGGCTCTGCCCCTTCTGTTGGTTTTAAAATGGTAACTTTTATTTAGGGAGGGGGGGTGTGTGAGATACTTCACTTTTCTTTTGTTCAGATTTACTTCTGTCGGTTTTAAAATGGAGGCTTTCCCCGTTTAGGGAGGAGGGTGTGTTGGGGGATAAACTTCACTTTTCTTTGTTTTTCTTTTTACCTTCCGTATAAAAGAGGCCGCTGGTTTTTTTTTCCAACGCACGGGGGATTTTCATGTCGCCGTATTGGTCGGGGCCGTGTTTCTGCACCGGTCAGTTGCCAGGCGTCCACGATTACCGGGGTTGGAGGGATGTTCCACATGGGGCTGACAGTTTCAGTGTTTTTAAAATTGCCTTGTATTTTGTTTTAGGGGCCCGTTCCGAAACTTTGCTTGCATGGGCTTTGTTTGGGATCCAGGTGGGCTTCCCTTTTTAAACCCACTCCCAAAGGAGGCCCGAAAGTATTGCGAGGGGTTTCTTGAGGGTTATGAAAAGGGGAACTCTTTTCCCCTTTGGGGAGAGGGAGAAACAGATGGCTTCTATCTTGGTCCCGTTTTAGAGGGCAACCACTCTTTTGCCCCCGTCGGATGGGTCAGAAGCCTCTTGCATTCTGAGGTATAGAAATCTTTCTCGCTTTATTGGGGAAATAAACTGGGAAAAGGCAAGGTTGCCTTTGCATTTTCCTGAGGGTTTGAAGGACTGTTGCGTCAATATCATTGATAAGATGGTGAACGGTTTGGTAAGATTACCCACCCGAGAACTCCTTCATATCTTAGAAAAGCGTTTGGCTACCTTAGGGTTTTTTTTGAAAAGTACCATTTCCAAGGAAAAAGGTTCCACACCTTTTTTTGACCACCTGAAAAAGGTTTTCCCTCCAAAATGGTCAACGCGTTTCTAATCAACAAGACAGCAGGGTCTTCATTGTCGTTTAAAAACCTTTTTCAGTTCTTGATGAGCAAATACCTGTCTTCAGTGCCCCATCTTCCCCCCCCCCCCCCCAAACCTGACGGGTGAAAAAACCCCTTCTTTTCCAAAGTCGGTTTTGCCCGACTTAGAAGACATGTGGGGGTAGGTTTTTGCTGTCCTGCTTTTCTCTTCCGAGGGGGGGACGATGAAGCCCTTTTTTCCGACGATTAAACACCCCCCATTTCAGGAGTTTTTTGTTTGGCATAACCCAAGGGTACAGATCGTCATTTTGCCTTCCTGTGACTTCACTTCACGTCTATGGACATTCACTCGTGATAGTGAGTCCCGAGGGCACAGAAGGCTGTTGCTTTTACACTCTTCATGGTATTTGATTGATCTTGTTGGGAATTTTTTCTGCAACAGCCCTGCTGCCTTTCTTCCATTTTTACAATTATCTTTCTTTAATTTTGGGGTGCTCTTGAACGTGATTTTATTTTCAATTTAAACCCATGGCAGGGTTTCCCAATTGTTGTTTTTTAATAATCCTTTTCCCCTGTTGAAGGCCAATCTTCCCGGGCTTACTGCAAACCGTTTTTTCTCTTTTGATCTTTGAGGCAGAGCTCACCCCGTATATAGAAAAGTATTTTTTGTCAATGGGCGAAAAGATACAGAAGATGCAAACCCCTTTCTTTGGGAAACCTTTTACTCAACCCTATGCGAAGGGCCTTTTAGCTTCCATTGAAAAAAAAAATGAAACGCTAAGTTCTGGATGAATTGCTCAATGCTTGGGTTTTCACTCCAGCCCTTTTATGCGCTCTTTCCAGAAGCTTGTTGGCCCCCCTTTGAAGCTGAAAGGGTCACACACCCCCCAAACCAAAAACCCCGGGCAACCCACACTTATCTGTGTGCATGGGAAATTTGGGTAATAGAGTCCTTGGTTTTCCCCTTCGCTGGACTCGCAGGAGGGCTGCCCTGGCCCACCAACGCATTCTGACATCAGCCATTAAAAGTCCCTAAAAAAGTTTAAGATTGTTTTAAAAAAAGGGAAAGAAATTTGGGGGAAAGCAGAAAAAAGCAAAAAAGAGAGAGGGGGATTTGGGAAAGGCAAAAAAGAGGAAAGGGGAAAAAAGGGAAATTTTTAAACACAACGATTTTCCCGAAAAGGGAGATACAGTTTTTTCGAAAAAAGCCCCGCAACCTCACATAGCAAAAACACAATACAATGAAAGCAAACAAAGGACCTTCAAGTCAAACAAAAGCACTACAAGAAAACGGAAATGTTGACAACAGCACAATCCAATAAAGCCACAATAAATGAAAAGGTGGTTTTTTTTTTGATCCAAAAAAAACCCATAACCCCAAAAAACAAGGGGTTTTAGAGGCGGGTCAGTGACCCCCAAATTTGGAGATACAGAAGCAGCAGCCAGGGAGCACTGCACATCCATTGTCAGCCCTGTCACAGCTAACTAGTGGGACCCGCAAAGTTCAGGTTCACCACTGATCAATCGCAGCACAGGGTTGGGTCTCAGGGGGAACTCATACTGACAGGGCCTTGTTTTTTCCGTTTCATTCATTTGTAGTATTTTCATGTCAAAAACTGCAAACCATATCTGAATTCGGGAAGAAACTTCAAATTGGGAAAAACTGTATCCCTCTTTCCTTTTTTTTCTGAAAAGTCCCCTTTAAGGTGTGCAAGGTATGCCCCCAGCGACACCTGGGAAAAACACTCTAAATTTTTTTCCCAACCACGTGGATCAGTCAGTGTGCCACTGAGGTACAAAACCTCAACTATCAGGAAAAATTTCCAACCACGACCCCCAACATGATTTGGGGAAAAGCATTAAGACAATAAAACAAGGAAGGAGTTTTGGCACAGCAAAGGCGGAACATTTAAACTATCAAAAAATCTGCTACAAACATCTCATCCTAAGTTAAAAAACTGACAAACTCCAACCGCTTGAATTTGGGCCCGTTGGCTTGCTGGGGTCACCACCACACTGCAGGGAACAAAGAAGCCCAGCCTGGTTTTTACCTTGCCACTTATTTGGGAGGGAAAAAACAGGGCAGGGGGGGGGGGGGTGAGAAACCGGAGGAGGGACGTGATTTCACTTTACGAGAGCAGATGGGGTTAAAACGAAGGGTACGGCTGATATCAGAGGGGGTCTAGAAAACGCCCTAGAAAGCGAAAAGTAAAAGGGTGAAATGTGCAGGGGGTTTTTCCCCTTTTGGGGTAAAAAAAAAAAAAAAACTTACCCCGCCACAAACCATGAGTGGGGCTGGTGCTAGTCTTTCGGGGAAACAAAATCGAGGTCCGAAATTTACCACAAAAAAAACCCCCCCAAAAAGGTTGCTCCTGGGAAAATTCGTAGAAACCCCCCCCCCCCACTCAATAGGAAAAAAGACAGTTCAGACGGAAAAGAAGAGAAAAAAAGGTGGGGCTGCCTTGGGCGACGCCTCTCCCGGGAGAGCCCCCGAAATTTTAGCAGAGAAAACTCGGGCTTAAAGTGTATTTTTTTTTTAAGTTGTCTCTTTAATTCTCTACGGGACCCTCTACTACCCAGAAATTCCGGAACAAATTTTTCACTTACTCATATCACCCCCAAACAAAAGCAGCAAGCTCGAGCATACTATTTCCCAAAACACCTGCAAGTGCGGGTTCTATATGCCGAGCTCCATAATTAAAACCGGGTGACTTCACCACAAAAGCGAAGGCAGAGCAGAATAACACCTTTGATTAAATTTTGTGAAAATAAAACGAGCATGACCTCTTGTTCTTTTTGTTCAAGGATGAAAGGGTAATAACGATGGTGTATTATCTTTTCTCGCCTTTGCCTCAAATTTAATTATGACTTCAGGGGTAGGGGGGATGCTTTGGGTGTGTTCGGTAATAAAGGGGGGGTAGGGAAAGTTTTAATGTTGGCTTAGGGAAGGAATTTTGGGAAAGACCATTTGTCAGTTATAGCTTTCTTCATTACTTTTCTTGATTATGTCTTTTACAAATGATATTGTCAGTGTTGTACCTACCCTCTAAAGGACGGTTGAAGTAGGATTGATTTGTCTTGACTAGAATAGTTACCGAAATAATATGATGAACAAATTGGTTGGATGCAGAAGTTCATAAGATCATCGAGATGTGTACATTGCTATGAATAAGTCTAGCATCCAAGAGAAGTGAATAAAAGATCAAGGCATTGTGCACTGCCCTCCCTCTTCTCTGACAGACCTTATTATGTGCTGGTAGAGCGTCATGTGTTTTAGGCCTGCCAATAACTGAAATAAGGAGGCACCGTGGTCGAGTGGTTTAGGCGGTCAACTCGTGATCCAGAGTTTGCGGGTTCGATCCCCGCTCGGCTCGGTGTTGTGCCCTTGGGAAAGACACTTTACTCCTATTTTCCTCACTCCACCCAGGTGTACAAGTTGGTACCAGCTCTGCCGGGGAGGTATCTCGCGACAGACTAGCGTCCTGTCACAGGGGTGGTGAAAACCATCAGTTCGCTTAACGCTACAGAAACCGGGACAAGCTCAGGCTCTATGGTCCTTCTGGATCGAAAGAACATATATAATATATTAAATATATTATATATTATATCATATTATAATTATATATAATAAACACCAACAATTTTATATAGTAATATAAATTATATATAAAATTTATTATATATTTATATATCATCATCATCATCATCATCATCAGTCCCGTGACCTTGGCGGTCGTGGAGAAGACACGAAAGACGATGCCGTGGTAAGCCTACTCCATCCATCTCGGTCCTCGACTCTGCGCAGTAGTGCCGAGTCATTCATCCTGGTCCATTCTCTGATGTTGTCCATCCATGACTTGTTCTGTCTTCCCCTCTTTCTGCTACCTTCGAGTACTGTTTTTGGCGGGTGACGTGGCGAACCATGTCAGCTTTTTCTTCTTGACGATGGTGAGAAGGGGTTCCTGTGGACCTGCCAGCCGTGTTATTTGACTCTTGACAAATTCATTGGTCTTTCGTTCTCTCCAGGATATGCCCAGCAGATTTCTATGCCATTTTGTTTCAAATAACTGGATTCGCTTTGCTGAAACAGCTGTCAATGTCTAGGTTTCATTTCCGTACAGCAGGATAGACTGAATTAGGGCTTTGTAGAGCTTTAGTTTGATTAGGAAACTGATCTCTTTACTTTTCCATATGGTTGTGAGTTTTCTCATGGAAGATGTTGCCATGGCTATTCTGACTTTGATTTCTGTCGTCGATCGCCCGTCCTTTGTGAGTGTAGCGCCAAGGTATTTAAAAGCATCTACCTCCTCCAGTTGTTGGCCGTTCATGTAAATGTTAGCAGTGGCGTTGCTCGTGCTGTTCACAAGTACTTGACTTTTCTCCGAGCTCACCTCCATCCCATATGCTCCAGCTCTCGCAAGTTGTTGTGCCCCCAATGGAGATGGTAGAGTGGAAGTCATGGAGGGTCTCTCTCATAATGTTTTCCAAGAACAGATTAAACAGGACTGGAGATAACAGGCATCCTTGTCGGACCCCAACTGTGGTTTTGAAGTAGTCTCCGACCTGATTGTTCAGAAGGACTGCACTGCTTTGCGGTGTTGTATTGGGGCTTTAATGGTTTGCACTAGTCCTCTTCAATGCCAAACATTCTGAGGACCTGCCACAGGCCTTCGTGCCATACTCTGTCGAAAGCATTCTTGAAGCATGAAGTTGTTTGGAACAGGTCTCTCTGATGTTGAAGATGTTTTTTCCATCAGGATGTGGCAGTTAAAGACTGTTCGATTGTGCTCCTGCCTGCCCAAAAACCCCGCTTGTTCCTCTGCAAGGTGTTCTTCTGCCTCCTTCATGAGTCGATTCAAAAAATAACTTTGAAACATGGCTTGGCTGATGAGGCTGATTGTTCTATAGTTTTGGCATTGGCGTAAATTCCCCTTCTTGGCAGGGTAAAGATGAGTGATTGTGTCCATTCTGTTGGCCACTGTTTTTGTCTCCCAAATCTTCTGACAGATAGCTGAACATGTGTGATGACTGTTTCGCCACCATGCTTGAGCAGCTCGCTGGGATGTTGTCTGCTCCTCAGGACTTTCCTACTGGTAAACTGCGGATGGCTTTTCCACTTCTTCCCTCAGTATAGGTAATGGTGAGGTACTCCCTTTATGTTGCTGCTTCCTCTTCTATTATGCTCTTGTCAGGTTGGATTGGGTAGTTGGTATATTCTTGACAATACTCAACCACCTGTTCAATGCAGCTGAGCTTTCTGTGAGGAGGTTTCCGAGCTGTCTTCAAGACTGATCATTTTGGGTTTGAAGTTGTTTTGTGAGTTTCTTCAGGGGGGTCGTATGCCTTTTTAATGTTTCCCACTTTCGTGCTTTTTTCGATCTCATCACATTGATCACTGATCCACTTCTCTCTGGCCTTTAACATTGACTTCTTCCAAGTTTTGGCCCCCTTTTTTTTTAGGGTTTAAGACCCGGGTTGGGTTTTAGGCCTTTTTGTTCGCAGAGGGAAAATTCATTGAGCCATGGCGGTTTTAATTTCCCGACGACCCCAGTACCTCCTTGCGTTTTCGGGCTGCCCCATAAAAATTGTTCATGAGGCATTGGTCGTTGTCATTTATGTCAATGCCGCAAAACTCCGCAAGCTTAGCTTGGGAAAATCTCGACATTTGGATCTTTTAGTTTATCCACGTCAAATTGAGAAGTGGTTTCCAGGCTTTTGTTTTTCTTCAGCTTTATTTTGATACCAGCAGCACAAGGGTTGGGCGCTGCTATGTCAGTCCAGGGTAGGTTTTTGTTTGGCTCTTTTGATGTGGATTTTTTAAAGGCCCTGGTGTTAAGGGAAAAAACTATTTGGTTATGGATCTTGGTTTGCCATGCCAGGTTGCCTCCTTGATGCTTGTCATATTACTACATAATAATAGTCAAGTGACAATGTGGTGGTGGTGGAGGTCCTACTAAAAAATGTGCAGGGAAAAAGTAATCTAAACTTGAAAAAGGAACTGTGCAAAGCAAAAGGAGCAAACCAAAAATACAAAATAAAAATAACCAACAAAAGTCATTAGCGTTAATGAAACTATAGTAATTGTGCCAGAGACCTTTTGAAATATTAAAAATAAATTCAAATTATTGAATAATATGCTTCTAAGGGATTTTTCGGAAAATTGGAGTAAAAATGGTTTTGTATTTTTACATTAAAATATATGCGTATCAAAGATATTCTCACCACATAGTGAGCTGTTTCTGCTGAATTTGGTTACGAATGGATAAAAAAAAATTTTTAAACAAACTATTCACTCTTCTTGCTGTGGAGATATTTGTGCAAGCCTTAGAATGGTTCACGACTTTTACATTGTCGGTATTGATGACAGATCTGTTTTAAAATCTCTCTTTTAGGTGATCCATTTCTGTGACCTTTCTCTATAATGTTCTAAAAAGTGGTAAACCCTCTTGTAATGATAAAGGCACGTGCAATGCTTTGCACCTCTTTTCTGCCGCTCTGCCAGCCCACTCATTTGGAAAGAATCCACTGTGTGAAGGCATCCAAAAGAAAGTGACACTTGTCATTCGATCATTTTAAGGTTAAAAGGTGTATGACATGCTTAATCTCTAATGCATACAAATATAATACAATAATACAAATATTTTAAAGCATACAATATCGACTTACAATCAACACAAAGAATGATTTTTTATTTAGAGCCATTAAGACTGCTACTAGTTCCCCCGTAAAAATCGAATGATACTTACAAACATAAACTGATTTTTCAATTTTTTAATTGTGGTATAACAAAAGCTGAACCTGTTTCGTGATTATCCGGGTGTGATCCATCTGTATAAATTAGTAAATGATGAAAATACGAAACCATAATATTCAGATTCTCATTCTTTTTTTTTTTAACTACTTACCTCTATGTCGAAGTGTGCTCTATTCACTTCCAACAATGGGCAAGGTAATATGCATCTCCTTTATCCATTCTATCTTGATTGATATTAGAATTTTCCACAGGAATGGCCATTGCGGAATATATATAGTTTGCTCTTTTCATCATCATCGGGACGACCGTTGGGGTAGTGGACCGCCAAATGGTTCTGTCCTGGGCTGCTTTCAGGAGGTTTGGTACAGTGAGGCCGGTCCACTCCTTGATGTTGGATATCCAGCTTTTGCGTGGTCGTCCCTGCCTCCCTGCTCCTTCCACCATTCCCTGCAGGACTGTCTTTGACAGGCTGTTATGCCTTGTTGTGTGGCCAAACCATTTCAATTTCCTCCGTTTGACTGTATCTAGCAATGGTTCTTGTTTGCCAGCCGCACTAGTGCCTCGATCTGCTGCCAGACGTAGTCGTTGGTTTTACGGTCTCTGTATGTGATGTTCAGGATCCGCCTGAGGCACTTCATCTCAAAGCCTTGAATGCGACGTTCTAAATCGGCAGTGAGTGTCCATACTTCACAGCTGTACAAGGCAATGGATGTGACGAGTGCCTTGTAGAGTCTGACCTTAGTGTGGGTTCTGATGTTATGGTTTAACCACACTTTCGCCAGCTTAGTCATGGAGGAGAGTGCCACAGCAAGTCTGATCTTCAACTACTGTGTGCTCGTACCTTCTTTGGTGATGACTGCTCCAAGGTACTTGAAAGTTTCCACCTCCTCTAGTGTCTCGCCACTCATCTTGATGCTGGTGGGAGCGGTCGGTGTGGTACTGTTCACTAGGATCTTCTCTTTTCCGTGCTGACTCCAAAACCGGGCATTGGCTGATGTTTCCATTTTGGGTGGTGAGATCCGGAGTTCTTCTTCACTGCGGCCCATGAGATCAATATCGTCTGCGAATCGAAGATTCCCAGACTGGCCTTTCCCCTCCTATTGTGATTGTGGGGGGGCCTCCTGCATGATGTTCTCCAGGAACACGTTGAAAAGAAGGGGGGATAGCGGGCACCCTTGTCGACTCCAACTGAAGTCCGGGAAGAACTCCCCGATTTCTCCACCCATGAGGACTGCGCTGTGGGAGCTGTCATACAGCGCCTGGATGACTTAATCAGGTCCTCGTCAAAGTTATAGTCTCTCATGACTTGCCACAGAGCTTCTTCCCACACTCGTCGAAGGCCTTCTTGAAGTCAATGAAGTTGTTGTAGAGCGTAGTTGATGTTGGAAGTGTTTTCTCAAATGAGCATTCTGATGTTGAAGATCTGCTCGACAGTTCTTCGCCCTGGTCTGAATCCTGCCTGTTCTTCTGATAGGATTTCTTTGCTTGTGGTTTCAGTCTGTTCAAGGCAATGCGTAGCATAACTTTGCTTGGATGGCTGATCAGACTGATTGTTCTGTAATTTTGGCACTTCTTCAGGTCTCCCTTCTTTGGAAGTGGAACTATGATGGATTTGGTCCACTGTTTAGGCCACTCTTTGCTGGTCCAGATGCGTTGGCAGATGATTGTTAGTGCCTCTGGGCCTCCTCCGTACTTGATGAGCTCAGCCGGGATGTTGTCAATCTCTGGTGACTTGCCTCCTTTCAAGGATCTTACTGCTTCTTCTATCTCTTTCCTCCAGCACCTGTGTGCTTTCAGGATCTGATGGTCGGGGATCTTGCTCGTGAAGTTGTTCGGATCACCTTCAGCTTGTAGTTGTACAGGTCTCTGCAATATTCTGTCCATCTCTTCATGATAGGGCGCTCTCTGTAAGGACTGACCCTCTTTGTCTTCAATAACGGGGGTCTTTGGCTGCTGGGACTTGGTTAGTACCTTGATGGTCTGGTAGGCCTCCTTGCTGTCTCCTTTCGCCATTGCCTTCTCAACCTTGGAGCATTGTTCTGACATCCAGTACCCATGGCCTCAGTCATTTTCTTCTTGATTGACCTGTTGGACTGTTCTATACTCTTCGGCCGTTTCTGGGGTTTTGTTCTTAATAATAATAATGTATGGAATTTATATAGCGCTGAATCTTGTAAAGTAAACAAATCTTCTTCTCTGGCTTTAGCTCCCTACGTTGATCGCACAGGTCCAGGATATCGTTGGTAACCCACGGTTGGTTCTTTTTCCTTTCTTTCCCAAGGATCTCCAGTGCTGTCTCCTGAATGGTCTTGCTGAAGGTCTCAGTGAGGTTGTTGATGTCATCTTGGAGGAAATTCAATGCTGCAAAATTGCCCCCTATCTCAGGTTTAAAGATTTCAGCGACTTCGGGGTCCTTCAGCTTTTCCATGTTGAACCGCAAACGGGGATTTCTCTTCTGGTTCTTGGTCTTCAGCTTGAGTACCATGTCGTGGTCACTGCCGAATCAGAGCCAGGAAAGTTCTTGTCTGGGCTTTTTGAGCTTGATTAAATGGGTTTGGGGGCCAAGTAAATAAAATCTGGTTGTGTATCTTTCCATTTGGTGAGTGCCACGTCGTTCTTCTTGATGTCTTGTGGGGTATAGGGTTTGGCGACAGTAACATTTGTGGCTGCTTGCAAATTCCAAAAGTCTGAACCCCCTATCGTTGGTTTCGTCCACGCCAAAACGGGCCTATTTTCCCTGGCCATTGGTCATAGGCGTCAGGTCCGATCTTTGCATTCCCGTCGCCCTGATCACGAGAAAGTCCTTCTTTTGGGGTTTGATTGATGACGCTCTTCAAACCCTCGTAGAAACGCTCGATTGCTTCATCTCGTAGTCTGATGTTGGGCATAGACTTGTATGATGGTCATGTTGTGTGGTTTTGCGCGATACGCACTGGAGATCAGTTTTTTCTTGAGATTGGGGTTTCAGCTGATGACACTGGTTAGTCCTTTCTTGTTGACATGAATCCTACCCATGTTTGGTGTTTTGGAGTCGTCCACATACCATAGTTGTGACTTCTTCTGTGGCTGCTTCGCCGAATCCGACCAGGGACTTGTATCTTTGTAATTCATGTTTTGTTCTTGGAAATTTCCGCATGCGTGCAAAGGTAAGGATGTTCCATGTACCAATGATGGTCCCTCAGCCTGGAGTTTGAGTTTCTGTTGTTTTGGTCCAGTGATATTTTTCCACCTCATCCTGGAAGCCCAATGGAAGGCGCGTTTTTTGGGATTCCGGGCCTCAACCGATCGGCATGTCTTTTTTTGCAGTACTGTCCATGTTTGGCATTTCTGTGGCGTGGATTGCTGGCGGCGCCCATCTCCCTCCCCAAGCGCTATTCTATTGCCCATAACTGGGATTTTTTGGTCCGGTTATCTCCCACTAGCAGTATACTGGCAAAGGTTAACAGTAGCGAGGAAACGCTGACTCTGACTCTTGCTCTTTTAGGACTGTAATTCATTTTTATATCTACTCCTTCAAAATGAATTTTCAGTCGTTGTTTCAAGAACATACTTAGTAATGCTAGTTACTGACTCATCCAAAGGGAATGTGGGCCCAAATTCATTGACGTTCCCAGGAGCTGATGCATGATAGGCACCAAGGCAAGCCTGTGGCTTGACTCTTCACTTTTTAGCTTTTAAGCAAGATTTGGGCACTGAAAAAGAATTTCGTGTCCTGCTAATTTGAACGAACAGAGTTGCTAAACATTTTAGATTGAATATATCTTGTCCCCAAAAAATGTTTTTACAATTACTCCGTAAGGTTATGCACTTTCTTGCCTTTGTGGTCATATGTGTTGTGGCTAGCTTGGAAAAAGATTTATTTTCGTATTTTGTATTAATTTTCAGTTCTTAAATCTTGGTAGAACTGGTTATAAAAACCATAATATGATTGGGAATTTATTTATAAATTTCAAGTTATTTGGCGATGTTTTTACGTGTTTTGATTATTTTAGATTTTAGCGATTTGGTTTAATTCGTCAGTAGTTTAAAAGCATAACATCAATTCCCAGGCGTACCTTCAGTACTGGGGAAACACAGCAAGTTTGGGTTTAAAATAAATTATATGGTTTATTACCTGAATTTGTAAAAATGAGCGCGGATCATCATTTAACATCACTTCCAAACCTAATAACAAACAAACCTGGGGGGAGTATGACCATGCCGAAAACCAAACAACAACACACACCCAACACAACATCACACAAAACACAAACCGGCATAACACGAAAAAATTACGGTTGGACACAAGTTTAAATAATTTACAATAGAAACAACCATTCAAAAAACTCCATCGGGAAGAGGGGATGCACTTAAAGAACACCCATTGGAAAAAAAAATTTCCAAACAATCCAAAAAACTTAGTTTCGCATAATAAAATGCATACCTTGGCATACTTTCTGTGAAAAAGGCAAGAACAACCTTTGGGACACTGCATTTAATTGGTTGATATTTCCGTTAACTAAAACCTTTTTTAAAACCTTGTTGGGGTATTTTTTTGGAAGAATGCGCACATTTTAGTAAATAACTTCAAGCATGGAACAAACATTGTCACACTGAGGCCCTTTTCCATTAAACGAAAGCAAGACCCACGTAACTGGCATACCTCCATCAATCCAACAACTATTAAAGTGTTTGTGGAGTAGAAAAACGAAATTGGTTGGTAAATGTTTCGTCTTTAGAAACTACATCTAAACCAACAGATGTTTTCTTGTTAGAAATAGATAGTAACGCATCTCTTACTTCAGTGAAATGCACAGACTATTGTCAGAGACTGGGTCAGTACGTTTTGTTTTTTCCTCATCTGTTCTGTAGTTCCTGCGTTTAAGTGACAAGCCTTCAAGACGCATTGATTCAGAAAAAAATGTCTGCAAAGGCCTCTGCCTTGTCCACATTTTATGAAAATTCTTTATTCTCCAAGTACACTGGACAAGTTGGTAAACTAATAACTTATTTTCATTTTTTATATTTTTTCCAAACTTAAAAAAAAATCTTTATGATTTGAAATTTCAGTGGTACAAACAGAATTGCAATTTTGTCCCTTAGCGTGAGCTACGACAAGGTTACAGTGAGTTAACAGGTTGCTTTTTTCTGTTTTCCATAATGTTCTTATGTTTTATTTTTCAAATAAGTTTTATCATTAAGCGTTTGTTTTTAAGTGCTTCATCCCATGCTGGTGCCCACCAGACATTTCCTTGTCTTAGGGTATTTATTTTGGAAATTGACAGTGGCAGCATGAATAATTGTCTCAGTAAAACTGGAATAAAAATGGTCACTGTTGTCAGTGTCAAAGCTGTCAGTGTTGTACCTGTCAAAGATGTTTTCAAACTTTTTCCAGTCTGTTTTTTTGTTGTTAAATTTTGGAATGTAGTCTTCCTGGGTGTCACAGGAAGCTGTTAGTCCACTAAACGTTGTAATGACAGGCAGGTGATCGCTGCCAAGGGTGTCATTACGCGTTATCAACTCACATTCTGGAGCTAATGCAGGAGATATAAGCGACAGATCTAAGGCTGATGCTCTGTGACTAGCAATGTCTGGAATTCCAGTGACATTGCCATCATTTAGGAAGCTCCATCAGGAATCAACTATGTTTTCTACAAAACAATTATATTTTTTTTCACATTCTTTATCCTAGAAAGGAGCATATGCATTAAAATATCCTGCTATGAACCACTTTTCATTATGGTTAAGGTTGTGTATCCACTCAGTGTTCATATCATTAGGTAGGTACACAGATACAGTATTTGTTATTAAATTTTCTCCAAGTTTTACTCTTGCTGATATCGGAGATATGTGGAGGTTTTCTAAAGGTAACGCGAAAAGTCCGGGTTGGAAGTGTGTGGTGGCTGGAATCCCGTTTGGGCCTAAAACTTTTCCCCCAAAACCATGAGTGGTGGTCTGCATGCTAATCTTTCGGATGAGATGAGGTCTTGTGTGTTACACATAATTATTTAGCGCATTAAAAGAACCCACGGCAACAAGGGAGTTGACCCTGGCAAAATTCTGTGGGAAAAACCTCTCTGTGAGGGAAACAAATACAGTTGCAGAGAGGGTAAAAAAAATAATGGGTGGCGCTGCTCTTGTGGCGTCCCCAAGGAGAGCAGCCCGAATTTCACGCAGAGAAATCTACTTTGACTTTAAGTGGTATAAAATAAAATGAATAAATAGATCTGGTTATGCACTGGTGAAAGACATATAAAGTACTCCACTCCTTCCTCAATGTATATAGCTGCACTGATTTTGGTAGCAGCATCCACCTGTTGATGGACAGGTGGATAATGGTAACCAGGCAGCTTGAGTAGTTTATTCCTGGTTACATTAAGGGATTGTAACACAGGGGCTTTGTGTTTATTGTTGGAAAGATGTTGGATTAGATATTGTAAATTAGTGGAAATAGATCTAGTGTTCCATTGCATTAGTTTAAATACAAGATCTAGATCGTGTAGGCATTTTAAAATGCAGAAACAATTTTTAAACAGGCAAGAAAGGATCAGGAAAAAGACAACGACCAACTCTACAATGCAAAATAAAAGCAATATACTAAACTTATCTAAATTAACGATTTAACGTCCCAAAATGTTCCCTCTACATGCAAAAAGATAAACACTGCACACTAGATCTACTGTGGATATGAGTAAAAACTCCACTATAAGTTGGTGTACAAACTACCAGTCACAGTTTCTCAGCACGTCAAAGTAATTGTGTTGTCTCTGTCGTCTCCACCATGGGAACTGGTAACTCTTGGTAAAGAAATGGCCACTGGCTGGAGGCTGGCTGTAGCTGGTAATCTTCAGAGACAAAGGTTGCAAAATCGACGTCTTGGTTTTCTCTTGGGCTTTTCCAAGACTAAAGCATGCACATGTCTGCCGATGTTTTTGGCAAGAATGCTGGACCCATGGATGTTTGGATGAAGAGAGTCTTTGTGTTTATATTGACAAGAGAAATGAAGAAAATATTTTTTCAAATTAAACATTTCAGAACAAGTAACAAATTTAAATAAATCTTCGACAGATGTGTGTGGGTGTGTGTGTGTGTGCGTGCGTGTGTGTGTGTGTGTGTACGTTATCTGTGTGTGTGTGTGTGTGTGTGTACGTTATCTGTTGTGTGTGTGTGTGTGTGTGTGTGTGGTGTGTGTGTGTGTGTGTGTGTGTGTGTGTGTGTGTGTGTGTGTGAGTGCCTGTTGGCGCACACATATGTGAAGAATCAAGAATCAAAAACTTTATTGCCATTAAGTCAGAACATGACTTATTTGACACCAAACATTATAAACATATTCAACATTTCCTTAAAAATGTAGATTCTTAGACTTATGTATTTTGCCTATGCTCTGGTTCTTCTGGAAAGTGCGGTATATATTCTTCATTCGATAGGTAATACTGATGCCTGATTGGTCTTGATTTGACTTCACCAGATCCTAAATTTTAACAAACTGCCTGGGTGCGGGAGCAAGATGTCTCCCATTCTCAGTATATAAGTGGCATGAAGGAAAGAGCATGAATGATCACTGCATTGTACATTGTCGTCTTTGCTGGTAGATGTATGTGCTGGTTTAACATCCTGTTTCAAAGTTTTCCCAGTACCTAGCTAGCTTAAATTAGCTAATACAGGAATTACTTTGTTTACCCAAGCATTCGTCATGACAGATTGGGCTACCTGAGTAATTGAATCCCACAGTTTTGGCAAGCTGGGTACCATCTGTAATAATGCTTGAGGTGGTGATGGTTTCTGAAAAAAATGACAGTATATTGCAATGAAATACAGATGAAAATATTAATGGTGAATATTGTATTAATAAGTAGTTGGGACAAAGAGCTTGCTATTTTTTAAACTTACAAGATTAGCTTGGTTTATTTTGAGTATTTGAATCCCAACACTTTCGGCAATCTGGGTGTCATCTGTAATGATGCTTGAGGTGGTGATGATTTCTGAAATAAATGACAGTATATTGCAATGTATTTTAAGGTTGAATATCTGTTCGGTTGTGCTGCGCCCTGCTCTGAAACCTGCTTGTTCCTCAGCAATGATGGTCTCTGCTTGTGGCTTCAGTCTATTCAATATTATCTGCAGCATGACCTTGCTTGGGTGGCATATGAGGCTGATTGTGCGGTAATTATGGCTTTGTTGTAGATTTCCTTTCTTGGGGAGGGTGATGATGAGTGACTGTGTCCATGGTGTTGGCCATTTTCCTGTCTGCCAGATCTTGTTGCAGATTCTTAGTAGGGCGCTGATCATGGCTTCCCCTCCAGCTTGAACCAACTCAGCTGGAATGTTGTCAGCCCCTGCTGACTTTCCCTTGACTTCTTTTCGGAGGATAAGGTGACTGTCTGTGTCTTTGCTTGCAGGTACATTAAGGACTTCTGGATCTCCTGCGGTTCTATAGTTATACAGGTCGGAGCAGTATTCTGTCCATCTGTTCAGAATATCCTGATCGTCAGTGAGACACTTCCCATTTTTGTCTTGGATTGTTAAACCTTTTCCCTGTTTTGTGCTAGTCAGGTCTTTCACCAGCTGATATGCTTTCTTGCTATTGTTTTTCTTGATGTTCTCTCAATGTCTTGGCACTGTTCACCGATCCATTTCTCTTTGCCTCCGTCATGGACTTCCTGATTCTTTTGTTGACTGTCCTATATTGTTCTGCTCTTTCTTTTGTTTCATTTTCTCTTTTCTTCAACTCTCTACGCTTGTCGCATAGTTGTAGGATGTTAGGTGTGAGCAATGGTTTTTTGACTGGTCGGTGTTTGCCAAGAAGCCGCTTGCTGTTTCAGTCACTGCTGTATTGAAACTATTCGCAGTGTATCTATGTCTGAATCTATCACAGTGAGTGCTGCAAACTTTCCACCTATCCTTGCTTGAAAAATGTCTAATACCTCTGGTCCTTCAGCTTCTCGAGGTCCAATTTGATCCTGCTGTTGTTCCGCTTGTGGATTTTCTTTAGACGTAGTCGGAAAGTCATCATCACAAGATCATGATCACTCCCTATGTCTGCTCCTGGAAAACTTCGTGTCTGTGCGATGTTAACGCTAGACTGAAACCGTCTTTTTCACCATGATGTAATCTACCTCAGAATACTATGTGAACGGTACCTTCAACATCAACAAGACCTTTACCACGTATTTATCGATTTTAAGAAGGTATTTGACAGGGTGTGGCATGCAGCTTTGTGGGCAACCATGAATTTGTACAGCATCAATGCAAACCTGATCAGAGTCATCAAACAGCTGTACAGCGAGGCCACCAGTGCAGTGTACTACAACAACAACATTGGAGAATGGTTTCGAACAGCAGTTGGAGTAAGGCAGGGCTGTCTACTCTCACCCACTCTTTTCAACATCTTCCTTGAGAGAATCATGGCTGATGCACTGGAACATCATGACGGATCAGTCAGCATTGGTGGCGGAACGATCACAAACCTCCGCTTCGCAGATGACATTGATGGAATAGCAGGATCAGAAAAAGAGCTTGCCAGCCTAACAAAACACTTGAATAAGGCCTTCAAAACATACGGCATGGAAATCAGTGCAGAGAAGACCAACACTGACGCTGGAAACAGTTCAAAGCTAAGTACCTGGGAGCCATTGTATTAGACCAGGGATCCAAGCCAGAAGTAGTATGCATGACTGCACAGACAATAACAGCTTTGTCAAAGCTAAACACCATCTGGAGATATAAAAATATCTCACTTATCTCCAAGATCAGACTAATGCGCTCCCTTGTCATATCCATATTTCTGTATGCCTGTGAATCATGGACCCTGACTGCAGATTTGGAGAGAAGAGTACAGGCGGTGAGATGAGATGTTTTCGGAGACTCCTTGGCATCTCCTACAAAGACCACATAAGCAACGAAAGCGTGCATAACAGAATCCAGCAAACCATTGGACCCTATGAGAACGTGAAAAAGTGTAAACTTAAATGGTATGGGCATGTCACAAGATCCAAAGGACTTGCAAAGACAGTTTTACAAGGCACTGTCCAAAGAGGAAGAAGAAGAGGCAGACCAAGGAAGAGCTGGGAGGATAACATCAGCGAATTGACAGGCCTAGAACTCAACAAAACCCTGAGAAAGGCAGAACAGAGAGAGGAATGGAGGGAACTGGTTGTTGAGTCTTTGAGGGTGCCCCCACGGTCGTCAGACTACGGGACAGATAGATAGATAGATATTGCAATGAAATACAAAAGAAAATATTAATGGTGAGTATTGTATTGTACAACACATCCTCAACATCTGATCTTTCAGTTTGTCCACGTCAAATTTGATACGTGGGTTTGCAGGCTGTTTGTTTTTCTTCAGCTTCATTTTGAATACCAGCAGCACAAGGTCGTGGTCGCTGCCTATGTCAGCTCCAGGGTAGGTTCTTGTTCTGGCTCTGTTGATGCTGGATTTGAAGCGCCGTGGTGTTAAGATGAAAAGTTGCCGTTTGGCGCATGCCAGCTTGTCCTCCTTGACTGCTTACAGGGCATTGGCAATGGTAAGTGTGTGAGTGCAGGCAAACTCCAGCAGGTGTAGTCCCCTGTCGTTGGTCTCTCTAGTTCCAAACTGACCAACTGTTCCGGCCCATTGGTTGTAAGAGTCAGGACCTACTTTGGCGTTAAAATCCCCTTGAATGATGATGTCTTTCTTGGGTATCTTCATAATGGTCTCTTCAAGTTCTTCATAAAATTCTTCTACTTCTTCATCTGCATGGTCAGATGATGGTGCATAGAATTGTATGATGGTGATGTTCTTGGGCTTGGCCGACATCCGGATGCTGATAATCCTGCTGGAAGCCGGTGTACAGGTGATAATGCACCCCACTACTTCCTTTCTGACAATAAAAGCCACTCCATGCTGGTGATGTTTCTCTTGACCACTGTACCAGATCTTGCTGCCTTCTTCAGTCATTGTCTCACCAAATCCTGTCCATCTCACTTCTCCTAGTCCAATAATGTCCCATTTATAGCAGCTGAGCTCATACTCTAGTTCTTTAACTTTTCCGCACTGGTAGAGTGTACGGACGTTCCATGTTCCATTGGTGATCTGTTCTCTAGGGAGCTTAAGTAAAGTTTTAACTCCAGTAGCTGACTATTCACTTCCACCCTGGTGTTGATCAATGGAAAGCGCAGCCGTTGGTAACCCAGGCCTCGACCGATCCGGTATCATATTGGCTTTGTATTTGTCTCTCGTGTCTTTTCTGTGGGCTTAGGATATTCCTTGGTGGCGCCAATCTCCTCTCCAATTCTCCATGTTTTTACATATATATAATATAATATAATATATAATGTATAGGTATATATAGATAGATATAGATAGATATAACACTAAAGTATATATAATATATATATATATATATATATATATATATATATAATATATATATATATATATATATATATATATATAGGAAGGACTTTAAAGTATCTTTCCTACATAGCATCCTCGTCATTCTTATGTATATTCTTCAAGCCCTGAAAACAAGCTGCCACCATGGTCAGACTCTTCAAAGATGAACGCCAGCAAGTGGTTTTCTTCACCGATGCCCTGTCAGTCCTACAAGCTTTGTCTGCAGACAAAGAAACAGACCACCATCATGAACTTTAGCTCCTTACACAAAACAAACATGTAATACTGCAGTAGGTCCCTGCCCACTGTGGTATACATGGCAACGAACAGGCTGATGAACTTGCAAAACAGGGTGCAAAGAAAGAACAGTGCAAAAACAGCCTCACATTTTCTATGAAAAGTAAACAATCATCAAATCAATGGCCCAAATCACATTAGAGAAGGACGACTACCACCATCTCAAAAAAGAACAAGTCATCATTCTAACACTCTGCACTGGGTCAACAGGCTAAATCACCACATGTCCACAAAGTTGAACCCTGTGTGCCCGTGGCAAAGAAAACCAGACTGGCGAGCACATCCTTCAGATGTGCATGCCATACAGCGACGTGAGGAAGATTGTGTGGCCAGCAGAGATAATCCTTCAAACCAAGCTGTACGGCCTACAAAAAGATCTGGAAATGCAACCATTTTCTCCACACACATCTTACGATGTAAAGTGAAATAGAGAAGGAGAAGAGAAGATTGCAACTACAGCTGCCTGTTGAATCTAATCTTCTGAGAAAGGATGAAACACTCGCTGGATTTAGCAAACCATTCACTGGGTTAGAAGTCCTTGACGGCAAGACCAGCATCCATCAGAAGGAAAACACAACAGATACCAAAATGCCACAGGCTCTGAATGAGAGACTTATGAAAGACACTTTCAAACATGAAATAAAGCCGGAGTGATTATCAAAGTCACAGAACCAACAGAGTGGGTAGATTCACTTGAGATAATTGAAAAAAAGCCATTGAAAGTTCTGCATCTGTATGGATCCGAAAGATCTGAACAAAGCCATGAAACGCTCTGGAGGACAACCTGACTGAACAAGTAAGTGCAAAACACTTCTCAATATGATCAGTCTGGCTGCTGGCACTTTAATACTGCATCTGGCAGACATCATTTCAAACGCCTGTGATGGGCACTGTCTCTGCTCAAGATGAGTTCCAGAGAAAAAATGGACTAAGTGTTTGAAGGGTTACCAGGTGATATCATCATCAGTGGAAGCACCTTTGAAGAACACAACACAAACCTGGGTGTAGCACTACACCAAGCTGAGGAAAAGAACCTCACACATGATTAAAAAAAATTAGAAGTGGGGAAATCAGAAATCCAATATTTTGGACACATTTCTTCTGACGGACTAGAACCAGACTCCTTCCAAGAGATGCCCCCACCAGCTAACCAAAATGAACTGCCAACTATGCTTGGCACTGATCACAATTGTCCGAGATCACCAAACCGATGTTTGATCTACCATGAATTCCTCAGGGACAAACTCCAGCAAGAAGCATAAGACAAGACAAAAACTGCTATTCTCACTCAGCCTTGCATATTTCAATCCAACCCCAAAATGCTACAAGTAGATGCCAGCAAGTTTGGGTTGGCTGCTGCTCTGATCCAAGAGGGTAGACCTGTCGCCTTTGCATCCAAATCTCTGACCCAAACTGATAAAAATATGCTTAGATCGAGAAAGAACTCCTTGAAATTGTATTTGAATTCAAGAGATTGTATCAACTGATGCATCTACAGTCAGACAACAAGCCTTTGGAATCAGTTTCCCAAAAGACACTGGCTCAAGCTCCCCCAAGTCTCCAGCCCATGTTCTTGCATTGATGAAATTATTTTTCCCGCTAGATCTTCAAGGATAACCAATTGTGAGATAATAATGATGATGATGATGATGATGATGATGATGATGATGATGATGATGATGATGATGATGATAATAATGATGATGATGATGATGATGATGATGATGATGATGATGATAAAAAATTAATAATAATAATAATAATAATAATGTATGGAGATGTTGTATATGCAACCATTTTGGCCTACCGAGAAGGTAGTCGCATTCTGACTTCGGGGATGTACAGTATGCTGAATTTGTTGGTGTTTCTGTAATCCACCAAACGCTGACACAAGTTATGGGATCTTTAACACGCACATTTGATCATGTACATAAAGGGAATGAAGGAACTGGCAGGCCTGCACTTGAAGTTGACCTGGGAGATTGTAAAAATCCCTACCCTTAATTCATCACACCCTGCTGAGATTCGAGCGCATGACTTCATGGACCCAAAGGTTTGAAGTCCAAAGACATTAACCTGTCAGCCAAAATGACCGATACCGTGGGTAACCCAGAAATTCAAGTCCTCACTAACTTTGAACATGCCTGTCAGCAACAGCACAATGCAGAAAATCAGAAAAGCTACCGCAGAAGACCATCATCAAGTGCAAATACTGCTATCAACAATTCAAGATTAAGATGGCTGACCAGACAAACAAGAACACTGCAACAACAAAATTCTCCATTTCTGGTAAGTCAGAGATGAATTTGCCTGTACCGATGGTGTTCTTCTGAAGGGGGAGAAAATGATCATTCCTAAAATCCTCCAGATACAACTCCTGAAAATACATACATACATCTGTGAATTGAGAAGACCAAACAGGGAGCAAGAAACATCTTGTTCAGCCCTGGGGTTGCAACAGACATGGAGAAACTCATTGCCATGTTCACTTTAACCTGCCACAGTTGTCAGAAGACTGTCAGTCCACTTTAACCTGCCACAGTTGTCAGACGACTGTCAGTCCACTTTAACCTGCCACAGTTGAATGACGACTGACAGTCACTCAGCGTGACATGGCCTTGTGGGTGGGGGCATTGAGGGTGTCATTTTGCTTTTAAGCTATATTAGAGTGCTTTAAAAACATCATTTCTTGATTTCTTCATGTTTTTTTAATTATAATTCTGAAAAAACTATGTATCTATCAGTACTTTTAGCAGTGGCGTTGCACGTGCTGTTCACAAGTACTTTACTTTTCGCCGAGCTCACCTCCATCCCATATGCTCCAGCTCTGTTCTCAAGTCTGGTCGTAAGATCTTGCAGCTCTGTGTTACTTCCGCCCATGAGGTCAATGTCATCGGCAAACCGCAAGTTGTTGAGGGGTCTGCCGCCAATGGAGATGGTAGAGTTGAAGTCATGGAGGGTCTCTCTCATAACATTAGGAAGAGATTAAACAGGACTGGAGATAACAGGCATCCTTGTGGTGGTTTTAAAGTAGTCTCCGACCTGATTGTTCAGAAGGACTGCACTGCTTGCGGTGTTGCATAGTGCTTGAATGGTTTGCACTAGCCCTTCTTCAATGCCAAACATTCTGAGGACCTGCGACAGGCCTTCGTGCCATACTCTGTCAGTCGATGAAGTTGTGGAACAGGTCTCTCTGATGTTGGAGATGTTTTTCCATCATGATGTGGCAGTTAAAAATCTGTTCGATTGTGCTCCTGCCTGCCCTGAACCCAGCTTGTTCCTCTGCAAGGTGTTCTTCTGCCTCCTTCTTGAGTCGATTCAAAATAACTTTGAGCATGACCTTGCTGGCGTGGCTGATGAGGCTGATTGTTCTATAGTTTTGGCATTGGCGTAAATTCCCCTTCTTGGGCAGGGGTATGATGAGTGATTGTGTCCATTCTGTTGGCCACTGTTTTGTCTCCCAAATCTTCTGACAGATAGCTGTAACATGTGTGATGACTGTTTCGCCACCATGCTTGAGCAGCTCTGCTGGTATGTTGTCTTCTCCTGGGGACTTTCCTACTGGTAAACTTCGGATGGCTTCTTCCACTTTTTCCCTCAGTATAGGTAATGGTGAGGGTACTCTTGATGTTGCTGCTTCCTCTTCTATTATGCTCAGAACGAAAGACCAATGAATTTGTCAAGAGTCAAATAACACGGCTGGCAGGTTCACAGGAACCCCTTCTCACCATCGTCAAGAAGAAAAAGCTGACATGGTTCGGCCACGTCACCCGCCACAACACTCTGCCAAAAACAGTACTGCAGGGAACACTCGAAGGTGGCAGAAAGAGGGGGAGACAGAACAAGTCATGGATGGACAACATCAGAGAATGGACCAGGATGAATGACTCGGCACTTACTGCGCAGAGCCGAGGACCGAGATGGATGGAGGAGGCTTACCACGGCATCGTCTTTCGTGTCTCCTGCACGACCGCCAAGGTCACGGGACTGATGATGATGATGATGATGATGATCTATCAGTGTTGTACCTGTCCCTCGTAGAATGATTAATGTGTGTTTGATTTGCCTTGACTTGACTGCATTGAGATCAATGAGATATCTACAATGACCACTATGTTTACGACTGGTATCGAAAAGCAGTGCATACAAGATCACTGCATGGTGTTGCACTACCTTCTTTGCTGGTAGATGTATGTGCTGGTTTAGCATCCTGTTTCAAAGCTTTCCCAGTACCTAGCTAGCTTACATGTGCTAATACAGGCATTATTTTGTTTACCCAAGGGTTTGTCATGACAGATGGTGCTCCTCTAACTACAAACTTCTCATTTAGTGTGTATTTTAGGATCACCATGTTTCTGAGGTGGGATGTGTGAGTCCAAGTGTACAATTATTCTGGTTATCTCCAGGGAGTTAACTACAAATACAGATCAAAGGAGTAAGCTACAATAAAATAGTGTACCATGAAATACTAAGAAGTGTGTGCAACCAAAATATTATGTTTATTAGAACTTACATGTTTATCATCATATTTATTATGATGCTCTTATTGTTTAGTCAAGGGTAACCTTTATTTGTTTAACTTAGCCAGCAGCCACAACAAGTGGTGAAACATGCTCAAACAGTCAGTGCATGGACAACGCAGAATGCAAATGCAAGGATGGTTTCGTTCTCAGGTGTAAGGACTGACCCCCTCTTTGTCTTCAATAACGGAGGTCTTTGGCTGCTGGTACTTGGTTAGTACCTTGATGGTCTGGTACGCCTCCTTGCTGTCTCCTTTCGCCATTGCCTTCTCAACCTTGGAGCATTGTTCTGACATCCAGTTCCCCATGGCCTCGGGTCATCTTCTTCTTGATTGACCTGTTGACTGTTCTATACTCTTCGGCCGTTTATGGGTTTTTGTTCTTCTCTGGCATTAGCTCCCTACGTTGATCGCACAGGTCCAGGATATTGTTGGTAACCCACGGTTGGTTCTTTTTCCTTTCTTTCCCAAGGATCTCCAGCGCTGTCTCCTGAATGGTCTTGCTGAAGGTCTCAGTGAGGTTGTTGATGTCATCTTGGAGGAAATTCAATGCTGCAAATCTGCCCCCTATCTCAGCTTTAAGGATTTCAGCGACTTCGGGGTCCTTCAGCTTTTCCATGTTGAACCGCAAACCTCTTCTGGTTCTTGGTCTTCAGCTTGATCTGTAGGGTCATGAGTACCATGTCGTGGTCACTGCCAATATCAGCGCCAGGGAAAGTTCTTGTCTGGGCTTTGTTGATGCTCGACTTAAATCGTTTGGGGGCCAGTCTGGTTGTGTATCTTTCCATTTGGTGAGTGCCACGTCGTTCTTGATGTCTTGTGGGGGTATAGGGTGTTGGCGACAGTAAGATTGTGGCTGCTTGCGAATTCCAAAAGTCTGAGACCTCTGTCGTTGGTTTCGTCCACTCCAAAACGGCCTATTGTCCCTGGCCATTAGTCATAGCGTCAGGTCCGATCTTGCATTCCAGTCGCCCTGGATCACGAGAAAGTCTTCTTTGGGGTTGATTTGATGGCGCTCTCCAAATCCTCGTAGAAACACTCGATTGCTTCATCATCGTAGTCTGATGTTGGTGCATAGACTTGTATGATGGTCATGTTGTGTGGTTTTGCTGCGACACGCATGGAGATCAGTCTACTTGAGATTGGGGTACAGCTGATGACACTGTTAGTCCTCTTCTTGTTGATAAGAAATCTTACTCCGTGTTGGTGTTTGGAGTCGTCACCACTATACCATAGTTTGTGATCTTCTTCTGTGGTTGTTTCGCCGAATCCGACCCAACGGACTTCGGCCAGTCCAAGTATGTCCCATTCGTACCTTCGTAATTCGTGGGTCAGTTCTTGGAGCTTCCCACATGCGTGCATTCGTTTACACTCTTCATCAAACCAACTCTGCTGTCTTCTATTGCCATCAACTCTAACAGTTTTCTTCATACACTCTGCACTTTCTCTGATACAACCAAGGAGTACATCCAAAGCATCATTAATATCCACATCAATCATTTCTATGGCATATTTTATTCTATCATTCATGTATGATTCATGTAATCTATGATAAAAGTCTTTACTATATTCCTCATTCCAAACTAGCTTTTCTATGACTTGAACATCATTTGCTTGTTCCTTTCATAGATCATCTAAACTTGAAAACAAAGCACGAAATTCTACAGGAAAGTGGTCTGATTCCAAGCGATCAGCAACATGGAATTCACACAAATCATAAATAGCTTCGTACAGATCAGCAGACAAAATGAAATAATCGTTCACACTGCATCCACTATCTCCAGCGTATGTGAGGTCACCATTACACAATCCATTTAAAACAATCATATCTAGCGCAGTGCACATACTAAGAAGAGAATTACCATAAGGAGAGCAACGACAAGAACTAACAGTTGCTCTCCTTATGGTAATTCTCTTCTTAGTATGTGCACTGCGCTAGATATGATTGTTTTAAATGGATTGTGTAATGGTGACCAGGAAGGTTGCTACACATACGCTGGAGATAGTGGATAGAGTGTGAACGATTATTTCATTTTTGTCTGCTGCTATTTATGATTTGTGTGAATTCCATGTTGCCGATCGCTTGGAATCAGACCACTTTCCTGTAGAATTTCGTGTTTTGTTTTCAAGTTTGTACTGAAGTTCGATGTCATTTGATACCTGTAATGGTGAAATATTTGCAATTCTACTATTCAAGTGACCACAAAGAATAATATAAACATTGTCAAGTTGAAATAATAAATCAGTCAAGCACTCTTCAAGAACATTTATGCCATTATCATAATCAAAGTGTAAGTAGTACATAAGCACATACATATAAAACATCTTTTGAGAGACTGAATAACTGTTTATTAATCAAAAATGCATAAACATTTTCAAGCTAGGATTCAATTCACGAATAAATGCACACATCTCGTTTTTAAGTAGACACAGTATCCCGCCTGATTTTCTCCCCTGTTTTGACATTTTAATTGCTGGTTTGCCAAATGTTTTAAATCCTACAAAAAATCAGTCAACCACTTCTTCAAACGTCTCCAGAAGACAAATGAAGTCAAAGGATGAAATATATGTTACAAAATCATTATGTATAAATTTTGATCGTAAACCATTAACATTCCAGGAAAGAAAAGAAAAATTTCTGAATTTTGCAACAAACGATGACGTGGTATCTCCGACACTCTTTTGGAATGTTAACTGACAACTTCCTTCGAAACTATCCTGCGTGCAAGGAGATGGCATATCATCAACAAACAAACTTGAACTATTGTGGTATGCATGCAACCTCGCACGTGCTGCCTGTGTGGCTGAGCGGGTTGTGGGAAGAGAGCTGCATGTGTTTGCTGGCGAGATTCTAGTTGCAGAGGTAAAACAACCCTACCGTTTTTCCTTCCAACACAGGGCCGGCCGAATCCCTATCTGATTTCTCTCAGAGAGTCCTGAGAGTCCAGGCCAAACTTCTTGCCATCTATAAGGAGATGGTCATGCACCATGCGGGCCTGTTTCCCTCACTCCTCGCCTGCTTCACGTGAGGGGTCAACCTCCGCCTTAGCTCACGAACTCTCACCGAGAAATCTTCGTCTACAAAGATGTTCGTCCCCTTGCCTTGCTTTCAGAATTTTGACTTTCAGCCTGTAGGAACAGCAGCGAGCGATAATGGGAGAATCGGACTTGGAACTAAGCCGGTGAACTCGATCGAATTCAATGGTATCGGCCAGCTCAAGTTTGTCAGTTCTCAGACTCCTCAGTTGTCTCGCCATCACGTTTGTCAACACCATGAAAAATCAAGTTGTTTCTACGAGACCGATTCTCAAGATCATCGTACTTTAGCTCAAGATCACTGACTCTGTCACGTAAGTCACTGTTCTGTTGTTCTAACGTTTTATTTCGGTGATACAGTTCTTTTATTTCCTCCTTCATACTTGTCACAACTTCACGCAGGGCATTATGATCCTGTCGTATCTGCCTGGTGTCCTCCTGCACACTGTCTATTTTCTGGCTCATGTCATTCAGCTTTGTCATGACTTCAGTCAGTGATGGTTCCTTAGCAGAGCGAGAGGTGTAGGAGGCAGACAGCCTGGTCTGCCGGGCGTTACCTGATGACGAGGAGGCGCTGGAGTCTCCGGGATTGGGGCCAGGGTTGGCCTCAATGTCTCCACAGCGCAGGAGCTGATCACCCCCACCGTGATGCAGGAACAAATTGTCCCCCCAAAACAGGTACAGGAGGGTCAAGCCAAGGAAGACACCGGTGGTACGGGAGCGTACTTTCAACATGGTCACCCGCATTGCCTTTTTGAGTTGACATCTTCGCCACATGAAATGCAGGTAGTGCGAAAGTCCACCTGGCTGGAAGGCATGGTACCTAACGAGATAGGTCCCCAACTTATGGCACCAAACACACTGTCTGTTCGTAGCAATTAGGGAAAAATTTCGGACGATGTCACACACCGCTTGTAGCTTGATGCACGTGCTAGCAGGCAGACAGACCCAGAGGTCTTACATGGGCGTTGAGCTCAATAGAGGCATAACAATCTGTGTACTAAAACAAAATAAGGTGTGTGTGTGTGTGTGTGTGTGTGTGTGTGTGTGTGTGTGTGTGTGTGTGTGTGTGTGTGTGTGTGTGTGTGTGTGTGTGTGTGTGTGTTGTCAATGCGACGAGCTGTTCATGGCTGAAACGATTTTAACATATTTTGCAACAAAACAAATTTACATAGGTGTCGCAACTTGGCTGACATCAATAACTGACAAAGATTTTGGCCTGAGCCTGAGCATAAAAAGCAGACCTGCTTTGTCTCCTCACTCTTCATGCAGAGTGAACGTAGATGCAGAGGAAGAAATACATGTGTATGTGTGCACTCTGAAAATCCTGAAAGCCATGCCACACATAAAAATGATTTGTAGAATCATGGAGATGATTGATATCGCTGAGATTTCACCAGCACTTTGGGTTATGCAGGTGGTTAATCAAGAATCTGTGAGAAAGATTTCCTGGGAGATGCGGTGTTATGTTTAGGAAAAGTCACATAGCCATTACAAAACTGAAGACTTCGTTTTGGTTTTTTTCTTAATTACATACTAGTTTTATGTTACTGTCTGACGATATACCCTGCTAACAAAACATCAGATTTCCTTGGCGTGACATCACAATTTGTTCTGTCTGATCATGTTATATCAGAGTTACGAAAGAAGGTGGCAGGATGGTTAAGACGTTTGCCAACAAGTCAACCGTGAGGTTGTGGGTTCGATTCCCAGCCTCGCTTTTTCTTCCCAGTTTGACAAAAAAATCGAACTGAATGTCAAAGTCCTTCTGATGAGACTATAAACCGAGGCCCCGTGTGCGAACGCACGCAGACCATCTTGCGCACACGTTAATTCCTGTTCCGCTTTTCGTAAGAGTAGGCCATTGTGTGCCAGTGGAAACAGATGACAGAATTGACAAAACGGCATACACACTGGGACTGGATTAAAAAAGCACGTGAGTGCTTATACCATTATCCTCAATATAAAAAGTAAAAATTTAAAATTTAAAAAAACATGGAAAAAGCTTTCTGAAGTCGAGGTACGGCTGCCTGTATGGCGAAGTATCTGAAAACAGCAATAGACACCAACTTCTCCTCTGCTGTGTACCTACGGTCTCACATTAATTTCCACACGTTATAAATGAAATAGAGTGCATACTCTATGTAACCTACAAAATGTTGAGCTGGGGAACACCCAACTACAAGAGCGTAGTAAACAGCCGATGGATTCATCCTGACGTATCGCAGTTAAGGAAAGAAAAGGAACCACGAAAGATGACATATTGGTCTTCACTCATGATAAATCCAGCGTAGAAGTTTCTTGAGGAGACAACTTGAAAGGCATCCTTGAATTCAGCCTTGCCCATCGTTACAGATTGGGTGTTGATGTTGGATTATATTGGGGGCTGCCTCATCTTCTGTGACGTTCCTGTCCCGCTGTTCCTACACATTTCATTCCTCCCTCTCCATCTCATCCATAACAAAGCTCGTCATGTTACATCCTGAGGTCAAAAGTCCACAGGGAGATAATCGGTGTCAGACCACTGTGCAGTCTCTGGTCAGAGGGGCCAAGCCGTGCTGCCAAGTCACCTTGGTGGTGTTCAGTGCTGCCTGTTCCAAACCCACATACGCAGGACATCACCACCACTGCTGACGACATTCAATAGTTTTTTGGCGGAACCACACTAAATGAGACACGCACCTGGGCTGGTAACCACCACACTTCTCCTAAAGGACCCCTTCTCATAAACCTGCCCCTCTTCCAAGGCTCTGACGCAAACGCACCACAGACACAGAACTGAATGAGAAATCGAAACAGGTCTCCATGACAGAGAACCAAATCCAGCACAATTTAAGACCAGTGGGTGAAGCAGATGATGAAATCCGATTAACTGCTTTGAGACTGCTTGCCAGAGCTGTATTCAACGTGTCTATCATATCTGTCGTAAAACGCTTCGATTTGTTTGTTTACAAAATTAGCGCTACATACATTGTCATTAATATCATTATTATATCACCGGTCTAAACCGGGCTTAAAAGGTAGAAACACCTGCAGTGCTGGTCAAGTAATTTTAGCATCACTCTCAAAATGACATGGTAAAATGAATGGTCAGCTGTGTGGTTCCAGTCTTACAACTCAGCCCATAGCAAAGGCATTCTGTGCAGCAGCCAGCGGAAGTGAAACAACAAACAAACTAAGCGAAACCCAATGCCATGTGTTAATCGCTCCACCATGACAAGAGGTGAAGGTCGTAGGGGAGCGAGGCGTCAGAGACCTCACTTCTCTAACGGTCAGCACATTGAGGGCGGCGCCCATCTCCTCTCCCTCGCTGCTTTACCTGACCCTAAAGAGGCACGTACTCATTTACAGCTGGGTGAACTGGGGGACTATACTGAAGCTAAGGCGCGCAAACAGTCGACCATCCAAGTGGTAACCACGCTGGAGCTGCTTAACCTTAGCTGGGGGAAGCGAGTGCTCTGATCACTGAGCTATCCCGTCCCAAATCACCTTGATACTTGGTAACAATTTCTTATTATCTGACACATCACAAGTTGTGTCGTGCGTGTGAAATGTAGAGTAAAGGTGTTACCTGGTTATGATGACGATGTGAAAAGATTTGATTTCAAGATGAAACCTGCACTACAAAACAGTTTGCAACCAATGTCTATTTTCGGGTGTATAAAAATAAACTCGAAATCGAATGTTTTAATGAGGGTAAATGGATCAACCAGGGGGCTTTTTACACCAGGCCCTCATGAAAAAAAGGAAACAAACAGGCAAAAAACATGAAGAAATACATAACATAAACAATGAAGCTGACAATAAACTTAATCACTTAGTTATACATCCAATCAACTACTTACATTATCAGTCCAAGCAATCAATACAAATTGACAATTACATATCTATACGCATCAAATTTTCTCTCATGCATAAGGCACACTATTGCCATCCACACATCACACAACCATGCATTTAACAATCAGCCCAACATTTAAAAGTCAGAGACAAAATGGAAGCAACTGATTTTTACACCAGCTATTACAATGAAAGCAAATGATCTTACAACTCTCTTTCCACAATCACCAAGTTTTTGTACGCAACACACACACGCATGCGCGCGCGCACACACACACACACACACACACACACACACACACACATACACACACCGGCACAAACAAACTCATACATGCACACGATTCAAAATCGACACCCATACAAATAAATATATCATCCAACATGACATTATACCCCACAAATCCAAATCACACTACTGTAACAGAACAAAACACACGCAAACCTACACAAGCGCAATATTACTGACAAACTTACACAAGCGCAATACTACTGATAAACCTACACAAGCGCAATATTACTGACAAACAGACGTGAATAAATAGTAAACTAGACAAAAACCATTTCACAAAAATGATCGAAATCCGTAATTAAAGACCAAGGCAAGAAAAAGTGGATTAACCACAAACATGTTAACATGGATTGGCAAGTAACAAACCCACGACTATCGTGAAAAATCCTACCAAATATCATCTCTTTAAGATCAAAGTATTCAGAGAGAGAGAGAGAGAGAGAGAGAGAGAGGAGAGAGAGAGAGAAGAGAAGAGAAAGAGAGACAGAGACAGACAAAGAGAGACAAAGAGAGACGAGACAGAGAGAGAGAGAGAAGAGAGAGAGAGAGAGAGAGAGAGAGAGAGAGAGAGAGAGAGAGAGAGAGAGACCAGTGCACAAAATCTGCTAAATGCTTGTGCAATATGTTGTATCCAAACACACACACACACACACACACACACACACACACACATCTTACCATTGTCATTTACAACCACAAACACACACCACACACACACACACACACACACACACACACACCACACTCACACACACACAACACACACACACACACACACACACACACACCACACACACACACACACAAACACAAACGCACGTCTGGCTTGCGCACAAAAGTATAACACGAAATGTTTTGTCAGCACAAAAAGCATAATAATCATGAGTGCTCAAAGTGGAATGATAATTAAAGCAAATAGAGGAAAAACGTTTTCATTTCACATATATCTAATGAACATTATTTATAATATGTCAAATAGATATTTATAGTACTCCTTTTTAAAAATATCAAACTGCCTTTATTTTTAATAAAGGAAGGGATTTCATTCCACAATCTGCTATCTGAGGAGACAAGGGGTGTCTCTAAAAAGATCTGTTCTTGGCCGAGGAGAAACAAGGATAATTTTGTCTCGAATGTTTTTAACTGAATATCTTTCACAAAGGTATGCTGGGGAAAGTTTGCTCATCATTTTATATATTAATTTGCCTTTATTATAACGACATTTCATAGCAAAAGGAAGAATATTGAGCTCTTTGCAATGATGTTTTTCTAGGGAAGAGGATCTGAGGAGGATTAACTTTAGCGAACGTCTGTATCCACTATCCAAGGGTTTCAGGCATATCTTACTGGCCAGGTCCCAGAATGTTGAAGTCTATTTCGGGTTGAATTTATGCATAGAAAATAATTTTCTAGTATACTAATCGAGAAAATGCTTAATTCTATTGAGTTGAAATACTTTGAGGGGGGGCTATTTTCTTGGGAAGACTATAGACATGACTTGACCATGATATGTTATTATCAATGCTAAGCCCAAGCAGTCTGTGTATTTACTTCTTCTAGGATATTATAACGAACTTTTAATACATTCAAGTCACTACTTATGTGACATAAGTAAGCTTTAATATTTTGACTTTTCTGACGTGTTGTCACTAACATGAATTTAGATTTGCTTGGATGTAAAGCCATGTGATTATAAACTGTATAAACTGTCCACGTCACAAGTTGATTAATATCTTTTTGTAGATCTTTCTATACTGATTTCATATCTTTGCCTGCACTGTGCAATGTTGTGTTGTCAGCAAAAGTTCACAACAAGAAGACAGACACAAAGTAAGATAATTTTATATGAATTGTAAACAGCCATTACACCCAGCGGTGTGTAGGGCAGCAACAAAGCGCTTCCACTCCTGCCTATTCTGGGCCAACCTAGTCACTGATCCCCAAGAGTGTTGCATGGCCTTCATCTCACTTTCTACAGTCCTTCTCCACGTTGCTTGTAAACAGTATTGGGCCTTAAACAGATCCCTGAGGAACACCATATCTAATAGGCATTAATGAAGATAATAAAGAGTCTTAAAGAACTGCTTGTCTTCTGTTAGTTAGGAAAGAGGTTAGTGCTTTGGGGGCTATGCCATAGATAGTAAGTTTCCTTCAAGAGAAGACAGTGATCAATGGTGTCAAAAGCTTTGGCAAAATCCACAGTCTATTCTGTTAAAAAATCATTGTTTATATTTAAGAGCCACTGTTCAAAAAGGTTACTGAGAGCTGTATGCCATGACTGATTTTCTCTAAATGCACTCTGATTTGGGTGGAATACGTTATTTAATGTAAAGTGTGAAAGAAGATTGTGCTTGAGATGTTTTTTTCCAGAGGTTTAGACAAAGTAGACAGAATAGATATAGCTATATGGGCCTGTAGTTCGAATCACCAGGTTTCAAGATTGGAATTACTTTGGCACCTTTAAACATTTGGGGATAAAAACATTTTTCAATCCAAAGGTTATAAATATATGTAAGATGTTCGGCAATTATGGGAGCAGATATCTTCAATACTTTACTGTCTAAATCATCCACACCCCTATACCTGGATTGTTTAAGTAAACACAAATCTCTTTATACCTCACTGACACTGAAAAACTTAAATCAAGCCTAGATTGTATTTCTTTCGAATCACAGTAGCTTTTTAGTGGAAGCAAGTCATTATTTACTGAATGGTCAGTATTGATTAGTCTTTCAGCTATGGTACAAAAATGCTGTTTCATATATTCAGCTTACAAGTTCATAGCAGAAGAGGGACATAATGTGAAATGTTTACCTGATAACTGATTTATTGCTTTCCATAGGGATTTAGGGTCTTGTTTAGATGCAATAAGCTCAGAAAAGTATTTTTTCCTGGCTGCTCTTTTCACAGCTGTCACTTTGTTAGTATGCTGCTTGAACTATTCATCTTTTCCACTTGACTTCAGTAATCTGTCACCAATTGCTATTGCATTTTTTCTTTTACCAGTCAGCCATGGCTGCTTATCGTTTGAGTTAACACGTTTAATACTAATAGGCTTGTCGACAATAGAAGAAAAGGTCTGATACCATGTTGCCAGACCTTGTCAGGATCAGTATGTTGATAAACTTATCAGTGAAACTGGCTGCACATAAGTCAGACAAAAAGTCTTCAGAATTAAATGATTGGTATTTCGAAAAGATATGCATTTGTGACTTCACCTAGGAATTTGTATCCCTTTTCTGGACCAAGTAATACACACTGGGAAATGATCACTAATTCCACTTACTGGTTCAGACTTTTCTGCTATGTAGATGCGATCAATGAGTGTCTCTGAATGAGAAGTTTTTCTGGTTGGAGTTTCAATCAGTTGGGATAGATATATAGTTCAAACATTTGTTTGCATTTGTCATGAGGCTTATGCAGGTCAATTTTTAAATTGCCAAGCAGTGTTATCTCAGTTGTGTAATTGGAAACATTGTCCATCATGAGACCAAAGCTAACTAACCAGTTTATCCGTTTGCTCGGATTTCTATACAGAAATTCAAATAGTTTACTTCCCTTTAACTGAATCTCCAACTAGATACATTCATCAGAAAAATTTACCTGAGTGCAGTTAACTAGAACTGTGCACAAAGCATGAACTACTGATCACCAACACCTTTTTCCAACATCGACCCAGCCAAATCTACACCTGGTACAAGTGGAACAACACAAATGTAAGATCACAGATTGACTTCATTCTAACTAGAACTGGTATGAGAAACAACATTACTGATGCGAGGACTATTCCAAATGCGGTCTTAGACTCACAGACCACAGACCAGTCATCCTGAAACACAACACACGGGAGAAGAGGACACCAGGCAAAAGGAAACAGGCAGAGAGGATCAACATGAAAAGGCTCAAATATGCTGAACACTGTAGCTCAAAAGCTGAACGGGGTGGACCCTACAGATATGAATATTGAGGAGGCCTGGAGTACCTTTAAAACAGCTATCCTGGAAACCTTGCAAGAGGCATGCGGCAACGGGAAGGACAGAAATGGAACCGGAAAGGCAACAGCGTGGTGGAATGAAGAAGTCAAGGAGGCCATCAAAGAAAAGAAGAGACTCTTCAAGATCTGGTTGAAGTCAAATCAAGAAGATGACTACGTGAACTAGACTCGCAAGAAGAAACAGCAAGCAGGTGGTGAGAGCAGCAAGGGAGGCTTCATGGAAAAAGTATGGTGAAGAACCTAGCGAAATGTGTAAACACTCCCAAGAGAGTTCTACAAAAGTGTAAAAGCCATGCGAATACGGAGGAACCCTTTGATCAACGATGCAAACGGACTGCCACTGCAGAAGAAGATTGGATCATACAGAGATGGGTAGACTACTTTAAAGACCTTCTAAACCCATCAGGGCGACTGACCACTGCGATCCTCAACACTGTTGAGAATTCACTCTCAACCACCCAGACCACTCCGAACCCACCATCTTGGAGTGTGAAGCCCAAAAGGGAAGGCAGGAGGTGCAGATGGCATAACAACAGAAGCCACCCTGGCCTGTGGAGAGACTGGAGTCAATGGACACAACCATCTTCCAAAAGGTATGGGAGGAAAGAAGAGTTCCAGAAGACTGGCAGAATGCTATTTTAGTGCCAATATGGAAAAAGAAGGGCACTAAAAAGGACTGTAGTAACTACAGGGGCATTTCACTCCTCAGCCGTGTAGGAAAGATGTATGCAAAAATCCTAGAGCAGCGCTCCAAAGCAAAAGCAGAACACCTACTGTGTGACGCTCAGTTTCGCTTCAGGAAAGGGAGAGGCTGTACTGATGCGATCTTTGCACTGAGACAACTGAGTGAGAGAGCTCTTGAGTACAATCAAGCACTCCACCTAGTATTTGTCGACCAAGAAAAGGCATTTGACAGAGTGAACAGAGATAAGCTCTGGAGGGTCCTGGAGCAGTATGACATCAAGGAGCAGCTCTTAGATAACATCAGCACTGTATACAACATCAGCAAGAGCGCAGTTTGCACTCCAAGTGGACTTTCCAACTGGTTCCCTGTGACATCTGGGGTGAGACAGGGCTGCGTCCTTTCCCCTCTGCTCTTCATCATATATATGGACCAGATCACAAAGGAAGCCAACTCAGACCTGGAGGCACTCAACGAACTTCTGTTGCTGACGATAAAGTCATGGTCAATGATAACAAAGACAAGCTGCAAGAGCACACAGATCAGCTCAATACATGCTGTGAAACCTATGGCATGAAAATCAGCATAAGCAAGACTGAAGCCATGATAGTCAGTAGAACTCCAGAAAAGCTCAAAATCAACATCAACGGAGCCCAACTAAAGTGGACGACTGAGTTCAAGTACTTGGGGCAGTATATTCACAGAAGATGGAAAACTGGACAGAGAAATAGAAACACGCTGTCAAAAAGCAAATGCAGTCAGCTATCAACTTGCCTCACTTCCGCGACATCCTAACATCCCTATGAGCACCAAGGCAGAGCTAATCAATGCCATCTTTCTGCCAACTCTCACTTACCAGTGCCAGACATGGCCCCTGACAAAAGCCCTGGAGCAGAAACTGGCAACGTGTGAGATGAAGTGCTTGAGGAAAGCCGTCAACAAAACGAAGTTAGCAGAGACATGGTAGGAGCCACACCCGTTCTACACCATATTGAACAACAACAAACCAAGTGGTTCGGGCACATCACACGGATGCCGCCAAACCAGCCAGCCTTGCATGCTTACAACTTGAGGTACTCTGACACGAGGGCCAGAGGTAGACCCAGGCGACGCTGGAGTGATTCCGTGACAGAAACACTGAAAGTCCATGGATTGTCTCTCCTCCAAGCTACCTGCCTAGCAAGACAGACAGTTATATCTCCTCGCGATGCCACAGAGTACAAGCGGAAGGAAAAAGTAAAGTAAGTAAAGTGTAGCTAACAGAAACTTTTTAAGCTTAGTTTTAAGATCTCTTCTATAATATTGTATTCAGGAAATGACACTACACTGTCAGCAACTTTATCAGTTATGACACTTTTAAATCCAGGCTTAAGACATATTTATTTCAAACAGTCACTTATGGCCTAATCACCCTGCTAAAGTATACGACCTGTGTGAGTGTGTGTGTGCTTTTGAAAAATATTTGACTATTGAAATTTATTTCATATGATTTTGTCTGCAGGCACCATGTTTGTAATATCTGTTTTGTTTTAACTATTGATTATTTATCGTTGATTGCGTGACTGTGTAAGATTAGGTTGAATGCATGCGCTTTGATTTGTCTTTGCAAGATATAGCGCTATGTAAGTTCCATTTATATATTATTATTAAAACGGACTCCGAAAAACCAAAACATGAAAATGGTCATTTGAATTTGATAAAACAGAAGAAATATCCGATACTTTATTTAACATATGACATAATTATATATTCAGATAGCCTATTTTTAATCAAATTACTTAGCCATTTATTAGTATTAACATTGGTAGCCAAGTTGTTAGAGATGGGGAAAAACAGGATGATCTTAAGCACCCTAAATTTGGGTACAATAAGGAATCTAAGTATAGTAATTATGACCAAAAGAAAAAAGTAAATGAGATCAAATACAAGGATGCAAAATCAGGCAAAAATTTACCAATAGTATTCCACAAATCCAACTTTACATATACGTGCAAAATATAATGCACACAAAAAGATATATTAAAACACAAAAACAATTATAAATGTGAAGAGGGCACCCGGGAAAAAACCACACCACACACACACCCGAAAACAAACAAACAACAGCAACAAGAAAATCAATCCAAGAAAAACCACCAAAATCTGACCAGAGAAAAAAACAATAATCAACTTCAATAACCTGCAGACACAAGGCTGTATTTAAAACTTGAAGTACAAAAGCCGTCTCCAGGGATAGAGAAGACTGTTCTTTTCTTTCGCAGTCATTTTCAGCTTTGAAAAAATCTCTTCAATGTCCTAAGTCCATAAATCTGCAGGCACAATGGTTCCATCAGCTAAGAGCTGGCATTGTCCCGTACTGTACAAGAAGGCAAGGAAATTCAAATGGTAAACTGTGTTCTCATGTGGGTTAGCACGCCTGCTGAGGCGAGGTCCTGAAGTGTGGCGCTTGGAGCCAGCACGTGAGAGATGGCGGAGGGAGGACCAGTGATGGCCGTCCACCCTGCCAGGTAGAGTGCAGCAGCAGCCAGACATCATAGGTACCACCTCAACCAGAGCCCTCTGCTGTACTTAAATATACCAGGGTAATGACTTGATGTGGAAAGACGTAAAACTAAAGATTACAAATACTACTATTCTACAACAACAACAATAATAATTACTACTACTACTACTACTACTTCTACTTCTTGTTCTTCTTGTTATCTTCTTTTTCTCCTACTACTACTACTGCTGCTGCTACACTACTACTACTACTGTTACTACTGCTACTCTTCTACTACTACACTACTACTACTACTACTACTGCTGCTGCTGCTGCTGCTGCTGCCTCTGCTACTTCTTCTACTACTACTACTTCTACTTCTTCTTCTACTACTACTACTACTTCTACTACTACTACTGCTGCTGCTGCTGCTGCTGCTACTACTACTACTACTACTGCTGCTGCTGCTGCTGCTGCTGCTGCTGCTGCTTCTGCTACTACTACTGCTGCTGCTGCTGCTACTACTAGTACTACTACTTCTTCTGCTACTACTGCAAAACACAAACACACACACACACACACACCACCACGCACGCACGCACCACAACATTAATGTGAGTGATTGGCCTTTGCGCTGGATGGCAGCAGGGTGTGTCTCTCTGTGTTTGAATGTTGTTTTGCGCATTTTTACTATGTTCAGCAAAACAAATGTTATATCTACGTGTTTGTGACTGCACCGTGCATTGACTGGTCAGATTAGTTTTCCTTAATATCTCTTACATTTTGAATTACTTTAAATTATAATTTTCTTTTTCTGATAAATTTTTCGAAGTTTCAACTGACTGTATGATTTGTGTTCAAATGATATTGCTGGTCCTTGTGACCCATTTTACTGTAACCCTGCTGCCCGGGGAAAAATTGCACGTGAAACACGAATTCAGATCCCCCCCCCCCCCCCCCCCCAACTATCCAGTGTTCCTCTTCCACCAATATGACAATAACTGCTGAAGACTTGAGAGCATTGCTCTCGCATGGGTTTTACAAAATACCACACGAACTTAAACAACACATTTTAACTTTAGGAATCAACCGCCGCAAAACTAGACGAGGAACCCGTGCCGGCCGACGTCATCGCCTGTGGCCCCCTACATCCGTCTCCCTCCTCGCTTCTGACGTCACTACCGCTACCACCGTAACCAAGGACAACTCCGCTTCGCTTCCCTCTGATCAACCTGCTTCTTCTTGCGTTAATGACTTTGATAAAACGTGTTCTAATAGTTATGTGTATCATGATGTGTATGAAACTGTAAATCCCCAAACTTGCCCAGTTCTTTCACCAGCTTCTACACCTGACTCTCAATCCAAACTTTTGTCTGCTCTCCCACTCTCCACATCTCTACCATCGCCTTCATCCTCTTCCACTGACAGTTATCCAAATTCACCACAGTTAACATCAACCTCTCTGCCTCCTTCAAACCTCCTTAGCATGTGCTTATTCAATGTGCAATCTGTCTGCCCAGAAGGTAAAGCTGATCTCATTTCTGATTTCGTCTCTGAACAGAATATTGATATAGCATTTCTTACAGAAACCTGGTTAAAACCACACGGTCATGAACCGAAAATAAAACAACTGACACCATCTGGTTATAAAACTGTTTCTCTTCCCTGACCCTCCCGTGGAGGTGGCATTGCCATCGTTTATAAAGATACACTCGAACCTGCTCTTTCTTTCTGTCACTCCCTTTCTTTTTCACCTGAATCTTTCGAAGTCTGTGAACTCAACCTCAATACACCTGGCCACTCTATTACTTTCTGCTGTCTTTACCGTCCACCTCCAAGCCGTAAGAATAATCTGACATCTTCCATCTTCCATCAGGAGTTTCAGTCACTCCTGGATCCCAGAAAGCTTATCATTCTCGGTGACTTTAACTTCTACTTTGATAACCAATCTTCTTCCGACGTCAAAAGTCTTTCTCTTTCTTTGTCAAACCACTCTCTTTCTCAGCTGGTAAATGAAGCAACGCACAGATCAGGACATAGTTTAGACTGGCTAATTACTGATAATTCCCAAGATCTGATCACATATGTATCTATCACTGATGAACTACTTTCTGATCATTCCACTGTTCTTTTTTCTCTAAACATTGCAAAGCATCTCAGAAAGAAAAAGTATGTCACCCGTTGCAACCTCAAGGCCATAGATATTCAAACTTTCTCTGCACAAGCTGCTGAACGCCTATCACAAACCTCTGACAACAATAACCCCTCTAAACATTACAATGATGTTCTCAGCCAACTGCTTGATGAGCATGCACCTCCCACTGACCGTCTCCTGCCTGATAGGCCATGTGCGCCATGGTACACTCATGACATTCTGGTCGCAAAGCGCAAACGCAGGCAACTAGAGCGGCAGTGGCGAAAAGCAAAAACGGAAATTAATAAGCAGCTCTTCCGAAAACAAGTAAACAAAGTCAGAAAAAACAAAGTATTACTCTTCTCAAGTTCTTGATGCCACGTCAATGAAATCTCTCTTTTCTCTCACATCTACTCTTCTTGGATCTGTGAAGGCAAGCCCTCTGCCTTCCATCCACAATCACTCTGAACTTCCTTCTATATTTTCTGCATTTTTTTCTGAAAAAGTCTATAACATTCGCTCCAAACTGGATCAGACTCCTTTCCAACCTGCACTTCCTGATCCCCAATTCTCTGGCACTCCTCTCCTTTTCTTTCATCCAACAAGTGAGAAAGAAATCACTATAATTCTGTAAGAAATTACTATAAAATCATGTGATCTTGATCCCATACCTGCTTCTCTTTTCACACAGTGCCTACCACAACTTATACCCACTATCACGAAAATAGTGAACTCATCTCTTGTTTCAGGAAATGTTCCATCAGCTCTCAAAACTGCTATAGTCACACCTCTACTCAAAAAGCATGACCTTGACCCTAACATTCTGAAGAATTATAGACCTGTTTCCAATCTACCTTTTATTTCTAAAGTCCTTGAAAAAGTAGTTCTCAAACAGCTCAACAACCACCTTCTCTCCAACAATCTTCTTCCTGAGTTTCAGTCTGCCTACCGCGTCAACCACAGCACTGAAACCACCATAGTACACACTTTAAACACGCTTCTATTAGCTTTTGACTCAGGGAAAATCTCCCTTCTCACTCTACTCGACTTATCGGCAGCCTTCGATACTATAGACCACTCAATTCTTCTCTCCCGTCTTCAAAAAACGTTCGGTGTTAATGGCACAGCCCTCACCTGGTTTAATTCATACCTCACTGACCGATTTCAGACAGTTGCAGTAAACAAGATTCAATCAATACCTGCCAAACTGAAATGCGGAGACCCACAGGGATCAGTTCTAAACCCTGTTCTTTTCACTCTTTACACTGCCCCACTGTCACATATAAATAAAACGTCATCAAATCAACCATCATTTTTACGCAGATGACTCTCAGATTCAAAGCAGCGTTACTCCTGAAAATCTGTCTTCTCTCCTGGCAAATATGGCCCACTGCTTTGAAGATATTCAAAATTGGATGACACAGAACAAATTACAGCTAAATGCAGATAAAACCGAAGCCATGCTTTGTAGGGACCAAACACAAACTCTCTTCCATTACAACAGCTTCAATAGAACTTGGCAATGCATCAGTCCCTCTATCCACTGCTGTGAAGTACCTAACACACTCTCTATGCGAAAACTCATCACCCAGACCTGTCAGTCGTGTTACTATCAGTTACGGCGTATTAGTGCAATTCGAAAGTACCTGTCCACAGATGCAACAGCCAAACTTGTCACTTCTCTTATTCTTTCACGTCTGTACTATAGCAATTCTCTTTTGTCTGGTCTGCCAGCATCATCTATCCACTCCCTTCAACGTATACAAAACTCTGCAGCTCGACTAGTTCTCAGAAAGAAAAAATCGGAGCGATCTCTCCACTGGCTGCCTGTGCCACAGAGAGTAGAATATAAGATCAGTACCCTCTGTTACAAATGTCTCCACAAAACTGCACCCTCCTACCTCTGTGAATGTCTTAACCTCTACACTCCTTCACGCTCTGCTGCAGATACCTTGTGCCTACGAATACCTAGATTCAACCAATCTACTGTTGGCCGCCGCTCTTTCTCTATTTCGGTCCATCGACCTGGAATGAGCTCCCTCTCTCTCTTCGCCAGAAGCCTAGCTATGACACTTTTAAATCAAGCCTCAAGACATATTTATTTCAAACCTCCTGTCTCATATCAGAACTATCCCACCCTTCACTAACCCATGTCCTATCACGCTGCTAAGGTATATGACCTGTGTGACTGTGTGTGTGCTTTTGAAAAGCATTTGACTATTGCAATTTTATTTCATAGATTTGGTCTGCAGCGTACTATGTTTGTAATATCTGTTTGAACTATTGATTATTTGTCATTGGTTGTATGACTGTGTAACATTAGGTCGAATGCATGCGCTTTGATTTGTCTTTGCAAGATATAGCGCTATATAAGTTCCATTTATTATTATTAACCGATAGACAGACAGACACAGACATGCAGACAGATTGACAAACAGAGAGACAGAGCATAAAGAGATACAATGAGAGCAATTACATACACTGGTACATTAGGGTAAGTACAGTGACTCACCCAGCCTTAGCAGCAGCAGGTATTATCTATCGTCAGTTCACTACACCATCAGACTCCAGCTGTTGCCACACTGGCTTGATAGCACGCATACATCACCAGCATCCCAGCTCCATTGCCAGGGTAATTACGGGTAAAATGACCTGACATCACGAACAATATTGCTGACAGCCTGCAGCCCTGCCTGCCTACCTGCTACTAAGCCGTGGTTTCCCCTCTTTAGATGGCCGCAATACACATGTCAAAGTGTGTTGCTGCGTTATAAATGTCCTGTTACACTTGAGGAAACATGCATGCAATGTTTACTAGTGCATCAGGGGAAAAAACCCAGCTTTGTCGATGACATACTGTTCACGACTCCTGCCGTTTTGTACACATCCTCTATGTCTGACTTAGAACAAACAACTTTTCAGCAGATACTATACTCTTTCTCTCACTTTTTGTATTTGTTTGTTTGTTTGTTTGTTTGTTTTGGGGTGCTGGGGTTTTTTTCAGATGGAGAGGGGTTTCACTGCTAGCCATCGAAACAGGCATTTTAAGGGTCTCCAACAAAATAACCTAGGCAACCCTTGGAAAATGATCGCACTTCGTTTTTGTTCATGCTTGAATGGCAAAGTCTTTTTTCATCTCTCAGCTAGATCTCAGAGGTTCACTAATTGTAAGAGTTTTGCGTAGTAATAAAAAAGCCGAATATGGACCTCTTTTGCCCAACCATTGATGTAGCTACTTTCTGACTTCGTGAAGATGTTTAAACACGATACCAGTGTGCACGCAGTTTGTTTTTCTTTTATCATCCATTCCTACCTGCACTCAATGGCCTACTCATCAAAGGGCAAACGGTTTTAACGTGTGCACAAGATGTTCTGTGAGCGTTCACACATACACACACCTACAGGGACCAGGTCTACTTCTTCACGCTCTGGAATAGTCAGTCAGTATGCCTCTATTTTGATGCATTGAAAAGTGTTGTTTGGATTGTTTTTTTTTTTTTTTAATGTGCAGCGATTTTTGTTACTAACACTTTTGCAGTGCTAGTAACAAAAATCACTACTAGCTTTTTTAAAAGCAAAAGGGAGGAGTGTGGTCCCGTTTGTTGACATGGCTACCTTTTTCATATTGTTTATTTATGTCTTTGTGGTCCAATTCTAGTTCTTTATACACTGATGATGGTGCTTTTGTCAGTGGGTCATTCATTTGGTCAACTTAGCTACTTAACAAATTAGTTTGCTCGGATCCTGATAAGTCAGTTCGAAAATTAGTGCTTGGTAGTTAATTGGTTGGTTAGTTAGTTATTTAAGTTCCTATCCAGATGCCATATCTCTCAGTCAGTCAATCCGTCATTGCTATCTGTTAGTCAGTCAATCAGTCATTGCCATATCTATCAGTCAGTCAATCAGTAAGTCAGTCAGCCAACAATCAATTCGTCAGCTATATTTTGGTCGGCTAGTTAGGACTCGTGATGTATGTATGACTCTTCATTGGAAGTCTCTGATTTATGTTGAATGTCGTACATTGGCCAAATGATGTTTACTTCCCGTCCTAGGTACTGGATAGTTTTTGATTCAGTTCTTTATTTTTTATCACACACACACACACACCACACACAAAAACACACACACTAACACACTAACACACACGCGCACGCATGCACCACCCACACAACCAAAAAAACACACACAAACACAAACACACACGGCGTGCGCCCCACACATATACACACACACGCACGCACGCACGCACGCACATCACTTACCGGTCTGTTATGAATATAAATTGTGTTGTGGACACATTGAGACCCTGGGACGCAGAAGAAAGAGAAATGGGGCAAAATGTAATAGACCATCACAGGAGCCAGAAAACAGAAAGACACAGACGTCGAGATGAATAGTCACCCCTCAGGACAACAGAGACTGTCACCACAACATAAAAAGACAGATGCACATCCAGAGAGGCTCATTTACTGCAGAGAGCATGCCTACAGTCCAACAGCCACTTAGCACACAGCTGCGTGCTTCCTTCCAGCTGTGTCGGCCAAATCAATACTGCTCATCATGGTTGGAGTGATGACAGTCAAAATCAACGTGGGAGGCTGTGACTGCCGCGTTGATGAAAAGACAGAAAAGCTGGCCTGAAAATAAACAAAGGAACAGTCTTAAACTGACTGACTGACTGACTGACTGACTGATGGACTGACTGTCTGACTGACTGATGGACTGACTTACTGACTGATTGACTGACTGACTAACTGACTCCTCCTGCCCTGAAAGCTTGTGAGGAGTCATCAGAGACTCCAGCACTTTAATTTTCAGGCAATGTTGTTTTCAACAAGTTGAATCTGAACAAAACCCTGTCCCTTTGCAGGATACAGCTTGCAGTATCAGTTTGATGCTGTTGTCATCCACACCATCGGCCATAGATGACCTACATTTGTCAGTAGGACGTATGGAAACTGTAGCTCATTGGTCAGAGCACTTGTTCTCTGAGACAGGTTGCTGCGGGTGTCAGTAGCAAGTCAAAGTTACAAATTCACTCTATGCATCACTTGCAGCACTCTTGGTCTGTGCCATACTGGGTGTGATGTTGTCTGGTGTGCGCGCCACTCTTTGTTAAGAATCACTGGTCTTCTACACTAAATAAACATGACGTCTTGACATCAAGGATCAGTTTCTTTATGTATTTCTTTCAGTTGCCTCTGTCGTCTGCTTCTTTCTAGGTCACGCAGTGCCTGGCAGGGGCCTTTCCCCCAAAAATATTGAACCTGTGTGTGTCTGTGAAGCACAGGCTCCGCCATGCTCGTTGACACTGAACTGTTGACAGGTTTCAGTCTGAACACAGCAGTGGTGCTGTGGCCCTCACCAGCTATCTATCTTATTACAGCTGGATACCAGGTTGTCAGTCAGTCAACACATTCAAGACAGCCTCCACAGCACTTGGAAGTCTAGTTACTGGCATTTGACGGATAATCGGTGACTTTTGGCTCCAGCTCATTCCTTCACGCTCTGGGCTTTGCTTCACATCACGTGACCAGAGAAAGAGAGAGTAATGAAATTCTCTGTGTAGTAGGCTATTAATCATGCTTATTCTTCTTTAATGATCTCTTTAGCTTGTGGCTTCAGTCTGTTCAGGAGGATTCTTAGCGTTACTTTACTTGGATGGCTGATCGGGCTGATGGTATGGTAGTTTTTAGCATAGTTGTAAGTTGCCTTTCTTCAGGAGACTGTTCAAGGTGTTGGCCACAGCCCTGTCCACTAGATTTTATTGCAGATAGCCAATAACTTCTCTGTCATGGCCTCTCCTCCTGCCTGGACCAGCTCTGATGGAATGTTGTGCATTCATGCAGAACATCTTGCGCGCTCGTTAAAACCAGCTCCGCCTTTCTTAAAAGGACATAGACGTCGGAATGCAGCTACCTTTTAATGGTGGCATTTCGTTGCATTAATACTCACCACTGGTAAAACTTGGAGCTCTAGCCAAGGAACAAAAAAATCATGTTCTTAGAGTAAGGCAATGACTAGGTATTACATTTGGACAATTGTTTGTTAACTTCCTTCGAGTTCACCAATCCCATAGTGTAGTAGACCATTGGGGCACCACTGAAGATTTTGCAACCAGCTTCCTCTATTCTTCACGGTTTTTGTCTTTTTATAGTTTCATCTAAAGGTCTTTGAAGGGAGTGGAGTCAGTACTTGGGCATGATTCCCTCCACTGGTGTCTACGTGAGGGCTCAAACCTGCGCCGTCCCGATCACCAGCCCCACGCTCTAACCATTAGTCCCCCCCCCCCCCCCCCCCCCTGCCTTTGTATTTACGTGCTAAACATAACAGTGGACGTCTATAAAAGCATTCAACACTTAACTGTTGAAAAACTTGTCAAAACCGCAGAGAACAAACTACAAACAGCCAGTGTATGTATGCTTCCTGGTGACTGCAAATCAATGGACAGGAGGATGTGCTCACTTTATGAAAATTATTAGATCCCACTGGAGTTCTGAGCATGACAGCAAATCGAAAAACCGCACGTCAATTATGGATAGCTGTTTGGGAGTTTGACTGATTGAGATAAGCTGATTATTGTTCCCAGGTATTCTCGAAATTGGAGTCTTTTATTTTCATACCGATATGGACGGAAGTAAAACGCCAGAGACTGGCTGCTAAGTTTACAATGCTCGTGTGGAACTTTTTGTAAGCAAAATGTATTGTTATGTATATCACTTTCAGTCACAGCAGATGCTCTGTATAAAATTCGGACTTCTTTCCCTGGGGAAAGCGTGTAGCTACAAGAGCAGTGACATTCTTTTTTTGTTTTGCTGAACTGTTCCTGTCTGTATCGTATTTCTTTCTCTACGGGAATGCTTTTTTGTACAGAATTGTGCCTGAATAAAAACTTTGTTGGTATGGGATCTTTTATATGCACTGAACTGCGTTTTTGCACATGGGATGGGGCTTCTTCTCTCATCCAAAGCATCGGATCTGCACAGCAGTTTTTTCGGGGCTTTCACTAAAGAAGCAGAACGGTGGCTCTTAGAGCGCAATACCCATTGCTTCCTTTAAAGACAAATACAGTTGCAGCTTTCTTACAGACGATTAATGCATAAATGTATGAATACCATAAGAGACAATGTAACTGTTTTAACAACACGATGTTATGCTATTGCAGTTTTTGTCATTTATGTATTATAATGTTATTTTCTGTACGATTTCCGGGTAAATAAGGGTAAATAATGCAGACATAGTCTTTGTACTCAAGAATTAAGAAGGAGGGTGGCAGGACGATTAAGACATTCACCTGTCAAACAAGTAAAGCGTGAAGTTCTGGGCCTTGCCCTTTCTTCCAGTTCGACAAGAAAATCGAATTAAATGTCAAAGTCATTGAGCTGGGACTATAAAACCGAAGCTCATGTACGAACACACACGGAAAATCTTGCACACACGTTAAAATTTATTTCCGCCTTTTTGAAAGAGTATGCCATTTCGTGCCCGTAAGGAACGGATGACAAATTTAAGAAACGCAATGCACATGGTGTTGTGTTTAGACACCATCCCCGAAGTCGGAATGCATCTACCTGAATGTTGGAGGGTCGGTTGCATACGCAAAATTATCACCATTGTTGAACTTCGGAGCTGTAGCCAAGATATATTAAAAAAAAAGTACTCAGGAAGATCCAGGAGAAGCGTAGAGAACAGAACACGGGCCTGTAGGCAGCGTTCTTTGACGCCGTCAGCAATGTCAATCTCTAAAAGGTACTGATGCATCTTGGCTGACCCCCTAAGTTCCTTATCATCCTCCACAACTGCACAAAGGACAAATGGGTCAGGTCAAACACAACGGCTCTCTGTCCGACAGCTTTCCAATTGAAAATGGTGTCAGACAGGGATGCGTTCTTTTTTCCACCTTCTTCTCCTTCCCCTTCAGCAGATGCTTCTTATGGCAAAGAAAAACCTGGTAGACGGCATTTTACATCTGCTTCAGAGCAGATGGTAATGTCTTCAGAGCAGATGGTAATATCTTCAGAGCAGATGGTAATGTCTTCAGAGCAGATGGTAATATCTTCAGAGCAGATGGTAATGTCTTCAGAGCAGATGGTAGTGTCTTCAACCTGTACTGACTGCTTGCACAATCCCAGACTACTGAGGAGCTGATCACTGAGTTGCTGTTTATCGATGACTGTGCCCTTCTTACCAACACACGGGAAGCATTTCAGACTTTCTTAAAAGCCTTTGAAGAAGTTAGAAGCGATTTACTGGCCTCTCCCAAGAGAAGCCCACCACCAATCAGCATTGACAGCAATTCTCTGAACGCATCGGAGCAGTTTATGTACTGAACAACTTTAACAACAGACTTGCCCGAGCGAGCAATGCTTTGGCGCTGCTGTCAGTTTCTCCCACTTTCACTGCTATTCATTCCATCCCAGCCCAGATTGGGCCAGCTGGTGTTAATTATAGCAGGAACTGACCACACTTGGACTAGGTTAAAGGAAGGGGCGTGCTAAATTTAGCACTGAGTGATGTTGGATTGCGCGCTGTGTTGGATGCCTGCCCAAGAAAGTAGTGCAGAATTTCCCCTCTGCCCCTGTACAATATCGAAGTTTACAGAGCTGTGATAGTTTTCTACCCTGCTGTATGGTTCAGAAACTGGTTCATAACTGCAAGCAGATGGGCTGTTGGAGCTTTTGGTATAACGCTGCTGTGTTTCATCCTTCGCATCGATGGTGTTACGTATTTGAAATGAGTAACCTCTGTGATTTTGAACTTGTGGTGAACGCCAATGGAGTGGCTGAAATTGATAAAAGGGTAACAGCCTTGTTAGGGACGTGGTGGTCTGTGGGGCTATCTCACCTCACCTATCCCGTAGTCCCGTGGACTGTGGGGCACCAATGAAGATTTTGCAACCACTATAAACAACATGAAAGAAAATGAAACACCACTCTACATTCATCAAAGGAGAAAGGATTTTCTAAAGTTGGAATATGGCTACTTGTATGGCGAGCAACTGTGAAAACAGCCATACACGCAAAGCTGCTCATCCAGCGTGCGCTTACGGTCACACGGCGATTTCCAAGTGTGGCGAGAGAGTGAGGGGGATATTAAGCTCCAACAACAACAAATAAGCCCGACTGCTACCGCTGGAGTAAACAAAATAGAGTAGTTACTTTCAGGTATGTGACATTGGCTGCAAAACACGTTGAAAAATGACTCAGGCACAGGTGAGGGTATGTTGCTGGTGTTGTTGTTGACCTTGAAGCCAGCAAGACGCTCATCAGTTCCCATCACACAGAACACCCAGTCTGCCAGCACTGAAAGTCCACACTGTCACTGCAGATAAATGACTGGGCTCTCAGGTATGAGCGAGAGAGAGGGAGAGAGAGAGAGAGAGAGAGAGAGAGAGAGAGAGAGAGAGAAGAGAGAGAGAGAGAGAGAGAGGAGGGAGGGGGAGGCTGAGGGGGGTTGGAGAACTGGAGATAGTGCTTTGCGCCTGCATCTCATACTAACCGCAGTTTGTGAATGATTTCATTTCTTTCTACAACTGGAAATATGTGTGCCTATCCTACTTTTTATTTGTGCATGTGCTCGCGCGCGCGTGTGAATGTGTGTGCGTGTGTGTTTGGGTGTGGTGTGTTGTATGTGTGTGTGTCTGTGAATCTTGTGTGTATGTGTGAGTGTGTGTGTGTGTGTGCGTGCGAGTGTGTATGTGTGTGTTCGCGCGCGCGCGCGTACGTGCACACACATACATATACAGGGAAGAAAAGCAGACACCAACAGTGAGAGAGAGAGAGAGATAATGACAATGACAATTTTTTTTATTACGAGGATAACTCATGTGCTTTTTTACACGTAGTCCCCGCCCGTAGGGATACATTTTAATAATAAACCCAATACTCATACTCTCACACTGTAGAAACAAAGGAAACAAAATTTAAGAAAAACAACAAATAAACAAATAAACCCAAAACCCCAAAAAACACCCCCCACCCCCCCCAAAAAAAAAAGAAACCAAACAAACAAACAAACCAAAAAACAACAAAAAGCCCCCACCAAAAAAAAAATACAAGGACAAAAAAAAAAAACATTTTTAAAAAAGAAAGAAAAAGAGAGAGAGAAAAACCCAAAAAGCCAAACTTATAAAGTCATAAAAATGAACATCTTCACATTGTAAAATGGTACACATAGTTGTTACATGTAACAATAAGATATTGGAGAGAGAGAGAGAGAGAGAGATGGGGGGGGGGGGGTGAGGGGGATCCTCTATCACTTCCTAGCCGCTGGATGGAATGCAAGGCATACCTCCCTTTGTCACACACACAAAATGTCTCCAGTGTTTGAAACTGTTTATCGTTTTGCGATGAATATTCTTGCTTTTCAGCTCCTGATTGTGTTAATATATTCTTCTGTTTGTAATCCTCTATACCCCAAAAGGGCAAAAGGAATTGAATCTTGAATCTTGAAACTTGTGTGTGTGTGTGTGTGTGTGTGTGTGTGTATTTGTGTGTGTGTGTGTGTTTGTGTGTGTGCGCGCGTGTGTGTGTACTGTGTTTGTGTGTGTAGCTTATAAAAAATCGGCAGGTGTAACTTTTTCTGTATTCTAGTCGCTACTGCTGCTACTAAGCCTTCAGTTCAGTCCCCAAGCTATACAGTAATGCCAACACTTTGGGGTAAAACAAAGAGAATATTCTACGGGGTCTTTTACCCACCTTTGCTCTCAACGTTTCACTATCAATTTTTAAAGCCACATTTAACAACAATAACAACACGCACACACGTGCTCGAACGTGCACACACATATTCATACACAAGGAAGAAAAACACGCGCGCGCGCGGACGGAGAGAGAGAGAGAGAGAGAGAGTCACTTCCTAGCGACTGGATGTAATACAATACAATACATACATACCTTTGTCACAGATGACAGACCAAACGTCTCCAATACCGCCTGTCCGGGAATGTGCTGACCAGTCACTGAGGTATAATTATAGCTGGGATAGGGAGGGGGGGAAGGTCACAGTATTATTGTCACCGAGAGAATGGTCACCCGCCACAGAATAGATGTGACAATGCGGCTTGTGCTTGCATATCATCATCATCGTCGTCGTCGCCGTCATCACTACCATCATCATCGTCGTCATCATCATACCATCAACCGCCGTCGTCATCATCACCATACCGTCATCATCATATCATCATTGTCGTCATACCGCCATCATCATCATCATCATCACCATCGGCGTCGTCATCATCAAACAACATCGTCATCATCGTCACCATCATCGTCATATTATCACCACCAGCATCATCCTCATACCATCATCATCATCATATTTATCATCATCATCAACTACAACATCATCATCATCGTCATCATCATCATCATCATCATCATCAACCTCATCATCATCAACCTCATCATCATCATCATCATCATCATTATCTCGCATGTAATTTTATTCGTCTTAGCAAAGGGATCAACAGTAAACTTCCTGTCATAAAGATGGATAGAAAAGTTCCGACATAGCAGCATCCTTACACCATACCATCCTCCTCCTCATCGCCGCTGGTCATGCAACACACGAAAATGTCTGCGATTCCGTGACCCCTGTTGCTCTGAATACAATTAGGGTGACCTCACTACATTCCTGTGCCTGTGGTGAGTTTGTGTCAAAGCCTTTTGGGATTTGAAGTTTTGGGGGAGAATGTCGTTGGAGGGACGTTGTGATGATTGCCACCCCGGGTGCGTGTCTCAGTCGGTGTGACTCCATTAGAAGGGAGCTCAGTAGGTTATGTCCTGCGTATGGTAGCTCAGAACAGACATCAATGAACGCCACCAAAGCGACCCAGCAGCAGTGCAGAGTCTTTCTGGCTGGTGACCTCACTGCAGCTTGACATTGATAAGCTTTCCATGGACTTATGACCCTGAGGGGTCGACATGACGGACCTAGTAACAGCTGATAATTGCAGAGGTGAAAGGAGTGGTCTGGGAACAAACAACAGGACAACAACGTCCACAGAAGATGAAGCAGCATAAAAAAAAACCCAGCCAACCAGCCAACCTACCAACCAGCCAGCCAGCCAACCAGCCAACCATCCAACCAGCCAACCTACCAACCAGCCAACCTACCAGCCACCACCAGCCAACCATCCAGCCATTCAACCAAACAAACATAAAAAAAACAAAGAAAAAAAGGACACTAGCTTTTGAAACACTGGTTGGCTATGACTTCCCAGGGCCCCAGTTTACTTTTTTTATTATATTCTCAGGTAGCCCAACTGTGCGACGTAACAGATTAGCAGCCCAAAGGCGAATTCGCCTTCATGTGGGGAACACTTCAGGCTTCCCCCGGCTCCCCTGGGGGCCGGTTAAAATCCAAGTGAAAGATCCCTATCGCTTCCAAAATTGGTGTGACACACATGCGATAAAACAACAATACTGCTGCTGTGGCGGCGGACAAAGCTTTACAAAGTTATAGAGGTCCCTTTGGGGTCACATCTCTTGTCACTAGCAGAGACATAGGCCCAAACCCTGCCTGACATCCCTGAAAACAGTCAGGTGTGAACTAAACCGATATTTGTCCCATTAAAGGAAAAAAGTGACCGTAGCTAGATAAAAATGTACAGTCCATGATAAGCGTACAATGGACAAAAAGGCACATGTATTTTTCTCTTGAAGACAAAAAAAATTTAAATTGCCAGGGACGAAAAACTGGAAACGTAACTTCGCTGACGTGGCCATCAATCTTGTCGCCGAACAAGGTGCAGGCTTACCCTACACACAACACAACAAGCACAGCACAGCACAGCACAGCACAATACAGCACAACACACACAGCACAATACAGCACAACACAAGCACACACAACACAACCAGCACGCACAATACAGCACAAAAACACACAGCACAGCACAATACAGCAAAACCACAGCACAACACAGCCACACAATACAGCACAACACAGCAACACACAAAAACAACACAGCACAAAACAACACAGCACAGCACACACAATAAAAAGCACAACACAGCACAACAGAAACAATACAAGCACAGCACAGCAAAACCCAAAACACAGCACAGAACAGCACAACACAGCACAGCGCAACACAACACAACACAACACAGCACAACACACAGCACAATAAAAAACACAAAAAACCAAGCACACACAGCAACAGCACAAGCACAGGTAAAAACCACAACACAGCACAATACACCCACAGCACAACAAAAAACACCGCACAGAAACAGCACAGTACAACACAACACAACAACCACATTGCCAGTCTTTGCGGCACAGTCACCCTGTGTGGTGACAGAAATGTATAAGGCCCCCATCTCAAAAGATGCTACGGCTTGAAGCACGTGGTATGTGCAAGATTTGAGCAGTGACAGTGTGAGTGAATGAGTGGTTGGGCGGTGAGTAAGTGGGGTGGGTGAGCGAGTGAGTGGGTGAGTGGGCAGGTGAGTGAGTTAGTTGGTAAGTTAGCTGGGGTCGTTAGAGTTTTAAGTTAACTTGGATAGATAGATAGATAGAAGATAGAAAGAATTTGATAGAAAGATAGATAGATAGATAGTAGATAGATAAAAATAGATAGATATAGATCTAATCATTCTCTTGCCAGATTTTTAAATTTTTTTCTTTTAAAACTGGCATCGTTAGGAGACAGAAGCCACACACAAAAAGATCCGCTGCATAGGGCTCAGTGTACCGTTTTTGACCTCAGGGTTGGCAGTACCAACCCGGGGCGTCAACTTTTCTCTCCTTGCTGCCCTGTGGAGGAGTCGTGTACACAGTAACCTGCAGTCCTGTCCTAGGAGGGGCGCCGCCCGTCCTTTAGGGTCTGTGGGCGACACTGAACAGCAGGGTTTATCCTAGTCCATCCCCAACTGGGATGAATGAGCAAGGAAAAGGAAAGAACCTTTGCATTGCTTTTTTTTCTTGGGGGGTTTTCGTGTTGTGTGTGTGTGTGTGTGTGCGTGCGTGCGGCGTGCGTGCGTGCGCGCATTCATGTGTGTGTGTGTGGTTGTGTTGTTGGGGTTTTATGTGGGAGGGTTTGGTGGGGGGGTGGGGGGGAGGGGTTGGGGGGGGGGGGTCAGAACCATGTTGTGTGATTTAAAATTCATTTTTATATTCTATTCTTTTTATATCGAGGATAATTGAATAAGCACATGTGCTTTTTTACTCAAATCCCGGTGTGTATGGGGTTTTGTAAATTTTGTCATTTATTCCCACCGGCACACAATGGCCTACTCTTACGAAAAGCGGAACAGGATGTAACGTGTGCGCAAGATTTTCTCGGCCGTTCGCACACGGGCCTCGGTTTTTAGTCTCACCCGGGAAAATTTTTGGGGGAGAGTGGAGTCTGCACTTAAGTGTAAAAGTTGTATTTTGGCTGGAAACTGAATTTTATGATTGGAATTGACTTCTGATGTGTGAATGTCTTTAACCTGTACACTCCCTTCCGTTCCCTCCGCTCTGCTGCAGAAAACCCTGTGCTTACGAATATCTATATTTATAGCTACTCTTTGTGAATAACTGGTCCATCAAATGGAATGACCTCCCTCTAAGCGCCTCCCTTTATCCAAAAGCTACTTATTAAAACTTTAAATCAACCTCAAGATATACCTATTTTAAAAAAAAACCTAAGACTTTCCTCCCTATTCCATGTATAACCTGTCCCTGACTTCAAACACCGAATCCCCAACACCCTCCCAAAATTTTATAACCCGCGCGGGGGTGTGTGTGTGTGTGCGTATGTGTGTTTGTGTGTGTGTGTGTGGTGGGTGTGGGTGTGGTGTGTTCTCTACATTTAGCAGTTTCTTTTCTATTGTCAGGAAATGTTTTTAAACATTTGCTTACGACAAAGAAACCCCGTTAGCTTCTATTCTAAATACATTATCCTGCAGAGTTTGAGCCATATCTGCATGTAACGGGGAAGGTGTGCTCACCTGGGTGAAAGCTGTCATGACGAATGGGTGGTGTATTGTTATCACAGTGTGCATGCTGCCTAGAGGAGGTTTCCTCTTGTATCCAATCCCCCCCCTCCCCACTCTGACAAAACCTACAGATGTTGGAAATTTCCGTTCGTACCCCCTCCCAAAAGTAGACCAGATATACTCTAAACCCAGGAACATGACAGGAAAACAATAAAACATGATGTAAATCAATTTCTAGAAATACTGCCCAGTGCTGCAGAAAGTATTACTGAATTTTCTGTAGTGGTTCGTTTCACTGTTTGCAGACTCCGACGCAAGCAGAGAAGGCAGTCACAATGCAGTCTCTGCACTGTCTGTTGAACATCAACTTTATTTTGTAACACTTGCCCTGCAAACCACTCGGCGACATGACTGACAGCAGGAGCAGCAATACAGCACTGCTAACCCATGCCACACACAGTGTCCCTCAGGGCCAGACACCACAAGCTGGTGTTGACGGGGCAGCCAATAGCTCAGTATTCATACTTTTAACGTTTTCTAAAATGAAATTTTGAAAAAGCCAATAAAAATTGGCCACAAATGACTCTTGCAGATCAATTTACAATATATATAATAAATATATAAAATTATATAATATTATATATATATTTTATAAAAATAGTGGTGTGTGTGGGGTGGGGTGTTGTGGTGTGGTGTTGTGTGGGGTGTGTGTACAATGAGAACAACACAAAAAAATAAATAGTTTATTCATTTTTCTGCCACATTAATCACGGTAACTGAAATTGTGATGGGAAGCGGCGGTAACCTAGTGGTAGACACTTGTTAGAACACTAACACATAATGATTTAGGACAGACCAACAGGACGAAATGTCGAAAATCTTCAATATATCGTTTGCCACGTTTGTTTACCAAATGGGTCTTCTAGTTGCTGGTTTGAGCGGTTCAACTGAGACGCTTCAAGGGGTTCGTGTGTCAAGTCAGGTCAAAGTGGATGTCAAACTTTGAATCCTATATGGTACTTTGAATAAGCAGTGCATTTGCTTATTTCGTCATAACATCCGTCTATATTTCTTAATGTGTATAAGGCGGGTGTGTGTGTGTGTGTGTCACAGTGTGTGACAGAGGGGCAGATACACAAAGAGAGAAAGCATGTATCGGTGAAGCAGAACGAAAAGATTTGTACTGCGCCTCGCTCACCAGCACGCCCACCTGAATAACTAAACTGCAAACACAGGCACACACCAGACAAGGAAGAGAGAGAGAGAGAAGGGGAGAGGAGGAAGAGAGAAGAGAGAGGAGGAAAAAGAGAGAGAGAGAGAGGAGAGAGAGATTTGATTTGATTGCTAAGATGTGAATGTCAAAGGAAAGGAGGGGGGGGGGGGGGGGGGGAGATAAAACCCCAGGGAGGAGGGGGAGGGGAACGGGGAAAAAAGCTGCCGGGCAAGTCCCCCCTTGGCAAAAAGCTGACCAATCAAATGTCCCAGCTCGTTGGTTGCTAGGCCGACTGCGTTGTGCGCGTGTCTCGTGCGCTACGCCATCACAAGTGTCGTGTGCAAAACAGGCCTCAAAACCAGAGCTCACCCAGGGTCTGAAGGTGAGAAAGCCGCAGTAAAAAAACCATCTGCCACAGCATAATACGAGTTTCCGTCCACCCTCAAAATACACAGCATCTTTCCAAAGGTCGACAGTTGATTGCTTTGTCAGCGTTTTGCCAAACTTTGTGCAGCGAAAAGAACAAGGAAGCAGCATGAAGATGTTCATGCCATATGCCTTCTCCTGTGTTTTTTTCAGGTATTACCTTGGGACTTGGCCCCGTCATTG
>CM054148.1:14422570-14441823 GCA_028751875.1 Rapana venosa | reverse complement strand
GTTTATGTACGCGGCCAATCCATAGAAGGCTGGCTCTCCTTGGAGCATGTGTGGCAATCACTGGTCCTAAGTGGGCCTGCATAACCTTAGCTATGACCTCTAAGCTATTCCAACCCTTCCCCAATTAAGGACTTACTGGATAGTGTTCCGCCTAGTTCACTTCAGTACAGGCATCACAGATACCATCAAAGGGAAGCAAGCGCCAGCAGTGCAGTGCCATTTCCTGTTGCTGCCCTGAAAGTGGCGTAGCTGGAGGCGTGGTTTTGCTTTCTCAGATCAATAACAGATACACGAACTTAACTGAAAATATGGAAATAGAATGAAATAAAAGACAGTAAAGTTTTAGAATGGTCTTTTGAAAATGTGCTTGATTTTGGAAAAATTCCCATGTACCACCCCCTCCTCCTCCTCCCCCCCCCCCCCCCCCCCCCCACAACGGGAGTGCGTGACAGCGCGCCATGTACAATGTGGGCCTGAAATATGTGCCAACCCCTTTTGGAGACATTCATCGGCCTCTTGAACAGAAACAACGCAGGACAAGCCTGTAGTTGATACACACGCGACACTTTCATTGTAAAGTCAAATATCTGGACAGAAAGAAGCACGAAGGAACGAATACTATTTCGAGAGGGTAATCCGCAGTGTACAAATGCTTTTTTTACACATTTTTCCCCCTCATGGACAGGGGGAAAGTAGAAAATCAGGCAGCAAATCACAACAAGGATATCAAATGCATGGGGAAAACACTGCTGCAAGTTGAATTGTTCTGGCGCTGTTTGAAGAAAGAGCGTGACCTAGTGGAACTGTTGAAACTGAATACGTGTGTGTCACAGATCCGATTGTTGGTAAAAAATAAATACGTCAAATTGAATTACGCCAACCCTCGCCCCGAATTTTCTCTTTGAAATAGGTGAAAGCTTTGCCTAATACCCCCCCCCCCCCCTCTCTCTCTCTCTCTCTCTCTCTCTCACACACACACACACACGCGAACACACATACATCATCATCAGCTACCAATAATTATGACAAATTACCGGAAAGCTAATGTATATGAAGCTGGTTACAAAGAAGAGATACAGAAGTAAATATTAATACAGAAAAAAGAATTTGGAAAGCCAAGACTTCATTAGATTGCTAAGTAGCAACATGATTCGGGGAAATATTGACACAGCTATGGATTTGCTCACAATGATGTATCTGTTGACCAGTGCTGATAGGAATCCAGCCGATGCATGCTAGTAATAACTGTTAAGAGAGAGCAAAAACTCAATCCGAATGGTTTGATGCTGAGTGTTATCAAGTTACAAAGGAAACTACAACAGCCTTGAATATTTTTTAGAAAGACAAGAAATGATGATAAGAGAATTGTTTATGTCACAACACGAAAAAAGTACAGTTATTGAATTCCAAACGGCAAGCCTTCAGAAAGCAAAATGTCTCTCACCGCAAATATGTTTAACTCAGCACTTTTCTGGACAGAAAATTCATCGCTGTTTTGTGATTAGAGATAAACTAAAAGACAACACACATAATGCAGACTGGGTCAATTATCTTAAAATGGTTCAAAGCAATGAAACTTTGCTTAATCAGCGTGCACAGTTTGTCCGAAGAGAGTGAAGAGGTATCTGAAGAAGAATGGAGTAGAACTATACGAAACTTACGGAAACGCCTGTGGCATTGCTGAAATTACAGTTATTTGCCTGTTTGGAGTGTCCATTATCCAACAGACGTTTGCAGAGAGCATTTAATCAGTGAAGAGGAAGAAAAAAGCAACATTCTTATACCACATGTTTACCTTCCTCGGCTACAGCTCCCAAGCTCATTGTTGAGATCGTTGAGATTGTTGACCATTTTTGCCTGCCATTAAGGGAGCTGCTCTCCGACTTCGGGGATAATTATCTTAACACGACACCAGTGTGTACGCGTTCTTCTCAACTTTGTCAACCGTTCTAACCAGTACGCAATGGGCCCGTCAGATGACGAGCACCCCGTGTGGATGTGGGGACCTGTCAGTATAAATAGCACCCCCACCCTCAAGAAATTCTGTTCTGGAAATTCTCTCTTTTCCATCCCTCTTTGCTCCTTTTCTTCCCTTCACTTCCTTCTTGTCTATTTTCTGCTTTCTTGGTCCATTTTTCTACTGTATGTGTTAGAAAGACTTTTTTTTTAAAGTAACTATGCTCTCCCATGCCGAAATCGGATGTGCTGGGCCGCACAAGCACTTTCGCTTGTATGACAGACAAACAACAACTGCTGTCTGAGCGTTCAAAAATGGAGAAAGAAAAAGAAGATGACAAGCTTCCTGTCTACTAGGTTATCCCGGTACGACTGTCAGTTGGTGCTGAAATAGTGTAGGGTAAGTTGCTTGTGTGATCAAGTAGAAAGAACAGTCCTCGTGAACATGGCAATAAAATCACTTTCACATGTTTGCATAACACATCGTTAAGTTTGTCTTATTGCATATTTGAGTGGAAAGGAAAAAACCGAATAAACACAGCAAGTTTGTTGGAATTACATCAATGTTATAATTATACAGCACTGCAACATATTTAGTTATGGCAAAGTTTCATAATGATAAATGTATCGTGTTGTATGTTGGAAGGCGAGGAAGGGGTGGTACATAACTCCGTTTTGCTGTTACCACAGTATATCTGAGAGCAAGCTTGAACATGCATGGAGAACTAACTCTGTGATCCGCCAAATCTTGTAAGTTCCTTAGCAGACCTCTGTATCTTACTGCATGATGTGTGGTTTGGGCACTGCCCTTCTGTTACCAGCCTTTAGCCTGTCTCACCTCAACTAGGTATCTGCCGTATCGGGTGATACTTGGCTGGCTGTGTTGGGTTGTTTTTTGTCGCTTAGGGCTTTTGTGGTCTTCGGCTGGAGCTCCGAGGTTCAGCTATGGTGAGATCTGGGGTATGTGGTGGGTTTTTCTGTCCTAGCTGCATTTCGACTTCGGGAATTTCTTAGGTCTATACTGCCGGAAATTAATGTCTTGGCTTAAGCACAAATCTAATAAACCATGCTTGTTGTATGACTGTCTGTCTGTCCGTCTGTCTGTCTGTCATACCCCATTTTGTATGGTATTAATGGAGATGAGATATTTGGTGTGAAAATCTTTCTCGGGATAACAGCAGTAAAATGGTCGTACCTCCATTGACCGTTGGTCGGCAGCTCAGGTGGAGTGGTTTGTCAACTGGGGAATCATTGTCAGCGTCAAAGGCAGCACCAAGCATCAGCAGTGTGTGCAGGATATGACAGGGTTGTGCCTTGCTGACGAGTGATGTCATTTCGTGTTTTTTCCCTGTTTTTATTGCTGAACTGCTTACGTTTGAAGAAGCCACGTACTCTGACAGATCGCTGCTTATTCAGACGATTCACTGTTCACTGTTCACTGGTCCCATAACCCGCCAGGGTCGTAGGGGCGCTGCATGGTGGACGAACGGTGGACCAGCTGGCTCCACTTAGCGCGGTCGTTGGCGAGTGCCTGGGTGACACTGAAGTCCTCCTCTGTCCAATCACGGATGTCGTCGGCCCACTTTCTCCTCTGTCTGCCCCGTCTTCTCTTCCCCTGAACTGTTCCTTGCAGGATGGTCTTTGCAAGTCCTTCTGAGCGTGTTACGTGCCCATACCATCTGAGTTTCCTCTTTTTCGCCGTGGTCAGTAGGTCTTCATAGTCCCGCACTTGTTGAGTGATCATTCTGCGGACTTCATTGTTGGTGACATGGTCCTTGTATGAGATGCCAAGGAGCCTTCTGAGGCATCGCATTTCTACTGCTTGGATCCTCCTTTGTAGGTCTGCGTTCAGTGTCCATGCCTCACATGCGTAAAGCATGATTGAGGTGACTAGCGCGTTTAGTAACTTTACCTTGGTTCCGAGAGGGATCTTTCTGTCTCTCCATATGGTCTTCAGTCTTGCCATTGCTGCTGCTGTTTGTGCCGCTCTTGCTAGGATTTCGGTCTTCGATCCCTCCTCACTTATGATGGTTCCAAGGTACTTGAAATGGTCAACTGTCTCCAGTTCTTTTCCGCTGAGAGTGATCTCGGTGGTGATTGGCTGGGCACTGTTTGACATGAGCTTGGTTTTCTCGGCGCTGATTTCCATGCCGTATCGTGAGGATATTCGTCTAGTTGCTTCACTAGGTTGGCCACTATTCAGACGATATAAAACCGCAAATAGGTAATAACAGGTCACTCACAGTAGCAGCAGCAGCAGCAGCAGCAGTAGTAGTAGGAGGAGGAGGAGGAGAAGGAGGAGGAGTAGTAGTAGTAGTTAGTAGTAGTAGTAGTAGTAGTAGTAGTAGTAGTAGTAGTAGTAGTAGTAGTAGTAGTAGTATTAATAACAGTAGTGAGTAGTAGGAAGAGGAGGAGGTAGGAGGAGAGATGAAGTAGTGATAATAACAGACACAGTAGTAGTAGTAGGAGTAGGAGGAGGAGGAGGAAGAGGAGGGAGTAGTAGTAGTAGTAGTAGTAGTAGTAGTAGTAGTAGTAGTAGTGATAACATACACAGTAGTAGTAGTGATAATAACAGACAGCAGCAGCAGCAGCAGCAGCAGCAGCAGCAGTAAGTAGTTAGTAGTAGTAGTAGTTAGTAGTAGAAGTAGTAGTAGTAGTAGTAGTAGTAACAATATTACCTATTTAAAAAATCCTATGCAAAATAAAAACTCATGTTTTGAGTCTTCTTGGAACTTAGTTATGAAATTGGCCAACTAAGGAAAAAAGTAAGTTAAGTCATTACACTTCAAGTGAAAATCAATCTGCTTTGAATTAATTTCTAATGTGTTATAATTGTTTATCTAAGTACGTTGCATCTGCTAATACTTAGCATGATACTACCTATTTCAGTGTGTTGCATCTGCTAATTGCTTAGTATACTACTGCTTTACTTTAGTACGAACAACAGGTATAAAGTGCTAGCTTCTGACTGTAAACTATCGTTTGGAGCTCTTTTCTTCCTGGGCGGTTTAGTGGTTAGCTGGTTGATTGGTTGCTTGTTTTGTTGACTGGCAGGTTGGCTGGTTGGTTGGTTGGCTGGTTGATCGAATAGGTTGTTGGTTTTCTTGATTTGTTAATTTTACGGTTGGTTGGCGATGAGAAACTGTAAGCGAAAGATGGCTGGCAACAAGCAGTTTGAAAGGATTCGCTGTTCTTAGACTATCCTGAATGTGTAGTAGTGGTTGAAGCCAGGGGCTTCGTGTCCAAAGTCAAGAAGTTTAAGTCGCCAGTTTGAATGTCAGCAGCGCCTGGCTGATAAAACATTCCCTATCTTCCAGGTCGCTTCTGTGCACACCTATCAAGAGCTTGACTACCGTCCCTGTGCGCACAGTCACATTAACATACATTACATTATGATTATATCCCGCAGTCTCCCAGACCGTTATGTGACATGGCTACTGGTCCTCTCCCTCTTTCTCTGTGCTCTCACTCACCCGGAACACCAACCACCCTGGACTGCAAAGACAGGGTGGCTTTTCGAACATCTCATCCGCCGCAGAAAGCGGAAGATCCTACTCACGTTGATGTCCATGAGGCCCTTAACAGTTGATTATATGATGTACTTACATGGCCATAACTGATGTGAAACAGAGACTGTGGTTTGCAATCTTCGTGCATGAAGTTAGGCTGGCTACTTGGTTCGCGTGGTGAAAATGCATGGACACACAAACACGAATGTCAACAGTATAAAATAAAAATTTTAAAACCTTTGTATAAAAAGGGTGGCGCTGCTCTTGTGGCGTCGCGCTCTTCCCGGGAAGAGCAACCTGAATTTCACGTAATCTCGTGATTTAAAGTGGTATAAAATAAAATTAATAAATAAGATAAAAGTCTGAATGTATCTTCAATATGTGGAAAAGTGTATATTATTATGTGTACGGACGTATATTTAATTTATTGAATCGATTGGCTGGGTTTTTAAATAATTGACTGTAATGAAAGTAAATGATTGCATAAATACCTAAGGGATTTAGTTTATCATTAGCTTTCATTGTGGTTTGTATATGTTACCGATTTCTTAATGTTTGTTTCCCTTGTTTCCGTGAGGGCTTGGTGTATTGTCTAGTGACCCTAAATAATAACTTCCGAGTTCGAGTCTGTCCGTTATCTGTCTGATATTACCAAAAGTGGAAAGGCGTTAAAGTGCAGAACCACACATACACACACACACTACATGCGCCCGCGGGTGCGCGCGTGCAGGCACGCACACACGTGCACACACACGCACAAACGTGCGCACACACACACACACACACACACAAGAAATGGATGGAGGTGGGATGGAAGGGGAAGAGCTGTAGGAGAGTTTTCTTATTTCCCCAACAAACAAAACAACACACCTCCCCCAAAAAGGAAAAGAAACAGTAATGGCTTCAAGGGCACGTTTGCTGAAAAAAGCAGGCTGGAGATACTGGTATGTCACCGAAGACATACCCACTTACAAACCCGCCTACCTACCTACCTACCTACCTACCTAATCCTCACGAAAAGGAGTGGCCAAAGGGCGGAACAGATCCCAAACCAATGTCTGTCACCCTAAACCTGCGCGAGGCACCGTGGTCGAGTGGTTTAGGCGGTCAACTCGTGATCCAGAGGTTGCGGGTTCGATCCCCGCTCGGCTCGGTGTTGTGTCCTTGGGAAAGACACTTTACTCCTATTTTCCTCACTCCACCCAGGTGTACAAGTGGGTACCAGCTCTGCCGGGGACAGACTAGCGTCCTGTCACAGGGGTGGTGAAAAACCATCAGTTCGCTTAACGCTACAGAAACCGGGATAAGCTCCGCTCTATGGGCCTTCTGGCTCGAAAGAACATACTACTTTACTACTACTAAACCTGCGCCTCAAATGGCTGGAAGTTTCAGGTTTAACGCCACATTTTCCTTCAAGCAGGTCTTGCTTGATCACAATCGGCCAGCTGGCATCCTGCAGCCAATCAACGCTCAGTTCCAAGCTTCAGGTCATCTTGTGTGTGCCAGTCTGTGTGCCTCGCCAAAGTCGCAGCGACCTTTGTACGCTTTTTAAACCACGTTTGATTTAGTAGGTCTGTCTGTTGACACTGACAGGCTGGAAGGAAGGTAGAAACAGGTTTGAAGTGTCTGTCTGAAGGCAAGGTTGGAAAAGGATAGTGTGTCCTGATCGGGGCTTTAGATCATCATTATTGGCACGTAGGGCAGCAACAAATGTTCTCCACTCATATCAGCTTCTTTATATACTTCTTGATTGGATGCATGAACAGGAATGCATGTAGCTTTACGGTCTACGCTTTTAAGTTTTCTAAATAAAAACTTTGGTGTTCTAAAGAGCATTTCTCCTGCATAGGAAAGCTTAGAGGTGTTAAGGGAATAGGCGACGAAGGACAAGGACGCGGGGCGACAGAGAAAGGCTGACACGAAGACCACCCTGACCCTCTGCAAGGAGCGCTGTTCCCCACTGCTCTCCAAGTACAGATGCCGCCACTCTGAGAGGCGCCCAACAGCCCACGCGGCAACGGCGACCGTCTTTCCTGGCCAATGCCTGACTCTCCTGCCACCAAATCCAAGACATAGTTGTCTCCCTCTATTATCAACCACTGCAGCTCACTCAGCCGAAAGTCCCGAATTTCATTCTCATCCAGGAACTCCATGAGTTCACCCTCATGCAAAGGCGCAGAGAGAACATGCGGGGTGATTGGAATTCACCACCTACCAAGAGAATGCGTGCACACAGAACAGACACTCGGACACACACACACACACACACACCACGTGCGTGCGTGCGCGCGCGCGCGCTCGGACGCAGAGAGAGAGAGAGAGGAGGATGAGAGAGAGAGGAGAGAGAGAGAGAGAGAGAGAGAACTGTAAAACAACCATGCGAACCGTGACACTGCCCTTTGAAATCCTGGTTGATAAATCGGAATTACTTGATATTTTTCATAAATCTGCCAATATTTGTTTCCATTAATTTGCTTGTATGTGAAGTCAAAGCAATAGGTCTATAACTGATTTTACTTTTACTTTTATTTTACTTTGATTTTTATTTTTACAATTTCGGGTTTTAGAACTGGAACAACAATAGAGCTTTTGAACGCTATTGTAAAGCTCTCGTATTCTAGCATACGACAAACATCTTGTGCAAAAATGGAGACAACTTATTTTTAGTTTCTTCAAGTGGATCTGTGGTCTCGATGTTAGAAAAATGGCATTCAATGTTTTTTCGTTCCTCGGCTAGAGCGGAACCATGGAGAAATGTTGGTTATGCCACCACTCCCTTTTGCCCACCATGGAGGTAGCTGTATTCAGTGGTGGCATGAAAACACCTCACCAGTGGCCATGTGTTCTCATACATTTTGCCATCCGTTCCTACCGGCACACAATGGCTTACTCCTCCTAAAGGTGGAAAAGATTCTTAACGTGTGCGCGAGATGTTCTGTGAATACTTGCTCACAGGACATCTGTTTTCATTCTCATCCGAATGGCTTTCGGAGGAGTGGAGCCGGTACTGATGACACTCTTGGGGAAAACCCACAAACGGGTTTGGTGGTGGCTTGAACTCTGTGTGTGTGTGTGTGTGTGTGTGTGTGTGTGTGTGTGTGTGTGTGTGTGTGTGTGTGTCTGTGTGTGTGTGTGTGTGTGTGTACGTGCGTGCGTGCGTGAGAGAGAGAGGGGATAGAGAGAGAGAGAGAGAGAGAAAAAATGCTAGAAAAGAAGTGGGTTTTGTAGCCTTGATTTGAGAACAGGAGATGACAGGATAAAATGTAGAAGTTAATAAATTATGCTAAGTGTTGTGTTGCAGGCAGTGTGTACAGCCAGGTTGTGACTGACCCTTGCGGTGCTGGTAATTCATGTGACGCCACTCTGATCTGCGATAATGGCAACTGCAGTCAGTATCCACTACAGTCTAACACCTGTCAGAGAGGCAGTATCTCTGTCTCCCTCTTTTTCTCTTGATGTCTATCATGATAAGGAAAATTATAAGAATATTAATGATGATGATGATGATGATGATGATGATGATGATGATGATGATGATGATGATGTGGAATATATCTAGCGCTGGATCTTGTAAAACAACAAATCGAAGCACTCACATCCAAATCATTTATGCGCATGCAACCGTCCACAGATAGGATTAATAGATATCAATTTTTACACATGAGGGGCACACACACGCACACACCACACACACACACACACACACACACACACACACACACACACACACACACACACACACACACATACACACTTAGACAGGGTGATTAAATATGGGCGTGGTTGTTGGAAAGTATGAACAGATTATGATGGAGGCACGATCAAAGGTAGGAAAAAAGTGTTTTGAGGCTGGTATTTTTGATGAACCAAAACAGAGAAAGAGTGATGGACGACAATGGTTTGCTTGAATCTGGATGCTGGAAAGCACAGAGTATCTGCAGCTGAACGAAGGGAACGGGATGGAGTGTACAGGTGAAGACAGTTACAGAGATAAGAGGGTGCAGATATATGAAGAGCCAGAGCATAGAGAAAATACATAAATCTAAGAATCTACATCTTTTAGGAAATATTGACTATGTTTATTATGTTTGGTGTCAAATAAGTTTTGTTCTGACTTAATGGCAATAAAGTTTTGATTCTTTGATTGGAGACATTTGAAAACAGAGGGCACTCACTGATCTTATACTTCACGTTCTGTGAGACAGAGACAACCAGTGAAGACATCGCAGGAGAGGAGTGATTGGTTCAGATTTTTTTCTTCCTTAGCACTAGTCAAGCTGCAATGTTTGTTATGCTTTAAGGGAGGTGATGGAAGATGCTAGTAGACCAGAATTACAGTAGTCCAAACGTGACAGAATGAGAGATATGACAAGCTTTAATATTGCATCAGAGGACAGGTACTTGCAAATTGCATCTATGCTCCGTAACTGATAGGAGCAGGACGGGCAGGTCTGGGTGATAATGTTTTGCATAGAGACTGTTGTCGATCACAACACCTAGATATTTCAAAGAGCAAGAGGGTACGTCACACGAACATCTGGACTGGACAAGACTGTCCTACAGGGAACAGTACAAGGAGGGAGACGAAGAGACAGACAGAGGAAACTATGGGAAGACAACATCAGAGAGTGAACTGGCCTTAAGTGTAACGATTTGCTACGGAAAGCTGAGGACCACGGGTAGTGGAGCAGGCTGGTTATAAAATCTTCAGTGATGCCCCCACGGCCTACATATACGGTATGTATATATATAAATAAATCATCATCATCAATGCCTTCGAGCCTTATTGGCACGTAGGGCAGCAACAAATGTTCTCCACTCCTGGTCTGTCCTGGGCGAGCTTCCGGATGGTTCCCCAGGTATGTTGGAGGGTCTTCAGCTCTGTTTCGACAGTCCCATGCCAAATGTTTTTTTAAAAAGGGGTTAAAAAAAGGGGGCCGGGAAAAAAAAAAAATTTTGGGGGTTCCGGGGTTTTTTTTTAAAAAGGGGTTTGGTTTTTTTTTTTAAAAAAAAAATTTTTTAAAATTAAAAAAATTTTTTTTTTGGGGTTTTTTTTTTTTTTTTTTTAAAAAAAAAAAAAAAAGGGGGGAACCAAAAAAGGGGGGGTTTTTTTTTTTTCCCCCCCGGGGGGGGAAAAAAAAGGGGGGGTTTGGGGGGGGAAAAAATTTTTTTTTTTTTTTTTTTTTAAAAAAAAATGGGGCTTTTTTTTTTTTAAAAAAGGGAAAATTGAAAAAAAAAATTGAAAAAAGGGGTTGGGGGTTTTTTTTAAAATTTTTTTCCCAAAATTAGGGGGGGGCCGGGAAAAAAAGGGGACGGGGGCCCCCCTTTTCAAAAAAAGGGGGGGGGGAACAAAAAAAAAAAAAAAATTTAAAAGGGGGAAAAAAGGGGGGGGGGGGAAAAACGGGGAAAAGGGGGGAAAAAAAGGGGAAAACCCTTATTTTTTTCCCCCCAAATTTTTTTTTTTAAAAAAAAATTTTAATTTTTTGGGTTTTCCCCCGAAAAAATTTTTTTTTTCCCCCCCCGGGGGTTTGGGGCCCCCCCGCGGGGGAAAAATTTCCCCCTTTTCCCGTCGGGCAAGTTTTTTTTTTTTTTGGGGGGGGGGGCCCTTCGGTTTTTTGGGCCGGGGGGGTTTTTTTTCCCGGGGTTTTCCCTTTTTGGGGGGGGGGGGGGGAAAAAAAAAGGGGCCTTTTTTTTTTTTTTGGGGGTGTGTCCCGGGGTTTTTTTTTCCAATTTTTTTTTTTTTTTTTTTGGGAGGGGGGAAAAAGGGCCCCTTTTTTTCCCCGGTTTTGGCCTTTTTTCCCCAAAACCCAAAAAAAACCCCCCTTTTTTTTGGGGGGTTTTTTTTTAAAAAAATTTTAAAAAAAAGACGGGGTTTTTTAAAAAAAGGGGGGGGTTTTTTAAAAAAAATTTAAAAAAAAAAAAAAAAATTTTTAACCAAAAAAAAATTTCAAAAAAAAAAAGGGGGGTTTTTTTTTAAAAACCCCAAAAAAAAAATTTTTGGAAAAAAAAAAAAAAAAACCAATTTTTTTTTTTTTGGGAAAAAAAAAATTTTTTTTTTTCCCCAAAACCCCCAAAAAACTTAAAACCCCCCCCAAAGGGGGGGGTTTTTTTTTTTAAAGGGGGGCCCCCCCCAAAAAAAATTTTTTGGGAAACCCCTTCCATTTTTCGGCATTTTTTTTTTAAAAAGGTTTTAAAAAAACCCCAAGGGGGTTTTTTTTTGGGTTTTTTTTGGAACAAGGGTTAAAAAAAAATTTAAAAATTCCCCTTTTTAAATTTTAAAAATTTTTTTTTTTTTTGGGGGGAAAAAGGGGGCCAAGGGGGCCCCCAAAAAAATTTAAAAAATTTTGGGGGGCCCGGTTTAAAATTTTTTCCCAATTTTTTCCCCCCAAAAAAATTTTAAAAATTTGGGAAAACCTTTTTGGGTTTTTTTTGGGTTTTAAATTTTTTAAAATTTTTTTTAAAAAATTTTTTTTTTGGGGGGTTTTTTTTTTTTTTGGGGTTTCCTTTTTTGTCCCTTTTTGGGGGGGGGTTTTTTTTTTGGGGGGGGAAAAAAATTTTTTTTAAAAAAATTTGAAAAAAAAAGGGGCCCCAAAAATTTTTTTTAAAAAATTTTTTTTTTTTTTTAAAAAAAGGGTTTTTTTAAAAAAAAATTTTTTTTTTTTTAAAAAAATTTTTTTTTTTTTAAAAAGGGGGGGTTTTTTTTGGATTTTTTTTGGGGGGAAGTTTTTTTTTTGGGGGTTTTTTTTCCCCCAATTTTTTTTGGGGGGGAAACCCAAAGGGGGGGGTTTTTTTTAAAATTTTCCTTTAAAAATTTTTAAAAAAAATTTTTCCCCCCAAAAAAAAAAAATTTTTTTTTTTTAAAAATTTTTTTTTTTTAATTTTTTTTTAAAAAAAGGGTTTTTTTAAAAAAAAATTTTTTTTAAATTTTTTTTTTAAACCCGGGGGGGAAAAAATTTTTTTAATTTTTAAAAAACCAAAAAAAAAATTTTTTTTTAAAAAAAAAAAGGGGGGGGGAAAAATTTTTTTTGGGGAAGGGGTTTTTTTGGGTTTTTTTTAAAAAATTTTTTTTTTATTTTTAAACCCCCTTGGGGAAAACCCCCCCCCCCCCTTTTTTTTGGGGGTTTTTTTTTTTTGGGGGGTTTTTTTTTTTTTTTTAAAAACCCGGTTTTCCCCCCCCCCCCCCCAAAAAAAAGGGAAAAAGGGGGGAAAAACCCCCAAAAAATTTTTTTTTTAAAAAGGGGTTTTTTTTTCCCCCAAAAAAAAAAAAAACCCCTTTTTTTTTAAAAAAAAAATTTTTTTTTTAAAAGGGGGCCCCTTTTCCAAAAAAAAAAGGGGAAAATTTTTTTTTTAATTTTTTTTTAGTTGGGGAAAAAAAATTTTTTAAAAAATTTTTAATTCAAAAAAAATTTAAAATTTTTAAAAATTATTTTTTTTCCTTTTTTTTTTTTTTTTTTTTTAAAACCCCAAATTTTTTTTTTTTCCCCAATTTTTTTTTTTTTCCCCCCCCTTTTTTTTTTTTTTGGGGGGCGGGGCCCCCCCCCCGGGGGGGGTTTTTTTTTTTTTCCCCGGGCTCCCCCCTTCGGGGTTTTTTTGGGGGCCCCTTTGGGGGGCCCCAGGGCCCCCCTTTTTTCCCCTTTTTTTTTTTTTTAAAAAAAAACCCCGGGGGGGGTTTTTTTAAAATTTTTTTTTTCCCCCCTTTTTTTTTTTTTTTTTTGGGGGGTTTTTTTTTTTTTGTTTTTTTTTTTAAAATTTTTTTAAAAAAAATTTTCCCCCGGGAAAAAATTTTTTGTTTGTTTTTTTTTCTTTTTTTTTTTTTTTTTTTTCCCCCTTTTTCCCCCCCCCCTTTTTTTTTTTTGTTTTTTTTTTTTTTTTTTTTTTTTTTTTTTTTTTTTTTTTTTTTTTTGGGGTGGGGTTTGTGTGTGTGTTTTTTTTTTGGGGGGGGTGTGTGTTTTGGGGGGGGGGGGGTTTTTGGTTTTTGGGTTTTTTGGGGGTTTGGGGGGGGGGGGGGAAAAAAAAAAGGGGGAAGGGGGGGAAAAAAAAAAGGGGAGAAAAAAGGGGGGGGGGGGGTTTTGGGGGGGGGGGGGGGGGAAAAGGGGGGGGTTTTTTGGGGGGGGGGGGTTTTTTTTTTGGGGGGGGGTGGGGGGGTTTTTTTTTTTTTTTTTTTTTTGGGGGGGGGGGGGGGAATTTTTTTGGGGGGTTTTGGTGGGGGGGGGTGTGGTTTTTTTTTTTGGGGGGGGGTTGTGTGTTTTTTAATTGTTTTTTTTTGGGTTTTGGGGGGGGGGGTTTTTTTCCGGGGGGGGGGGGGGCCCCCAAATTGTTTTTTTTTTTTTTTTTTGGGGGGGGGGTTTTTTTTTTTTTTTTTTTTTTGGGGGGGGGTTGTGTGGTTTAGGTTTGGGCTTGTTTTAATTTTTTTGTTTTTTTTGGGGGTTTTTTTTTGGGGTTTTTTTTGTTTGTTTTTTTTTTTAAAAAGGGGGGGGTTCCCGGGGGGTTTTTTTTTTTTTTTTGTTTTCTTTTTTTAAATTTTTTTTTTTGGGGGGGTTTTTTTTTTTTTTTTGGGGTTTTTTTTTTTTAATTTTTTTTGGGTTTTTTTTTGTGTTTTTTTTTTTTTTTTTTTTAAAAAAATTTTAAAAAATTTTTTTTTGGGTTTTTTCCTTTTAAAAAAAAAAAAAATAAAACCAAAATTTTTAAAAAAGGGTTTAACTTTTGGAATATTAAAAAATTTTTTTAAAAAAAAAACCCGGGGTTTTTAAAAAAAGGGTTTTTTTTCCTTAAAAAAAAAGGGGTTTTTTTCCCCCGGGGGGAAAAATTTTTTTTGGGGGGTTTTCCCCCAAAAAATTTTTAGGGGGGGGGAAAAAAAAAAAATTTTCCCCCCCCCTTTCCCGGGGGGGGTTTTTAAAGGGGTTTTTAAGGGGCCTTTCCCCCCCCAACAGGGGGAAACCCCCCGGGGGTTAACCGGGGGAAATTTTTTTTTTTTTTTTTAAAAATTTTTTGGTTTTTAAAAAGGGAAAAAAATTTTTTTTGGGGTTTTTTTTTTTCCCCCCCTTTTTTTTTTTTTTTTAAAATTTTTTTAAAAAAAAACCTTTTTTTGGGTTTTTTTTAAATTTTTTAAAAAGGTTTTTTTGGGGTTTTTTTTTTTAAAAAAAAAAGGGTTGGGGAAAAACCGGGGGTTTTTTTTGGGGGAAAAAGGGGGGTTTTTTTCCTTTTTTTCCCGGGTTTTTTTAAACCCCCCCTTTTTCCGGTAAATTTTAAAAAAAAATTTTTTTTTTTTTTTAAAAAAAAATTCCCCTTTGGGGGGTTTGGGTTCCCGGGAACTTGGGGGAAAAAGGGGCCGGGGGGGAAAAAGGGGGGGGTTTAAATGGGGGGAATTTTCATTTTTTTTCCCCCCAAAAAACCCCCCCAAATTTGGGGGTTTTTTTTTTGGGGGTTTTTCCGGGGTTTTCCCTTCCCCCCTTTTTTTTTTTTTCCCCCATTTTTTTTTTGGGGGATTTTTTCCCTAAATTTTTTTTTTTCCCCCCCCACTTTTGGGGGGGTTTTTTTTTTAAAAGGGGGGGGGGGGTTTTTTTGGGGGCCCCCCCCAAAGGGGGAAAAAATTTTTTTTTTGGGGGGGGGGGGGGGGCCCCCCCTTTTTTGGGTTTTTGGGTTTCCCCCTTTTTTGGGTTTAAAAAGGGGGTTTTTTGGGGGGGGGGTTTTTTTTTAAAATTTTTTTTTTTTTTTTTTTGGGTTTTTTTTGGGGAAAAAAGGGGGTTTTTTTTTTTGGGGGGGGGTTTGGGGGTTTTTTTTTTGGTTTTTTTTTTTTTTTTGGGGGTTTTTTTTCCAACCGGGGGGAAAATTTTTTTTTGGGGGGGGGGTTTTTCCCTTGGTTTTTTTTTGGGGGGGGCCCCCCCCGGGAAATTTTTTCCCCTGTTTTTTTTTAAAGGGGGTTTTTTTTTTTTTTGGGGGGGAAATTAGGGAAAGGGTTTTTTTGGGGGGTTTTTTGGTTTTTCTTTTTTTGGGGGGGAAAAAAAAACCCGGGGGGGTTTTTTTTTTTGGGGGGTTTTTTTTCGGGTTTTTTGGGGGGGGTTTTTTTTTTCCGTTTTTGGGGAAAAAACCCCTTTTTGGGGGGGTTTTTTTGGTTTTGGGGTTTTGGGGGGGGCTTTTTTTTTAAAAAAAAAATTAGGAAATTTCCCAATTTGGGGGATTTTTTTTGGTGGTTTTTTTTTGGGGGGGTTTTAAGGGGTTAGGTTTTTCCCCAAAGGGTCCTTCTTTTTTTTTAAACCCGGGGGGTTTTCCCGTTGGTTAAGGGTTTTTTTTTTGGGGGGGTTTTTTTTCCCCCTTTGGGCCCCCTTTTGGGGGGCCCCCTTTTGGTTTTTTTTTCCCGGGGGGAAAAAAAAATTTTTTTTTAAAAAAATTTTTTTTTTGGGGTTTAAAAAGGGGGCTTTTTTTTTTTTTGGGTTTTTTTGGGGGGAAAAAAATTTTTTCCCCGGGGTTTTTTTAAAAAATTTTTTTGGGGGGGGGAAAATTTTTTTTTTGGGTTTTTTTTTTTTTTGGGGGGGAAAAACCCTTCCCGTTTTAAAAAAAATTTTGGGTTTTTTTGGGGAAACCTAAGGGGGGGGGTTTTTTTTCCTTTGAATTTTTTTTTTTTTTTTAATTTTTTTATTTTGGGTTTTTTTTCCCAAAATTTTTTTTTTTTTTCCCTTTTTTTTTTTTTTTTGGTTTTTTTTTTTTTTTTTTGGGGGTTTTTTTTTTTGAAAAATTTTTTCCTTTTTTTTGGGGTTTTTTTTTTTTTTTTTTTGGGGGGTTTTTTGGGTTTTTTTTTTTCCCCAAAGGGGTTTTTTTTTTTTTTTTTTTTTTTTTTCCCTTTTTTTGGGGCCCCTTTTTTTTTTTTTTTGGGGGGAAAAAAAGGGGTTTATTTTTTTTTCCCGGGGTTTTTAAATTTTTCCCCTTTTTTTTTTTAAAAAAAAAATAAAATTTTTTCGGATTTTTTTAAAAATTGGGGGGTTTTTTCTTTTTTCCCTTTCCTTTTTTTCCCCCCCTTTTAAAAAAATTTTTTTTTTCCCCAAAAAGGGACCCCCCCCCCGGGAAAAAAAGGGAAAATTTTTTTTTTGGGGGTTTTTTTTTTTTTTGGGGGGGCCTTTTTTCCCCCCCGGGGGGGTTTTTTTTTTAAAAAAAAAAAAATTTTTTTTTTTAAAAAAAAAGGAAAAAAAAAGGGGTTTAAGAAAAAAAAAAAAAGGGGGGGGGGGGCGGGAAAAAAAAAAAAAAAAGGGGGGAATTTTTAAAAAAATTTTAAAGGGGTTGGAAAATTTAAAAAAAACCCTTTTTAAAAAAAAAAAAAAAAAACCCCCCAAAGGGCAAAAAAAATTTAAAAAACCCAAAAAAAAAAATTAAATTTTAAAAAAAAAACCCAAAAAAAAAAATTTTGAAAAGGGTTTTTTTTCCAAAAAAATAAAACCCTTTTTTTTTTTAAAAGGGGGGTTTTCCCCTTTTTGGGCGGGGGCCCGGGCCCCGGGGGGGGCCCCCACCCCCGGGGCCCCCCAAAACCCCCCCCCCAAAAATTGCCCCAAAGGGGGGGGGTTTTTTCCTTTACCCCCTTTTTTTTTTTTCCCTTTTTTTAAATTTATTTTTTTTTTTTTTTTTTCCCCAAAATTTTTTTTTTTAAAAAAAATTTAAAAAGGGGGGTTTTTTTTTTTTAAAATTTTCTTTTTTTTGGGTTTTTTTTTTTTTGGGGAAAAAACCCCGGAAATTTCCCCTTTAAAAAAATTTTTTTGGGGGGAAACCCCCGGGGGGAAACCCCCAAACCCCCCCTTTTTTTTTAAAAAAAAAAAAAAGGGGAATTTTAAAAAAAAAAAAATTTTTTAAAAGAAAAAAAAAAACCCCAAAAAAAAAAACCCAACCCGGGGGGGGGTTTTTGGGAAAAAGGGGGGCCGGGTCCCCCCTTTTAAAAAAAAATTTTTCCCCCGGGGGGGGGGGGGGGGAAAAAAAAGGGGGGGGGGGGGGGAAAAAAGGGGGGGGGAATTTTTAAGGGGGGGGAAAAAGGGAAGGGGGGGGGAAAAAAGGGGAAAAGGGGGGGGGGGGTTGGGGGGGGGGGGGGGTTTTAATTTTTTTTAAAAAAAAAAAATTTTTTTTCCCCCCAAATTTTTTTTGGGGGTTGGGTTTTTGGGGTTTTTTTTTTTAAAAAACCCCAAAAACCCCCAAAAAAGGGGAATTGGGAAAAAAAAAAAAAAACCCCCCCCCCCCCCCAAAAAAATTTTAAAAAAAGGGGGAAAAAAAAAAAAAAAAAAAAATTTTGGGGGGCCCCTTTTTTGGGGGGGGGGGGCCCCCCGGGTTTTTCCCCGGTTTTTTTTAAATTTTTTTTTTTTTTTTTTTTTTTAACCCTTTTTTCCCCCCCAACTTTTTTCCCCAAAAAAAAACCCCCCCAAAAAAAGCCCAAAACCCCCCCCCCCGGGGTTTCTTTTTTTCCCGGGGTTTTAAATTGGGAAAACCCCGGGGAAAAAAAAAAAATTTAAAAAATTTTTTTTAAAATTTTTAAAAAAAACCCTTTGTTTTTTTTTTTTAAAGGAAAATTTTAAAATTTTTTTTTTTTTTTCCTTTTTTTTTTTTTGGGGGGGGGGGGGGGGGTTTTTTTTCTTTTTGGGTTGGGGGGGGGTTTTTAAAGGGGTTTTTTTTTTTTTTAAAAATTTTTTTTTTTCCTTTTTTTTTTTTTTTTTTTTTTAAAAAATTGTTTTTTTTTTCCCCTTTTGGGGGGGTTTTAAAAGGGATTGATTTGTCTTTAAAAATTTCCAAATTTTATTATGAAAAAATTTTTTTTTTTAAAAAAGGGGGGGGGGTTTTTTTAAAAAAACCCCAAAAAAAAAAAAAAAAAAAAAATTTTTTTTTTTCCCCCTTTTGGGGGAACCGGGGGGTTCCCCCCTTTTTTGGGAAAAAATTTAAAAGGGGGGGGGGGGTTTTTTTTCCCCCAAACCAGGAGGGGTTTTTTGGGGTTTTCCCCCGGGGGGGGGGTTTTAAAGGGGCCCCCTTTTTTCCCCCTTTTTTTCCCCCCCAAGGGTTTTTTTTGGGGGGGGGCCGGGGAAAAAAGGGGTTTCCCTTTTTTTCCCGCTTAAAAACCCAAAAAAGGGGGCCCTTTCCCTTTGGCCCGGAAAAAAAATTTTTATTTTTTTTTTTTTTTATATTTATATTTATATTTTTAAAAAAAACCCTTTTTTTTTTTTAAAAAAAAAAAATTTTTTTTTTTTTTTTTTTTTTTAATTTTTTCCTTTTTTCCCCCCCGGGCCGGGGGGGGGGGGAAGACCCGGGGGGGGGGCCCCCCCTTTTTTCCCCCTCGGGGGGGCCCCTTTTTTTCCTTTTATTTTTTTTTTTGCTTTTCCCCCTTTTTCCCCCTTTTTTTTTTTGGGGGGTTTTTCCCCCCCCCCCTTCCCCCCCCCCCCCCCCCCCCCCCCCCCCCCCCCCCCCCCCCCCCCCCCCCGGGGTTTTTTTTTTTTTGGGGTTTAAAAATTTTTTAAATCCCTTTTTTTGGAAAAATTTTTTTTTCTTTCCCGGGGGAAAAAATTTTTTTTTTTTAAAAAAAAATTTTTTTTTTTTTCCTTTTTGGGAAGGGTTTTTTTGGAAGGGTTGGGATTTTTTGGGGGTTTTTGGTTAATTTTTTGGGGGGGCCCCCTTTTTAAAAATTTTTGGGTTTTGGGGGATGGAAAATTTTTTTTTTTTTGGGGCCCCCCCTTTTTATTTTCCCCGCCCCCCCTTTTTTCCCTTGGGTTTTTTAAAATGGTTAAGGGGGGGCCCCTTTTTTTAAATTTTTTTAAAAAAAATTTTGGGGGG
>CM054148.1:14310070-14415070 GCA_028751875.1 Rapana venosa | reverse complement strand
AGACATATAAAGTACTCACTCCTTCCTCAATGTATTAAGCTGCATTGATTTTGTAGCAAGCATCCACCTGTTGATGGACAGGTGATAATGGTAACCAGGCAGTTGAGTAGTTTATTCCTGGTTACATTAAGGGATTGTAACACAGGGGCTTTGTGTTTATTGTTGGAAAGATGTTGGATTAGATATTGTAAATTAGTGGAAATAGATCTAGTGTTCCATTGCATTAGTTTAAACAAGATCTAGATCGTGTAGGCATTTTAAAATGCAGAAACAATTTTTAAACAGGCAAGAAAGGATCAGGAAAAAGACAACGACCAACCTCTACAATGCAAAATAAAAGCAATATACTAAACTTATCTAAATTAACGATTTAACGTCCCAAAATGTTCCCTCTACATGCAAAAAGATAAACACTGCACACTAGATCTACTGTGGATATGAGTAAAAACTCCACTATAAGTTGGTGTACAAACTACCAGTCACATTTTTCTCAGCACGTCAAAGAAATTTGGGTGTTGTCTCTGTCGTCTCCACCAGGGGAACTGGTAACTCTTGGTAAAGAAATGGCCACTGGCGGAGGCTGGCTGTAGCTGGTAATCTTCAGAGACAAAGGTTGCAAAATCGACGTCTTGGTTTTCCTTGGGCTTTCCAAGACTAAAGCATGCACATGTCTGCCGATGTTTTTGGCAAGAATGCTGGACCCATGGAGTTTGGATGAAGAGAGTCTTTGGGGTTTATATTGACAAGAGAAATGAAGAAATTTTTTTTTTCAAATTAAACATTTCAGAAACAAGTAACAAATTTAAAAAAAATCTTCGACAGATGTGTGTGGTGTGGTGTGTGTGTGCGTGCGTGTGTGGTGTGTGTGTCTGTTTGTGTGTGGGGTGTTTTGTGTGTGTACGTTATCGTGTGTGTTTTGTGGTGTGTGTGTGTGTGTGTGTGTGTGTGTGTGTGTTTTTTTGTGTGGTGGTGTGTGTGTGTTTTGTGTGAGTGCCTGTTGGCGCACACATATGTGAAGAATCAAGAATCAAAAACTTTATTGCCATTAAGTCAGAACATGACTTATTTGACACCAAACATTTTAAACATATTCAACATTTCCCTTTAAAAATGTAGATTTTTTAGACTTATTATTTTGCCTATGCTCTGGGTTTTTCTGGAAAGTGCGGTTATATTCTTCATTCGTATAGGTAATACTGATGCCTGATTGGTCTTGATTTGACTTCAAAGATCCTAAATTTTAACAAACTGCCTGGGTGCGGGAGCAAGATGTCTCCCATTCTCAGTATATAAGTGGCATGAAGGAAAGAGCATTGAATGATCACTGCATTGTACATTGTCGTCTTTGCTGGTTTGATGTATGGGGCTGGTTTAACATCCTGTTTCAAAGTTTTCCCAGTACCTAGCTAGCTTAAATTAGCTAATTTCAGGAATTACTTTGTTTACCCAAGCATTCGTCATGACAGATTGGGCTACCTGAGTAATTTAATCCCCCAGTTTTGGCAAGCTGGGTACCATCTGTAATAATGCTTTAGGTGGTGATGGTTTCTGAAAAAAATGACAGTATATTGCAATGAAATACAGATAAAATAAATTTAATGGTGAATATTGTATTAATAAGTAGTTGGGACCAAAGAGCTTGCTATTTTTAAACTTACAAGATTAGCTTGGTTTATTTTGAGTATTTGAATCCCAACACTTTCGGCAATCTGGGTGTCTCTGTAATGATGCTTGAGGTGGTGATGATTTTTGAAATAAATGACAGTATATTGCAATGTATTTTAAGGTTGAATATCTGTTGGTTGTGCTGCGCCCTGCTCTGAAACCTGCTTGTTCCTCAGCAATGATGGTCTCTGCTTGTGGGTTCAGTCTATTCAATATTATCTGCAGCATGACCTTGCTTGGGTGGCATAAAGAGGCGATTGTGCGGTAATTATGGCTTTGTTGTAGATTTCCTTTCTTGGGGAGGGTGATGATGATTGACTGTGTCCATGGTGTTGGGCCCTTTTCTGTCTGCCAGATCTTGTTGCAGATTCTTAGTAGGGCGCTGATCATGGCTTCCCCTCCAGCTTGAACCAACTCAGCTGGAATGTTGTCAGCCCCTGCTGACTTTCCCTTGACTTCTTTTCGGAGGATAAGGTGACTGTCTGTGTCTTTGCTTGCAGGTACATTAAGGACTTCTGGATCTCCTGCGGTTCTATAGTTATACAGGTCGGAGCAGTATTCTGTCCATCTGTTCAGAATATCCTGATCGTCAGTGAGACACTTCCCATTTTTGTCTTGGATTGTTAAACCTTTTCCCTGTTTTGTGCTAGTCAGGTCTTTCACCAGCTGATATGCTTTCTTGCTATTGTTTTTCTTGATGTTCTCTTCAATGTCTTGGCACTGTTCACCGATCCATTTCTCTTTTGCCTCCGTCATGGACTTCCTGATTCTTTTGTTGACTGTCCTATATTGTTCTGCTCTTTCTTTTGTTTCATTTTTCTTTTTCTTCAACTCTCTACGCTTGTCGCATAGTTGTAGGATGTTAGGTGTGAGCAATGGTTTTTTGACTGGTCGGTGTTTGCCAAGAAGCTCGCTTGCTGTTTCAGTCACTGCTGTATTGAAACTATTCGTCAGTGTATCTATGTCTGAATCTATCACAGTGAGTGCTGCAAACTTTCCACCTATCCTTGCTTGAAAAATGTCTAATACCTCTGGGTCCTTCAGCTTCTCGAGGTCCAATTTGATCCTGCTGTTGTTCCGCTTGTGGATTTTCTTTAGACGTAGTCGGAAAGTCATCATCACAAGATCATGATCACTCCCTATGTCTGCTCCTGGAAAACTTCGTGTCTGTGCGATGTTAACGCTAGACTGAAACCGTCTTTTTCACCATGATGTAATCTACCTCAGAATACTATGTGAACGGTACCTTCAACATCAACAAGACCTTTACCACGTATTTATCGATTTTAAGAAGGTATTTGACAGGGTGTGGCATGCAGCTTTGTGGGCAACCATGAATTTGTACAGCATCAATGCAAACCTGATCAGAGTCATCAAACAGCTGTACAGCGAGGCCACCAGTGCAGTGTACTACAACAACAACATTGGAGAATGGTTTCGAACAGCAGTTGGAGTAAGGCAGGCTGTCTACTCTCACCCACTCTTTTCAACATCTTCCTTGAGAGAATCATGGCTGATGCACTGGAACATCATGACGGATCAGTCAGCATTGGTGGCGGAACGATCACAAACCTCCGCTTCGCAGATGACATTGATGGAATAGCGGATCAAAAAGAGCTTCCCACCTAACAAAAATTTGAATAAGGCCTTCAAAACATACGGCATGGAAACAGTGCAGAGAAGACCAACAGGACGCGGAAACTTAAAAGTAAGTACCTGGGACCTTTTATTAGACCGGGACCCAACCCAGAAGTAGTATGCATGACGCCAGACAATAACAGTTTTGTCAAAGCTAAACACCATCTGGAGATAAAAAAATACTACTTTTTCCCAAGTAAAACTAATGCGCTCCCTTTTCAATCCATATTTGTATGCCTGTGAATCATGGACCCTACTGCAGTTTTGGGGAAAGTCGGCGGGAATAATGTTTTGGGAACTCCTTGGCATCCCCTACAAGACCACATAAGCAACAAAAGGGTCATAACAAACCAGAAACCTTTGACCAAGAACTGAAAAAGTGTAAATTAAAGGGTAGGGGCATTCACAAAAACCAAAAGGATTGCAAAGACAGTTTACAAGGACTGCCCAAAAAAGGGGAAAAAAAAGGGAGCCCAAGGAAGACCCTGGGGGGATAACATCAGCGAATTGACGGCCTAAATCAACAAAACCCGAAAAGGCAGAACAAGGGGGATGGGGGGAACTTTTTGTTGGGGTCTTGGGGTGCCCCCACGGCGCCAACTCGGGACAGATAATAGAAGTTTTTGCAATAAAATAAAAAAAGAAAATATTAAGGGTGAGTATTGTATTGTACAAACACCCTCAACATTATCTTTTTTTGTCCACGTCAAATTTGAATGGGTTTGCAGGTGTTTTTTTTTTTTCAGCTTCATTTTGAATACCAAAGCAGAAAAGGTCGGGGTCGCGCCTTTCAGCCCCGGGTGGGTTTTGTCTGGCTCGTTGAGCTGGATTTGAAGCGGTGGTTTAAAGATGAAAAGTTGCCTTTGGCGCATGCCAGCTTGTCCTCCTTTGATGCTTACAGGGCAGGGGCAATGGTAAGTTTTAGTGCACAAACCCACAGGTGAACCCCCTTCGTTGGTCTCTCTAGTTCCAAAAATGCCCAAACTGTTCCGGGCCCTTTTGGTTGTAAGAGCGGGACCACTTTGGCTTTAAAATCCCCTTGAATGATGTGTTTTTCTTGGTACTTCAAAATGGTCTCTTCAAGTTCTTATAAAATTTTTTACTTCTTCACTCGGGTCAATGAGGGGGCATAGTTTGTATGAGGGTAGTTTTTGGGGCTTGGGCCGACACCCGGATGCGAAATCCGCGGGAACCCGGTGTACGGTGATAATGCCCCCACTACTTCTTTCACAATAAAAGCCATCCATGCGGTGATTTTTCTCTTGACCACTGTACCAGTCTTGCTCCCTTTTCATCATTGTTCCCCAAACCCGTCCTTCCACTTCTCCTTCCAATAATGTCCCATTTATAGCAGCTGAGCTCATACTCAGTTCTTTAACTTTTCCGCACTGGAGGTGTGGCGCCCATTTCCTTGGTGTCTGTTCTCTAGGGAGTTAAGAAAAGTTTTAACTCCAGTACTATACATTTCCCACCCGGTTTGATCCAATGGAAAGCGCACCCCTTTGGGAAACCCAGCCTCGCCCCACCCGGGTACATTTTGGCTTTGTTTTTGTCTCCGTGTTTTTTCGTGGGCTTGGGATATTCCTTGGTGGCCCCCAATTCCTCTCCAATTCCCATGTTTTTACATATATTAAAAAATTAATATAATATATAATTTATAGGATATATAGTAGATATAGATAGATAAACACTAAAGTATAAAAAATATTAAATATTATATATATATATTATTAATATATAATTTTAAAAATTTTATTTATTTTGGGAAAGGATTTTAAAAGTTTTTTCCTACATACCCCCTCGTCATTTTTATGTATTTTCTTCAAGCCCTGAAAACAAGCTGCCCCCAAAGGGCAGACTCTTCAAAGTAAACGCCACAAGTTTTTTTCTTCACCGATCCCTGTCAGCCCTACAAGCTTTGTCTGCAGACAAAGAAACAGACCCCATCATGAACTTTAGCTCCTACCAAAACAACATGTAATATGCAGTAGGGGCCCCCCCCTGTGGGATACATGGGAACGAACAGGTGAGAACTTGAAAAAAAGGGTGAAAGAAAGAACAGTGCAAAAAAGCCCACTTTTTTTAGAAAATAAACAATCATCAAAACAAGGCCCAAATCACATTAGAGAAGGACGATACCCCATCTCAAAAAAGAACAAGTCATCATTCAACACCCGCACTGGGGGCAACAGGCTAAATCACCCCATGTCCACAAAGTTGAACCCTGTGGCCCGTGGCAAAGAAAACCAGACTGGCGAGCAATCCTTCAATGTGCTGCCAACAGCGACTGGGGAAGATTGTGGGCCGCAGAGAAAATCCTTCAAACCCAAACTTTCGGCTACAAAAAGACTGGAAATGCAAAACCATTTTTTCCACACATCTACGATGTAAATGAAATAGAGAAAGGGGAAGAAAGATTGCAACTACACTGCCTGTTGAATCTAACTTTTGAAAGGATGAAACACCGCTGGATTTAGCAAACCATCACGGGGTTTGAAGCCTTTACGGGAAGACCCAAACCATCAAAGGAAAAAACAAAAAGTACCAAAAGCCCCAAGGTTGAAAGAGAACTTAGAAAACACTTTCAAACAGAAAAAAAGCCGGGGGGATATCAAAGTCACAGAACCAACAGAGGGGTAGATTCACTTTTAGATAATTGAAAAAAAAAACCATTGAAAAATTTTTGCATCTTTGGATCCGAAAGACTAACAAAACCATGAAACGCTCGGGGGGACAACCTGACTGAACAAGTAAGTGCAAAACACTTCTCAATATATCAGTTTGGGGCTGGCACTTTAATACGATCTGGAGAATCATTTCAAACGCCCGGATTGGGCCTGTCTCTGCCAAGAGGTTCCGAGAAAAAAAAGGCTAAGTTTTGAAGGGTTTCCAGGTATATCATCACAGGGGAAACACTTGAAGAACACAACACAAACCCGGGTGTAGCCTACACCAGCCGAGGAAAAAAACCCCACACATGATTAAAAAAAAATTTGAAGTGGGGAAATCAAAATCCAATATTTTGGACACATTTCTTTGACGACTAGAAACCCAAACCCCCCAAGAGATGCCCCCCCCAGCTAACCAAAAGAACTGCCAATATGTTGGCACTATCACAATTGTCCCAATCACCAAACGAGTTTTACACCATGAAATTTCCCCGGGGCAAACTCCAGCAGAACATAAGACAAGACAAAAATGCTATTCTCACTCACCTTCATATTTCAATCCAACCCAAAATGCACAAGTAGATGCCAGAAGTTTGGGGGGCTGTGCCCTTTACCAAGAGGGTAGACCGTCGCCCTTTTCATCCAAAACTTGAAAAAAAAAATTTTTTTGATCGAGAAAGAACCCTTAAATTTGTATTTGAATTCAGAATTGTATAACTGATGCATCACATCAACAACAACCTTTGGAATCATTTCCCAAAAGACACTGGCTAAGCCCCCCAAGTCTCCACCCCCATGTTCTTGCATTGATGAAAATTATTTTTCCCGCAAGATCTTCAAGGAAAACCAATTGTGAGATAAAATGATGATATGATGATGATGATGATGATGATGATGATGATGAGATGTTTGAATAATAATAATAAATGAAATGTTTGGATTGATGATGATGATAAATGATGATGAGAGATAAAAAATTAATAATAATAATAAAATAATAATAATGTATGGAGATGTTGTATATGCAACCATTTTGGCCTACCGAGAAGGTAGTCGCATTCTGACTTCGGGGATGTACAGTATGCTGAATTTGTTGGGGGTTTCTGTAATCCACCAAACGCTGACACAATTTAAGGGGAAATCTTTAAACACCACATTTGATCATGTACAAAAAGGGGAAATTTGAAGGAACTGGCAGGCCTGCACTTGAATTGACCGGGGAGATTGTAAAAATCCCTACCCTTAATTCATCACACCCTGCTGAGATTCGAGCGCATGACTTCATGGACCCAAAGGTTTGAAGTCCAAGACATTAACCTGTCAGCCAAAATGACCGATACCGTGGTAACCCAGAAATTCAAGTCCTCACAACTTTGAACATGCCTGTCAGCAACAGCACAATGCAGAAAATCAGAAAGCTAACCGCAGAAGACCATCATCAAGTGCAAATACTGCTATCCCAAAAATTCAAGATTAAGATGGCTGACCAGACAAACAAGAACACCTGCAAAACAAAATTCTCCATTTCTGTAAGTCAGAGATGAATTTGCCTGTACCGATGTGTTTCTTCTGAAGGGGGAGAAAAAAGATCATTCCTAAAATCCTCCAGATACAACTCCGAAAATACATACATAACATCTGTGAATTGAGAAGACCAAAACCGGGAGCAAGAAACATCTTGTTCAGCCCTGGGTTGCAACAGACATGGGAAACTCATTGCCATGTTCACTTTAACCTGCCACATTGTCAGAAGACTGTCAGTCCACTTTAACCTGCCACAGTTGTCAGACGACTGTCAGTCCACTTTAACCTGCCACAGTTGAATGACACTGACAGTCCACTCAGCGTGACATGGCCTTGTGGGTGGGGCTTGAGGGGTCATTTTGCTTTTAAGCTATATTAAGTGTTTTAAAAAACATCTTTTCTTGATTTCTTCATGTTTTTTTAATTATAATTCTGAAAAAAAACATGATCTTCAGTACTTTTAGCAGGGCGTTTGCACGTGCTGTTCAAAAAATTACTTTTTTCGCCGAGCTCACCCCACCCCCATTGCTCCGCTCTTTTCTCAATCGGTCGAAGATCTGCAGCTCGGGTTTTACTTCCCCCCATGAGGTCAATGTCAGAAAAACCGCAAGTTGTTGGGGCTGCCGCCAAGGGGAGATGGTAGAGTTGAAGTCTGGGGGGTCTCCTCAAAAACTTGGAAGAATAAACGGACGGGGGTAACAGGGACCTTTTGGTGTTTTAAAGTATCTCCGACCCGATTGTTCAGAAGGACTGCACTGCTTGCGGTGTTGCATAGTGCTTGATTGAATGGTTTGCACTAGCCCCTTCTTCAATGCCAAACATTCTGATGACCTCGACAGGCCTTACGTGCCATAACTCTGTCAGGTCGATGTAGTTGGGGAACAGGTCTCTCTGAGTGGAGATGTGTTTTCATCATGATGTGGCAGTTAAAAATCTTTTCGATTGTGCTCCTGCCTGCCCCTGAACCCAGCGTGTTCCCCTGCAAGTGTGTCTTCTGCCTCCTTCTTATCGATTCAAAATAACTTTGAAAGCAAATGAAAAAAACACATTGCTGCGGGCTCATGAGGCTGATTGTTCTATAGTTTTGGCATGTTTTTGGCGTAAATTCCCCTTCTTGGCAGGGTATGATGAGTGATAGTGTCCATCTGTGCCCCTGTTTTTGTCTCCAAAATCTTCTACAGATAGCTGTAACATGGTGAAGACTGTTTCGCCACACACCATGCTTGAGCACTCTGCTGGTATGTGTCTTCTCCTGGGACTTTCCTACTGGTAAACTTCGGATGGCTTCTTCAACTTTTCCCTCAGTAAGTTAAGGTGAGGGTACTCTTGATGTTGCTGCTTACCTCTTCTATTATGCTCAAACGAAAGACCAATGAATTTGTCAAGTCAAATAACACGGCTGGCAGGTTTCAACAGGAACCCCTTCTCACCATCGTCATGAAGAAAAAGCTGACATGGTTCGGCCACGCATCCCGCCACAACACTCTGCCAAAAACAGTACTGCAGGTAAAACCGAAGGTGGCAGAAAGAGGGGGATGATCAGAACAAGTCATGGATGACAACATCATAGAATGGACAGGATGAATGACTCGGCACTTACTGCGCAGGAGCAGAGGACCGAGATGGATGAGAGACTACCACGGCATCTCTTTCGTGTCTCATGCAACGACCCCAAGGACACGGGACTGATGATGATGATGATGATGATGATGATCATCATGTTTTACCTTCCTCGTAGAAATGGATTAATGTGTGTTGATTTGCCTTGACTTGACTGCATGAGATCAAGGACGAATATCTACCATGACCACTATGTTACGACTGGTATCGAAAAGCAGTGCATACAAATCACGCATGGTGTTGCAACAACCATTCTTTGCTGGTAGATGTAATGTGCTTGGTTGAGCATCCTGTTTCAAAGCTTTCCCAGTACCTAGCTAGCTTACAAATGTGTTAATACAGGCATTATTGAGTTTACCAAGGGTTTGTCATGACAGATGGTGCTCCTCTAACTACAAACTTCGCATTTAGTGTGTATTTTAGGATCACCATGTTTCTGAGGTGGGATGTGTGAGTCCAAGTGTACAATTATATCTGGTTATCTCCAGGAGTTAACTACAAATACAGATCAAAGGAGTAAGCTACAATAAAATAGTGTACCATGAAATACTAAGAAGTGTGTGCAACCAAAATATTATGTTTATTAGAACTTACATGTTTATCATCATATTATTATGATGCTCTTATTGTTTAGTCAAGGGTAACCTTTATTTGTTTAACTTAGCCAGCAGCCACAACAAGTGGTGAAACATGCTCAAACAGTCAGTGCATGGACAACGCAGAATGCAAATGCAAGGATGGTTTCGTTCTCAGGTGTAAGGACTGACCCCTCTTTGTCTTCAATAACGGAGGTCTTTGGCTGCTGGTACTTGGTTAGTACCTTGATGGTCTGGTACGCCTCCTTGCTGTCTCCTTTCGCCATTGCCTTCTCAACCTTGGAGCATTGTTCTGACATCCAGTTCCCCATGGCCTCGGTCATCTTCTTCTTGATTGACCTGTTGACTGTTCTATACTCTTCGGCCGTTTATGGGTTTTTGTTCTTCTCTGGCATTAGCTCCCTACGTTGATCGCACAGGTCCAGGATATTGTTGGTAACCCACGGTTGGTTCTTTTTCCTTTCTTTCCCAAGGATCTCCAGCGCTGTCTCCTGAATGGTCTTGCTGAAGGTCTCAGTGAGGTTGTTGATGTCATCTTGGAGGAAATTCAATGCTGCAAATCTCCCCCTATCTCAGCTTTAAGGATTTCAGCGACTTCGGGGTCCTTCAGCTTTTCCATGTTGAACCGAAAAACCTCTTCTGGTTCTTGTCTTCAGCTGATCTGTAGGGTCATGAGTCCATGTCGTGGTCACTGCCAATATCAGCGCCAGGAAAGTTCTTGTCTGGGCTTTGTTGATGCTCGACTTAAATCGTTTGGGGGCCAGTCTGGTTGTGTATCTTTCCATTTGGTGAGTGCCACGTCGTTCTTGATGTCTTGTGGGGGTATAGGGTGTTGGCGACAGTAAGATTGTGGCTGCTTGCGAATTCCAAAAGTCTGAGACCTCTGTCGTTGGTTTCGTCCACTCCAAAACGGCCTATTGTCCCTGGCCATTAGTCATAGCGTCAGGTCCGATCTTGGCATTCCAGTCGCCCTGGATCACGAGAAAGTCCTTCTTTGGAGTTGATTTGATGGCGCTCTCCAAATCCTCGTAGAAACACTCGATTGCTTCATCATCGTAGTCTGATGTTGGTGCATAGACTTGTATGATGGTCATGTTGTGTGGTTTTGCTGCGACACGCATGGAGATCAGTCTACTTGAGATTGGGGTACAGCTGATGACACTGTTAGTCCTCTTCTTGTTGATAAGAAATCTTACTCCGTGTTGGTGTTTGGAGTCGTCACCACTATACCATAGTTTGTGATCTTCTTCTGTGGTTGTTTCGCCGAATCCGACCCAACGGACTTCGGCCAGTCCAAGTATGTCCCCTTCGTACCTTCGTAATTCGTGGGTCAGTTCTTGGAGCTTCCCACATGCGTGCATTCGTTTACACTCTTCATCAAACCAACTCTGCTGTCTTCTATTGCCATCAACTCTAACAGTTTTCTTCATACACTCTGCACTTTCTCTGATACAACCAAGGGGTACATCCAAAGCATCATTAATATCCACATAAATCATTTCTATGGCATATTTATTCTATCATTCATGTATGATTCATGTAATCTATGATAAAAGTCTTTACTATATTCCTCATTCCAAACTAGCTTTTCTATGACTTGAACATCATTTGCTTGTTCCTTTCATAGATCATCTAAACTTGAAAACAAAGCACGAAATTCACAGGAAATGTCTGATTCAACAAATCACAACATGGAATTCACACAAATCATAAATCTTCGTACAGATAAACAGACAAAATGAAATAATCGTTCACACTGCACCACTATCCTCCAGCGATAGGTCACCCTTACACAATCCCTTAAAAACAATCATACTGCGCAGTGCACCATACTAAAGAGATTACCATAAGAGCAACTTTAGTTCTTGTCGTTGCTCCCCTTTATGGAAATTCTCTTCTTAGTATGTGCACTGCGCAAAGATGATTGTTTTAAAAGGATTGTGAAATGGTGAACCAAAGGTTGCTACACATACGCTGGAGATAGTGGATAGAGTGTGAACGATTATTTCATTTTTGTCTTGCTGCTATTTATGATTTGTGTAATTCCATGTTGCCGATCGCTTTGAATCAGACCACTTTCCTGTAAATTTCGGGGTTTGTTTTCAAGTTTGTACTGAATTCGATGTCATTTGATACCTGTAATGGTGAAATATTTGCAATTCACTTTTCAAGTGACCACAAAGAATAAATAAAACATTGTAAAGTTGAAATAATAAATCAGTCAAGCACTCTTCAAAAACATTTATGCCATTACATAATCAAAGTAAGTAAGTACATAAGCACATACATATAAAACATCTTTTGAGAGACTGAATAACTGTTTATTAATCAAAAATGCATAAAAAATTTTCAAGCTAGTATTCAATTCACAAATAAATGCACACATCTCGTTTTTAACTAGACACAGTATCCCGCCTGATTTCCCCCCTGTTTTGACATTTAATTGCTGGTTTGCCAAATGTTTTTAAATCCTACAAAAAATCAGTCAACCACTTCTTCAAACGCTCCAGAAGACAAATGAAGTCAAAGGAGGGAAATATAAGTTACAAAATCATTATGTATAAATTTTGATCGTAAACCATTAACATTCCGGAAAGAAAAGAAAATTTCTGAATTTTGCAACAAAACGATGACGTGGTATCTCCGAAAACTCTTTTTGAATTTTTAACTGACAACTTCCTTCGAAACTAATCCTGCGTTGCAAGGAGATGGCAAATCATCAACAAACAAACTTGAACTATTGTGGTATGCATGCAACCTCGCACGTGCGCCTGTGTGGCTGAGCGGGTTGTGGGAAGAGAGCTGCAGTTTTGCTGGCGAGATTCTATTGCAGGGGTAAAACAACCCTACCGTTTTTCCTTCCAACACAGGGCCGGCCGAATCCCTATCTGATTCTCTCAGAGAGTCCTGAGAGTCCAGGCCAAATTTCTTGCCATCTATAAAGGAGATGGTCATGCACCATGGGGGCCTGTTTCCCTCACCCCTCGCCTGCTTCACGTGAGGGGTCAACCTCCGCCTTAGCTCAACGAACCTCTCCCCGAGAAATCTTCGTCTACAAAGATTTTCGTCCCCTTGCCTTGCTTTCAGAATTTTGACTTTCACCTGTAGAACGCAGCGGAGCGATAATGGAGAATCGACTTGGAACTAAGCCGGTAACTCGATCGAATTCAATGGTAACGGGCCACTCAAGTTGTCATTCTCAGACTCCTCATTTCCCCGCCATCAACGTTTGTCAACACCATGAAAAATCAAGTTGTTTCTACGAGACCGATTCTCAAGATCATCGTACTTTAGCTCAAGATCACTGACTCTGCACGTAAGTCACTGTTCTGTTGTTCTAACGTTTTATTTGGGTGATACAGTTCTTTTATTTCCTCCTTTAACTTGTCACAACTTCACGCAGGCATTATGATCCTGTCGTATCTGCCTGGTGTCCTCCTGCACACTGTCTATTTTCTGGCTCATGTCATTCAGCTTTGTCATGACTTCAGTCAGTGATGGGTTTCCTTAGCAGAGCGAGAGTGTAGGAGCAGACAGCCCCGGTCTGCCGGCGTTTCCTGATGACGAGGAGGCGCTGGAGTCCCTCCGGGGTTGGGCCAGGGTTGGCCTCAATGTCTCCCACAGCGCAGAGCTGATCACCCCCACCGTGATGCAGGAACAAATTGCCCCCCAAAACAGTACAGGGGGTCAAGCCAAGGAAGACAACCGGTGGTACGGGAGCGTACTTTCAACATGGTCACCCGCATTGCCTTTTTGAGTTGACATCTTCGCCACATGAAATCAGGGATGCGAAAGTCCACCGGCTGGAAGGCATGGTACCTAACGAGATAGGTCCCCCAAATTATGGCACCAAAAACACGTCTGTTCGTAGCAATTAGGGAAAAATTTCGGACGATGTCACACCCGCTTGTAGCTTGAGCACGTGCTAGCAGGGAGACAGACCCAGAGGTCTTTCATGGGCGTTGAGCTCAATAGAGGCATAACAATCTGTGTACTAAAACAAAATAAGGTGTGTTGTGTGTGTGTGTTTTTGTGTGTGTGTGTGTGTGTGTGTGTGTGTGTGTGGTGTGTGTGTGTGGTTGTGTGTGGTGTGTTTGTCAATGCGACGAGCTGTTCATGGCTGAAACGATTTAACATATTTTGCAACAAAACAAATTTACATAGGTGTCGCAAACTTGGGTGACATCAATAACTGACAAAGATTTTGGCCTGAGCCTGAGCATAAAAAGCAGACCTGCTTTTTCTCCTCACTCTTCATGCAGAGTGAACGAAAATGCAGAGGAAGAAATACATTGTATGTGTGCACTCTGAAAATCCTGAAAGCCAGCCACACATAAAAATGATTTGTAGAATCATGGGATGATTGATATCCTGAGATTTCACCAGCACTTTTGGTTATGCAGGTGGTTAAACAAGAAATCTGTGAGAAAGATTCCTGGGAGATGCGGTGTTAGTTTTAGGAAAAGTCACATAGCCATTACAAAACTGAAGACTTCGTTTTTGGTTTTTTTCTTAATTACATACTATTTTATGTTACTGTCTGACGATATACCCTGCTAACAAAACATCAGATTTCCCTTTGGGGTGACATCACAAATTTGTTCTTCTGATCATGTTAAAATCAGAGTTACGAAAGAAGGTGGCAGGATGGTTAAGACGTTTTGCCAACAAGTCAACCGGTGAGGTTGTGGGGTTTGATTCCCACCTCGCTTTTTCTTCCCAGTTTGAAAAAAAAATCGAACTAATGTCAAAGGTCCTTCTGATGAACTATAAACCCGAGCCCCGTGTGCGAACGCACGCAGACCATCTTGCGCACACGTTAATTCCTGTTCCGCTTTTCGTAAGAGTAGGCCATTGTGTGCCAGTGGAAACAGATGACAGAATTGACAAAACGGCATACACACTGGGACTGGATTAAAAAAGCACGTGAGTGCTTATACCATTATCCTCAATATAAAAAGTAAAAATTTAAAATTTAAAAAAACATGGAAAAAGCTTTCTGAAGTCGAGGTACGGCTGCCTGTATGGCGAAGTATCTGAAAACAGCAATAGACACCAACTTCTCCTCTGCTGTGTACCTACGGTCTCACATTAATTTCCACACGTTATAAATGAAATAGAGTGCATACTCTATGTAACCTACAAAATGTTGAGCTGGGGAACACCCAACTACAAGAGCGTAGTAAACACCGATGGATTCATCCTGACGTATCGCAGTTAAGGAAAAAAAAGGGAACCACGAAAGATGACATATTGGTCTTCACTCATGATAAATCCAGCGTAGAAGTTTCTTGAGGAGACAACTTGAAAGGCATCCTTGAATTCAGCCTTGCCCATCGTTACAGATTGGGTGTTGATGTTGGATTATATTGGGGGCTGCCTCATCTTCTGTGACGTTCCTGTCCCGCTGTTCCTACACATTTCATTCCTCCCTCTCCATCTCATCCATAACAAAGCTCGTCATGTTACATCCTGAGGTCAAAAGTCCACAGGGAGATAATCGGTGTCAGACCACTGTGCAGTCTCTGGTCAGAGGGGCCAAGCCGTGCTGCCAAGTCACCTTGGTGGTGTTCAGTGCTGCCTGTTCCAAACCCACATACCCAGGACATCACCACCACTGCTGACGACATTCAATAGTTTTTTGGCGGAACCACACTAAATGAGACACGCACCTGGGCTGGTAACCACCACACTTCTCCTAAAGGACCCCTTCTCATAAACCTGCCCCTCTTCCAAGGCTCTGACGCAAACGCACCACAGACACAGAACTGAATGAGAAATCGAAACAGGTCTCCATGACAGAGAACCAAATCCAGCACAATTTAAGACCAGTGGGTGAAGCAGATGATGAAATCCGATTAACTGCTTTGAGACTGCTTGCCAGAGCTGTATTCAACGTGTCTATCATATCTGTCGTAAACGCTTCGATTTGTTTGTTTTACAAAATTAGCGCTACATACATTGTCATTAATATCATTATTATATACCCGGTCTAAACCGGGCTTAAAAGGTAGAAACACCTGCAGTGCTGGTCAAGTAATTTTAGCATCACTCTCAAAATGACATGGTAAAATGAATGGTCAGCTGTGTGGTTCCAGTCTTACAACTCAGCCCATAGCAAAGGCATTCTGTGCAGCAGCCAGCGGAAGTGAAACAACAAACAAACTAAGCGAAACCCAATGCCAGTGTGTTAATCGCTCCACCATGACAAGAGGTGAAGGTCGTAGGGGAGCGAGGCGTCAGAGACCTCACTTCTCTAACGGTCAGCACATTGAGGGCGGCGCCCATCTCCTCTCCCTCGCTGCTTTACCTTCCCTGACCCTAAAGAGGCACGTACTCATTTACAGCTGGGTGAACTGGGGGACTATACTGAAGCTAAGGCGCGCAAACAGTCGACCATCCAAGTGGTAACCACGCTGGAGCTGCTTAACCTTAGCTGGGGGGAAGCGAGTGCTCTGATCACTGAGCTATCCCGTCCCAAATCACCTTGATACTTGGTAACAATTTCTTATTATCTGACACATCACAAGTTGTGTCGTGCGTGTGAAATGTAGAGTAAAGGTGTTACCTGGTTATGATGACGATGTGAAAAGATTTGATTTCAAGATGAAACCTGCACTACAAAACAGTTTGCAACCAATGTCTATTTTCGGGTGTATAAAAAAAACTCGAAATCGAATGTTTTAATGAGGGTAAATGGATCAACCAGGGGGCTTTTTACACCAGGCCCTCATGAAAAAAAGGAAACAAACAGGCAAAAAACATGAAGAAATACATAACATAAACAATGAAGCTGACAATAAACTTAATCACTTAGTTATACATCCAATCAACTACTTACATTATCAGTCCAAGCAATCAATACAAATTGACAATTACATATCTATACGCATCAAATTTTCTCTCATGCATAAGGCACACTATTGCCATCCACACTCACACAACCATGCATTTAACAATCAGCCCAACATTTTAAAAGTCAGAGACAAAATGGAAGCAACTGATTTTTACACCAGCTATTACAATGAAAGCAAATGATCTTACAACTCTCTTTCCACAATCACCAAGTTTTTGTACGCAACACACACACGCAAGCGCGCGCGCCACACACACACACACACACACACAACAAAACACACACCGGCACAAACAAACTCATACAAGCACACGATTCAAAATCGACAACCCATACAAATAAATATATCATCCCAACATGACATTATACCCCACAAATCCAAATCACACTACGAAAACAAACAAAACACACGCAAACCAAACACAACGCAATATTACGACAAACTTACACAAGCGCAATACTACTGATAAACCAAACACAAGCGCAATATTACTGACAAACAGACGTGAATAAATGTAAACTAAGACAAAAACCATTTCACAAAAATGATCGAAATCCGTAATTTAAAGACCAAGGCAAGAAAAAGTGGATTAACCGCAAAAAAGTTAACATGGATTTGGCAAGTAACAAACCCACGACTATCGTGAAAAATCCAAACCAAATATCATCCTTTAAGATCAAAGTATTCAGAGAGAGAGAGGAGAGAGAGAGAGAGAGAGAGAGAGACAGAGACAGACAAAAGAGAGACAAAGAAGACAGAGACAGAGAGAGAGAGAAAGAGAGAGAGAGAGAAGAGAGAGAGAGAGAGAGAGAGAGAGAGAAAGAGAGAGAGACCAGTGCACAAAATCTGCTAAATGCTTGTGCAATATGTTTGTATCCAAACCAAACACACACACACACAAAACACACACACACACCACACATCTTACCATTGTCATTTACAACCACAACACACACCACACACAACACCCCACACACACACACACACACCCCAACCACACACAACAAAACCACACACACACACACACACACACAAAAACACACACCACACACAAACAAAAACGCACGTCTGGCTTGCGCACAAAGTATAACACGAAATGTTTTTGTCAGCAAAAAAAAGCATAATAATCATGATGCCCAAAGTGGAATAAATAATTAAAGCAAATAGAGGAAAAACGTTTTCATTTCACATATATCTAATGAACATTATTTATAATATGTCAAATAGATATTTATAGTACTCCTTTTAAAAATATCAAACTGCCTTTATTTTTAAAAAAGGAAGGGATTTCTTTCCACAATCTGCTATCTGAGGAGACAAGGGTGTCCTCTAAAAAGATCTGTTCTTGGCCCGGGAGGAGAAACAAGGAAAATTTTGTCTCGAATGTTTTTAACTGAATAACTTTCACAAAGGTATGCGGGGGAAAGTTTTGCTCACATTTTAATATTAATTTGCCTTTATTATAACGACATTTCATAGCAAAAGGAAGAATATTGAGCTCTTTGGAATGATGTTTTTCTAGGGAAAGGATCTAGGAGGAATTAACTTTAGCGAACGTCTGTATCCACTATCCAAGGGTTTCAGGCATATCTTACTGGCCAGGTCCCAAATGTTGAAGTCTATTTCGGTTGAATTTATGCATAGAAAATAATTTTCTAGTAAACTAAATCGAGAAAATGCTTAATTCTATTGAGTTGAAATACTTTGAGGGGGCTATTTCTTGGGAAAAACTATAGACAAAACTTGACCCATGATATGTTATTATCATTGCTAAGCCCCAAACAGTCTGTGTATTTACTTCTTCTAGATATTATAACGAAAATTTAATACATTCAAGTCACTACTTATGTGACATAAGTAAGCTTTAATATTTTGACTTTTCTGACGTGTTGTCACTAACCAGAATTTAGATTTGCTTGGATGTAAAGCCATGTGATTATAAACTGTATAACCCGTCCCCCGTCACAAGTTTATTAATATCTTTTTGTAGAAACTTCTATACTATTTCAATATCTTTGCCTGCACTGTGCAATGTTGTGTTGTCAGCAAAATTCACAACAAAAGACAGACAAAAGTAAGATAATTTTATACGAATTGTAAACAGCCATTACACCCAGCGGTGTGTAGGCAGCAACAAAGCGCTTCCACTCCTGCCTATTCTGGGCCAACCTAGTCACTGAAACCCCAAAGAGTGTTGCATGGCCTTCATCTCACTTTCTACGTCCTTCTCCACGTTCTTGTAAACAGTATTGGCCTTAAACAGAACCCTGAGGAACACCATATCTAATAGGCATTAAATGAAGATAATAAAGAGTCTTAAAGAACTGCTTGTCTTCTGTTAGTTAGGAAAGAGGTTAGTGCTTTGGGGGCAAAGCCATAGATAGTAATTTTCCCTTTCAAGAGAAGACAGGATCAATGGTGTCAAAAGCTTTGGCAAAATCCACAGTCAAATTCTTTAAAAAAAAATCATTGTTTATATTTAAGAGCCACTGTTCAAAAAGGTTACTGAGAGCTGTATGCCATGACTGATTTTCTCTAAAGGGCACTCTGATTTGGGTGGAATACGTTTTTAATGTAAGTGTGAAAAAGATTGGCTTGAGATGTTTTTTCCAGGGGTTTAGACAAAGTAGACAGAAAGATATAGCTATATGGGCCTGTAGTTCGAATCACCAGGTTTCAAGATTGGAAATTACTTTGCACCTTTAAACTTTTGGGGGATAAAAACATTTTCAACCCAAAGGGTTTTATAAAATATATTAAGATGTTCGGCAATTATGGGAGCAGATATCTTCAATACTTTACTGTCTAAATCACCACAAACCCCCATACCTGGAATGTTTAAGTAAAAAACAAATCCTTTATACCTCACTGACACGAAAAACTTAAATCAAGCCCAGATTGTATTTTCTTCGAAAACACAGTAGCTTTTTAGTGGAAGCAAGTCATTATTTACTGAATGGTCAGTATTGATTATCTTTCAGCTATGGACAAAAATGCTTTTCATATATTCAGCTTACAAGTTCATAAACAGAAGAGGACATAATGTGAAATGTTTTACCTGATAACTGATTTATTGCTTTCCATAGGGATTTAGGTCTTGTTTAGATGCAATAAGCCAAAAAGTATTTTTCCTGGCTGCTCTTTTTCACAGCTGTCACTTTGTTAGTAAAGCTGCTTGAACATTCATCTTTTCCACTTGACTTCAGTAATCGTCACCAATTGCTATTGCTTTTTTCTTTTACCATCAGCCATGGCTGCTTTCGTTTGAGTTTAACACGTTTAATACTATAAGCTGTCGACAATAGAAGAAAAGGTCTGATACCCCTGTTTCCAACCTTGTCAGGATCAGTATGTTGATAAACTTACAGTGAAACTGGCTGCACATAAGTCAGAAAAAAAAGTCTTCAGAATTAAATGATTGGTATTTCGAAAAGATAAAGCATTTTTGACTTCACCTAGGAATTTTAATCCCTTTTCTGGACCAAGTAATACCACACTGGGAAATGATCACTAATCCACTTACTGGTTTTAGACTTTTCTGCTATGTAGATGCGATCAATGATGTCTCTGAATGAGAATTTTTCTGGGTTGGAGTTTCAATCAGTTGGGATAGATATATAGTTCAAACATTTGTTTGCATTTGTCAAGGCTTATGCAGGTCATTTTAAATTGCCAAGCAGTGTTATCTTTAGTTGTGTAATTGAAACATTGTCCATCATGAGACCAAAGCTAACTAACCAGTTTATTTCCCTTTGCTCGGATTTCTATACAGAAATTCAAATAGTTTACTTCCCTTTAACGAATCTCCAACTAGATACATTCATCAAAAAATTTACCTGAGTGCAGTTAACTAAACTGTGCACAAAGCATGAAATACTGATCACCAACACCTTTTTCCAACATCGACCCAGCCAAATCTACACCTGGAACAAGTGGAACAACACAAATGTAAGATCACAGATTGACTTCATTCTAACTAGAACTGGTATGAGAAACAACATTACTGATGCAGGACTATTCCAAATGCGGTCTTAGACTCACAGACCACAGACCAGTCATCCTGAAACACAACACACGGAGAAGAGGACACCAGGCAAAAGGAAACAGGCAGAGAGGATCAACATGAAAAGGCTCAAATATGCTGAACACTGTAGCTCAAAAGCTGAACGGGGTGGACCCTAACAGATATGAATATTGAGGAGGCCTGGAGTACCTTTAAACAGCTATCCTGGAAACCTTGCAAGAGGCATGCGGCAACGGGAAGGACAGAAATGGAACCGGAAAGGCAACAGCGTGGTGGAATGAAGAAGTCAAGGAGGCCATCAAAGAAAAGAAGAGACTCTTCAAGATCTGGTTGAAGTCAAATCAAGAAGATGACTACGTGAACTAGACTCGCAAGAAGAAACAGCAAGCAGGTGGTGAGAGCAGCAAGGGAGGCTTCATGGAAAAAGTATGGTGAAGAACCTAGCGAAATGTGTAAACACTCCCCAAGAGAGTTCTACAAAAGTGTAAAAGCCATGCGAATACGGGAGGAACCCTTTGATCAACGATGCAAACGGACTGCCACTGCAGGAAGAAGATTGGATCATACAGAGATGGGTAGACTACTTTAAAGACCTTCTAAACCCATCAGGGGCGACTGACCACTGCGATCCTCAACACTGTTGAGAATTCACTCTCAACCACCCAGACCACTCCGAACCCACCATCTTGGAGTGTGAAGCCCAAAAGGGAAGGCAGGAGGTGCAGATGGCATAACAACAGAAGCCACCCTGGCCTGTGGAGAGACTGGAGTCAAATGGATCACAACCATCTTCCAAAAGGTATGGGAGGAAAGAAGAGTTCCAGAAGACTGGCAGAATGCTATTTTAGTGCCAATATGGAAAAAGAAGGGCACTAAAAAGGACTGTAGTAACTACAGGGGCATTTCACTCCTCAGCCGTGTAGGAAAGATGTATGCAAAAATCCTAGAGCAGCGCTCCAAAGCAAAAGCAGAACACCTACTGTGTGACGCTCCAGTTTCGCTTCAGGAAAGGGAGAGGCTGTACTGATGCGATCTTTGCACTGAGACAACTGAGTGAGAGAGCTCTTGAGTACAATCAAGCACTCCACCTAGTATTTGTCGACCAAGAAAAGGCATTTGACAGAGTGAACAGAGATAAGCTCTGGAGGGTCCTGGAGCAGTATGACATCAAGGAGCAGCTCTTAGATAACATCAGCACTGTATACAACATCAGCAAGAGCGCAGTTTGCACTCCAAGTGGACTTTCCAACTGGTTCCCTGTGACATCTGGGGTGAGACAGGGCTGCGTCCTTTCCCCTCTGCTCTTCATCATATATATGGACCAGATCACAAAGGAAGCCAAATCAGACCTGGAGGCACTCAACGAACTTCTGTTTGCTGACGATAAAGTCATGGTCAATGATAACAAAGACAAGCTGCAAGAGCACACAGATCAGCTCAATACATGCTGTGAAACCTATGGCATGAAAATCAGCATAAGCAAGACTGAAGCCATGATAGTCAGTAGAACTCCAGAAAAGCTCAAAATCAACATCAACGGAGCCCAACTAAAGTGGACGACTGAGTTCAAGTACTTGGGCAGTATATTCACAGAAGATGGAAAACTGGACAGAGAAATAGAAACACGCTGTCAAAAAGCAAATGCAGTCAGCTATCAACTTGCCTCACTTCCGCGACATCCTAACATCCCTATGAGCACCAAGGCAGAGCTAATCAATGCCATCTTCCTGCCAACTCTCACTTACCAGTGCCAGACATGGCCCCTGACAAAAGCCCTGGAGCAGAAACTGGCAACGTGTGAGATGAAGTGCTTGAGGAAAGCCGTCAACAAAACGAAGTTAGCAGAGACATGTAGAGCCACACCCGTTCTACACCATATTGAACAACAACAAACCAAGTGGTTCGGGCACATCACACGGATGCCGCCAAACCAGCCAGCCTTGCATGCTTACAACTTGAGGTACTCTGACACGAGGGCCAGAGGTAGACCCAGGCGACGCTGGAGTGATTCCGTGACAGAAACACTGAAAGTCCATGGATTGTCTCTCCTCCAAGCTACCTGCCTAGCAGCAGACAGACAGTTATATCTCCTCGCGATGCCACAGAGTACAAGCGGAAGGAAAAAGTAAAGTAAGTAAAGTGTAGCTAACAGAAACTTTTTTAAGCTTAGTTTTAAGATCTCTTCTTATAATATTGTATTCAGGAAATGACACTACACTGTCAGCAACTTTATCAGTTATGACACTTTTAAATCCAGGCTTAAGACATATTTATTTCAAACAGTCACTTATGGCCTATCACCCTGCTAAAGTATACGACCTGTGTGAGTGTGTGTGTGCTTTTGAAAAATATTTGACTATTGAAATTTTATTTCATAGATTTTGTCTGCAGGCACCATGTTTGTAATATCTGTTTGTTTTAACTATTGATTATTTATCGTTGATTGCGTGACTGTGTAAGATTAGGTTGAATGCATGCGCTTTGATTTGTCTTTGCAAGATATAGCGCTATGTAAGTTCCATTTATTATTATTATTATAAACGGGACTCCGAAAAACCAAAAACATGAAAATGGTCATTTGAATTTGATAAAACAGAAGAAATATCCGATACTTTATTTAACATATGACATAATTATATATTCAGATAGCCTATTTTTAATCAAATTACTTAGCCATTTATTAGTATTAACATTGGTAGCCAAGTTGTTAGAGATGGGGAAAAACAGGATGATCTTAAGCACCCTAAATTTGGGTACAATAAGGAATCTAAGTATAGTAATTATGACCAAAAGAAAAAAGTAAATGAGATCAAATACAAGGATGCAAAATCAGGCAAAAATTTACCAATAGTATTCCACAAATCCAACTTTACATATACGTGCAAAATATAATGCACACAAAAAGATATATATAAAACAGCAAAAACAATTATAAATGTGAAGAGGGCACCCGGAAAAAACCACACCACACACACACCCGAAAACAAACAAACAACAGCAACAAGAAAATCAATCCAAGAAAAACCACCAAAATCTGACCAGAGAAAAAAACAATAATCAACTTCAGTAACCTGCAGACACAAGGCTGTATTTAAAACTTGAAGTACAAAAGCCGTCTCCAGGGATAGAGAAGACTGTTCTTTTCTTTCGCAGTCATTTTCAGCTTTGAAAAAATCTCTTCAATGTCCTAAGTCCATAAATCTGCAGGCACAATGGTTCCATCAGCTAAGAGCTGGCATTGTTCCCGTACTGTACAAGAAGGCAAGGAAAATTCAAATGGTAAACTGTGTTCTCATGTGGGTTAGCACGCCTGCTGAGGCGAGGTCCTGAAGTGTGGCGCTTGGAGCCAGCACGTGAGAGATGGCGGAGGGAGGACCAGTGATGGCCGTCCACCCTGCCAGGTAGAGTGCAGCAGCAGCCAGACATCATAGGTACCACCTCAACCAGAGCCCTCTGCTGTACTTAAATATACCAGGGTAATGACTTGATGTGGAAAGACGTAAAACTAAAGATTACAAATACTACTATTCTACAACAACAACAATAATAATTACTACTACTACTACTACTACTTCTACTTCTTGTTCTTCTTGTTATCTTCTTTTTCTTCTCTACTACTACTACTGCTGCTGCTACACTACTACTACTACTGTTACTACTGCTACTCTTCTACTACTACTACTACTACTACTACTACTGCTGCTGCTGCTGCTGCTGCTGCCTCTGCTACTTCTTCTACTACTACTACTTCTACTTCTTCTTCTACTACTACTACTACTTCTACTACTACTACTGCTGCTGCTGCTGCTGCTGCTACTACTACTACTACTACTGCTGCTGCTGCTGCTGCTGCTGCTGCTGCTGCTTCTGCTACTACTACTGCTGCTGCTGCTGCTACTACTAGTACTACTACTTCTTCTGCTACTACTGCAAAACACAAACACACACACACACACACACCACGCACGCACGCACGCACACACATTAATGTGAGTGATTGGCCTTTGCGCTGGATGGCAGCAGGGTGTGTCTCTCTGTGTTTGAATGTTGTTTTGCGCATTTTTACTATGTTCAGCAAAACAAATGTTATATCTACGTGTTTGTGACTGCACCGTGCATTGACTGGTCAGATTAGTTTTCCTTAATATCTCTTACATTTTGAATTACTTTAAATTATAATTTTCTTTTTCTGATAAATTTTTCGAAGTTTCAACTGACTGTATGATTTGTGTTCAAATGATATTGCTGGTCCTTGTGACCCATTTTAACTGTAACCCGCTGCCCGGGGAAAAATTGCACGTGAAACACGAATTCAGATCCCCCCCCCCCCCCCCCCCCCCCCCCCCCAACTATCCAGTGTTCCTTCTTCCACCAATATGACAATAACTGCTGAAGACTTGAGAGCATTGCTCTCGCATGGGTTTTACAAAATACCACACCAACTTAAACAACACATTTTAACTTTAGGAATTAACCGCCGCAAAACTAGACGAGGAACCCATGCCGGCCGACGTCATCGCCTGTGGCCCCCTACATCCGTCTCCCTCCTCGCTTCTGACGTCACTACCGCTACTACCGTAACCAAGGACAACTCCCCTTCACTTCCCTCTGATCAACCTGCTTCTTTTTGCGTTAATGACTTTGATAAAACGTGTTCTAATTGTTATGTGTATCATGATGTGTATGAAACTGTAAATCCCCAAACTTGCCCAGTTCTTTCACCAGCTTCTACACCTGACTCTCAATCCAAACTTTTGTCTGCTCTCCCACTCTCCACATCTCTACCATCGCCTTCATCCTCTTCCACTGACAGTTATCCAAATTCACCACAGTTAACATCAACCTCTCTGCCTCCTTCAAACCTCCTTAGCATGTGCTTATCAATGTGCAATCTGTCTGCCCAGAAGGTAAAGCTGATCTCATTTCTGATTTCGTCTCTGAACAGAATATTGATATAGCATTTCTTACAGAAACCTGGTTAAAACCACACGGTCATGAACCGAAAATAAAACAACTGACACCATCTGGTTATAAAACTGTTTCTCTTCCCTGACCCTCCCGTGGAGGTGGCATTGCCATCGTTTATAAAGATACACTCGAACCTGCTCTTTCTTTCTGTCACTCCCTTTCTTTTTCACCTGAATCTTTCGAAGTCTGTGAACTCAACCTCAATACACCTGGCCACTCTATTACTTTCTGCTGTCTTTACCGTCCACCTCCAAGCCGTAAGAATAATCTGACATCTTCCATCTTCCATCAGGAGTTTCAGTCACTCCTGGATCCCAGAAAGCTTATCATTCTCGGTGACTTTAACTTCTACTTTGATAACCAATCTTCTTCCGACGTCAAAAGTCTTTCTCTTTCTTTGTCAAACCACTCTCTTTCTCAGCTGGTAAATGAAGCAACGCACAGATCAGGACATAGTTTAGACTGGCTAATTACTGATAATTCCCAAGATCTGATCACATATGTATCTATCACTGATGAACTACTTTCTGATCATTCCACTGTTCTTTTTTCTCTAAACATTGCAAAGCATCTCAGAAAGAAAAAGTATGTCACCCGTTGCAACCTCAAGGCCATAGATATTCAAACTTTCTCTGCACAAGCTGCTGAAACGCCTATCACAAACCTCTGACAACAATAACCCCTCTAAACATTACAATGATGTTCTCACCAACTGCTTGATGAGCATGCACCTCCCACTGACCGTCTCCTGCCTGATAGGCCATGTGCGCCATGGTACACTCATGACATTCTGGTCGCAAAGCGCAAACGCAGGCAACTAAGAGCGGCAGTGGCGAAAAGCAAAAACGGAAATTAATAAGCAGCTCTTCCGAAAACAAGTAAACAAAGTCAGAAAAAACAAAGTATTACTCTTCTCAAGTTCTTGATGCCACGTCAATGAAATCTCTCTTTTCTCTCACATCTACTCTTCTTGGATCTGTGAAGGCAAGCCCTCTGCCTTCCATCCACAATCACTCTGAACTTCCTTCTATATTTTCTGCATTTTTTTCTGAAAAAGTCTATAACATTCGCTCCAAACTGGATCAGACTCCTTTCCAACCTGCACTTCCTGATCCCCAATTCTCTGGCACTCCTCTCCTTTTCTTTCATCCAACAAGTGAGAAAGAAATCACTATAATTCTGTAAGAAATTACTATAAAATCATGTGATCTTGATCCCATACCTGCTTCTCTTTTCACACAGTGCCTACCACAACTTATACCCACTATCACGAAAATAGTGAACTCATCTCTTGTTTCAGGAAATGTTCCATCAGCTCTCAAAACTGCTATAGTCACACCTCTACTCAAAAAGCATGACCTTGACCCTAACATTCTGAAGAATTATAGACCTGTTTCCAATCTACCTTTTATTTCTAAAGTCCTTGAAAAAGTAGTTCTCAAACAGCTCAACAACCACCTTCTCTCCAACAATCTTCTTCCTGAGTTTCAGTCTGCCTACCGCGTCAACCACAGCACTGAAACCACCATAGTACACACTTTAAACACGCTTCTACTAGCTTTTGACTCAGGGAAAATCTCCCTTCTCACTCTACTCGACTTATCGGCAGCCTTCGATACTATAGACCACTCAATTCTTCTCTCCCGTCTTCAAAAAACGTTCGGTGTTAATGGCACAGCCCTCACCTGGTTTAATTCATACCTCACTGACCGATTTCAGACAGTTGCAGTAAACAAGATTCAATCAATACCTGCCAAACTGAAATGCGGAGACCCACAGGGATCAGTTCTAAACCCTGTTCTTTTCACTCTTTACACTGCCCCACTGTCACATATAATAAAACGTCATCAAATCAACCATCATTTTTACGCAGATGACTCTCAGATTCAAAGCAGCGTTACTCCTGAAAATCTGTCTTCTCTCCTGGCAAATATGGCCCACTGCTTTGAAGATATTCAAAATTGGATGACACAGAACAAATTACAGCTAAATGCAGATAAAACCGAAGCCATGCTTTGTAGGGACCAAACACAAACTCTCTTCCATTACAACAGCTTCAATAGAACTTGGCAATGCATCAGTCCCTCTATCCACTGCTGTGAAGTACCTAACACACTCTCTATGCGAAAACTCATCACCCAGACCTGTCAGTCGTGTTACTATCAGTTACGGCGTATTAGTGCAATTCGAAAGTACCTGTCCATAGATGCAACAGCCAAACTTGTCACTTCTCTTATTCTTTCACGTCTGTACTATAGCAATTCTCTTTTGTCTGGTCTGCCAGCATCATCTATCCACTCCCTTCAACGTATACAAAACTCTGCAGCTCGACTAGTTCTCAGAAAGAAAAAATCGGATCTCTCCACTGGCTGCCTGTGCCACAGAGAGTAGAATATAAGATCAGTACCCTCTGTTACAAATGTCTCCACAAAACTGCACCCTCCTACCTCTGTGAATGTCTTAACCTCTACACTCCTTCACGCTCTGCTGCAGATACCTTGTGCCTACGAATACCTAGATTCAACCAATCTACTGTTGGCCGCCGCTCTTTCTCTATTTCGGGTCCATCGACCTGGAATGAGCTCCCTCTCTCTCTTCGCCAGAAGCCTAGCTATGACACTTTTAAATCAAGCCTCAAGACATATTTATTTCAAACCTCCTGTCTCATATCAGAACTATCCCACCCTTCACTAACCCATGTCCTATCACGCTGCTAAGGTATATGACCTGTGTGACTGTGTGTGTGCTTTTGAAAAGCATTTGACTATTGCAATTTTATTTCATAGATTTGGTCTGCAGCGTACTATGTTTGTAATATCTGTTTGAAACTATTGATTATTTTGTCATTGGTTGTATGACTGTGTAACATTAGGTCGAATGCATGCGCTTTGATTTGTCTTTGCAAGATATAGCGCTATATAAGTTCCATTTATTATTATTAACCGATAGACAGACAGACACAGACATGCAGACAGATTGACAAACAGAGAGACAGAGCATAAAGAGATACAATGAGAGCAATTACATACACTGGTACATTAGGGTAAGTACAGTGACTCACCCAGCCTTAGCAGCAGCAGGTATTATCTATCGTCAGTTCACTACACCATCAGACTCCAGCTGTTGCCACACTGGCTTGATAGCACGCATACATCACCAGCATCCCAGCTCCATTGCCAGGGTAATTACGGGTAAAATGACCTGACATCACGAACAATATTGCTGACAGCCTGCAGCCCTGCCTGCCTACCTGCTACTAAGCCGTGGTTTCCCCTCTTTAGATGGCCGCAATACACATGTCAAAGTGTGTTGCTGCGTTATAAATGTCCTGTTACACTTGAGGAAACATGCATGCAATGTTTACTAGTGCATCAGGGGGAAAAAACCCAGCTTTGTCGATGACATACTGTTCACGACTCCTGCCGTTTTGTACACATCCTCTATGTCTGACTTAGAACAAACAACTTTTCAGCAGATACTATACTCTTTCTCTCACTTTTTGTATTTGTTTGTTTGTTTGTTTGTTTGTTTTGGGGGTGCTGGGGCTTTTTTTCAGATGGAGAGGGGTGTTCATCTGCTAGCCATCGAAACAGGCATTTTAAGGGTCTCCAACAAAATAACCTAGGCAACCCTTGGAAAATGATCGCACTTCGTTTTTGTTCATGCTTGAATGGCAAAGTCTTTTTTCATCTCTCAGCTAGATCTCAGAGGTTCACTAATTGTAAGAGTTTTGCGTAGTAATAAAAAAGCCGAATATGGACCTCTTTTGCCCAACCATTGATGTAGCTACTTTCTGACTTCGTGGAAGATGTTTAAACACGATACCAGTGTGCACGCAGTTTGTTTTTCTTTTTATCATCCATTCCTACCTGCACTCAATGGCCTACTCATCAAAGGGCAAACGGGTTTTAACGTGTGCACAAGATGTTCTGTGAGCGTTCACACATACACACACCTACAGGGGACCAGGGTCTACTTCTTCACGCTCTGGAATAGTCAGTCAGTATGCCTCTATTTTTGATGCATTGAAAAGTGTTGTTTGGATTGTTTTTTGTTTTTTTTAATGTGCAGCGATTTTTGTTACTAACACTTTTGCAGTGCTAGTAACAAAAATCACTACTAGCTTTTTTAAAAGCTAAAGGAGGAGTGTGGTCCCGTTTGTTGACATGGCTACCTTGTTCATTTGTTTATTTATGTCTTTGTTGGTCCAATTCTAGTTCTTTATACACTGATGATGGTGCTTTTGTCAGTGGGTCATTCATTTGGTCAACTTAGCTACTTAACAAATTAGTTTGCTCGGATCCTGATAAGTCAGTTCGAAAATTAGTGCTTGGTAGTTAATTGGTTGGTTAGTTAGTTATTTAAGTTCCTATCCAGATGCCATATCTCTCAGTCAGTCAATCCGTCATTGCTATCTGTTAGTCAGTCAATCAGTCATTGCCATATCTATCAGTCAGTCAATCAGTAAGTCAGTCAGCCAACAATCAATTCGTCAGCTATATTTTGGTCGGCTAGTTAGGACTCGTGATGTATGTATGACTCTTCATTGGAAGTCTCTGATTTATGTTGAATGTCGTACATTGGCCAAATGATGTTTACTTCCCGTCCTAGGTACTGGATAGTTTTTGATTCAGTTCTTTATTTTTTATCACACACACACACACACACACACACACACACACACACCTAACACACTAACACACACGCGCACGCATGCACTCACCCACACACACAAACACACACAAACACAAACACACACGGCGTGCGCACACACATATACACACACACGCACGCACGCACGCACGCACATCACATTACCGGGTCTGTTATGAATATATTGTGTGTGTGGACACATTGAGACCCTGGGACGCAGAAGAAAGAGAAATGGGGCAAAATGTAATAGACCATCACAGGAGGCCAGAAAACAGAAAGACACAGACGTCGAGATGAATAGTCACCCCTCAGGACAACAGAGACTGTCACCACAACATAAAAAGACAGATGCACATCCAGAGAGGCTCATTTACTGCAGAGAGCATGCCTACAGTCCAACAGCCACTTAGCACACAGCTGCGTGCTTTCCTTCCAGCTGTGTCGGCCAAATCAATACTGCTCATCATGGTTGGAGTGATGACAGTCAAAATCAACGTGGGAGGCTGTGACTGCCGCGTTGATGAAAAGACAGAAAAGCTGGCCTGAAAATAAACAAAGGAACAGGTCTTACTGACTGACTGACTGACTGACTGACTGATGGACTGACTGTCTGACTGACTGATGGACTGACTTACTGACTGATTGACTGACTGACTAACTGACTCCTCCTGCCCTGAAAGCTTGTGAGGAGTCATCAGAGACTCCAGCACTTTAATTTTCAGGCAATGTTGTTTTCAACAAGTTGAATCTGACGAAACCTGTCCCTTTGCAGGATACAACTTGCAGTATCAGTTTGATGCTGTTGTCATCCACACCATCGGCCATAGATGACCTACATTTGTCAGTAGGACGTATGGAAACTGTAGCTCATTGGTCAGAGCACTTGTTCTCTGAGACAGGTTGCTGCTGGTGTCAGTAGCAAGTCAAAGTTACAAATTCACTCTATGCATCACTTGCAGCACTCTTGGTCTGTGCCATACTGGGTGTGATGTTGTCTGGTGTGCGCGCCACTCTTTGTTAAGAATCACTGGTCTTCTACACTAAATAAACATGACGTCTTGACATCAAGGATCAGTTTCTTTATGTATTTCTTTCAGTTGCCTCTGTCGTCTGCTTCTTTCTAGGTCACGCCGTGCCTGGCAGGGGCCTTTCCCCCAAAAATATTGAACCTGTGTGTGTCTGTGAAGCACAGGCTCCGCCATGCTCGTTGACACTGAACTGTTGACAGGTTTCAGTCTGAACACAGCAGTGGTGCTGTGGCCCTCACCAGCTATCTATCTTATATACAGCTGGATACCAGGTTGTCAGTCAGTCAACACATTCAAGACAGCCTCCACAGCACTTGGAAGTCTAGTTACTGGCATTTTGACGGATAATCGGTGACTTTTGGCTCCAGCTCATTCCTTCACGCTCTGGGCTTTGCTTCACATCACGTGACCAGAGAAAGAGAGAGTAATGAAATTCTCTGTGTAGTAGGCTATTAATCATGCTTATTCTTCTTTAATGATCTCTTTAGCTTGTGGCTTCAGTCTGGTCAGGAGGATTCTTAGCGTTACTTTACTTGGATGGCTGATCGGGCTGATGGTATGGTAGTTTTTAGCATAGTTGTAAGTTGCCTTTCTTCAGGAGACTGTTCAAGGTGTTGGCCACAGCCCTGTCCACTAGATTTTATTGCAGATAGCCAATAACTTCTCTGTCATGGCCTCTCCTCCTGCCTGGACCAGCTCTGATGGAATGTTGTGCATTCATGCAGAACATCTTGCGCGCTCGTTAAAACCAGCTCCGCCTTTCTTAAAAGGACATAGACGTCGGAATGCAGCTACCTTTTAATGGTGGGCATTTCGTTGCATTAATACTCACCACTGGTAAAACTTGGAGCTCTAGCCAAGGAACAAAAAAATCATGTTCTTAGAGTAAGGCAATGACTAGGTATTACATTTGGACAATTGTTTGTTAACTTCCTTCGAGTTCACCAATCCCATAGTGTAGTAGACCATTGGGGCACCACTGAAGATTTTGCAACCAGCTTCCTCCACTCTTCACGGTTTTTGTCTTTTTATAGTTTCATCTAAAGGTCTTTGAAGGGAGTGGAGTCAGTACTTGGGCATGATTCCCTCCACTGGTGTCTACGTGAGGGCTCAAACCTGCGCCGTCAGATCACCAGCCCCACGCTCTAACCATTAGTCCCCCCCCCCCCCCCCCCCCCCCTGCTTGTATTTACGTGCTAAACATAACAGTGGACGTCTATAAAAGCATTCAACACTTAACTGTTGAAAAACTTGTCAAAACCGCAGAGAACAAACTACAAACAGCCAGTGTATGTATGCTTCCTGGTGACTGCAATCAATGGACAGGAGGATGTGCTCACTTTATGAAAATTATTAGATCCCACTGGAGTTCTGAGCATGACAGCAAATCGAAAAACCGCACGTCAATTATGGATAGCTGTTTGGGAGTTTGACTGATTGAGATAAGCTGATTATTGTTCCCAGGTATTCTCGAAATTGGAGTCTTTTATTTTTCATCCGATATGGACGGAAGTAAAACGCCAGAGACTGGCTGCTAAGTTTACAATGCTCGTGTGGAACTTTTTGTAAGCAAAATGTATTGTTATGTATATCACTTTCAGTCACAGCAGATGTCTCTGTATAAAATTCGGACTTCTTTCCCTGGGGAAAGCGTGTAGCTACAAGAGCAGTGACATTCTTTTTTTTGTTTTGCTGAACTGTTCCTGTCTGTATCGTATTTCTTTCTCTACGGGAATGGCTTTTTGTACAGAATTGTGCCTGAATACAACTTTGTTGGTATGGGATCTTTTATATGCACTGAACTGCGTGTTGCACATGGGATGGGGCTTCTTCTCTCATCCAAAGCATCGGATCTGCCACAGCAGTGTTTCGGGGCTTTCACTAAAGAAGCAGAACGGTGGCTCTTAGAGCGCAATACCCATTGCTTCCTTTAAGACAAATACAGTTGCAGCTTTCTTACAGACGATTAATGCATAAATGTATGAATACCATAAGAGACAATGTAACTGTTTTAACAACACGATGTTATGCTATTGCAGTTTTTGTCATTTATGTATTATAATGTTATTTTCTGTACGATTTCCGGGTAAATAAGGGTAAATAATGCAGACATAGTCTTTGTACTCAAGAATTAAGAAGGAGGGTGGCAGGACGATTAAGACATTCACCTGTCAAACAAGTAAAGCGTGAAGTTCTGGGCCTTGCCCTTTCTTCCCAGTTCGACAAGAAAATCGAATTAAATGTCAAAGTCATTGAGCTGGGACTATAAACCGAAGCCTCATGTACGAACACACACGGAAAATCTTGCACACACGTTAAAATTTATTTCCGCCTTTTGAAAGAGTATGCCATTTCGTGCCCGTAAGGAACGGATGACAAATTTAAGAAACGCATGCACATGGGTGTTGTGTTTAGACACCATCCCCGAAGTCGGAATGCATCTACCTGAATGTTGGAGGGTCGGTTGCATACGCAAAATTATCACCATTGTTGAACTTCGGAGCTGTAGCCAAGATATATTAAAAAAAAAGTACTCAGGAAGATCCAGGAGAAGCGTAGAGAACAGAACACGGGCCTGTAGGCAGCGTTCTTTGACGCCGTCAGCAATGTCAATCTCTAAAAGGTACTGATGCATCTTGGCTGACCCCCTAAGTTCCTTATCATCCTCCACAACTGCACAAAGGACAAATGGGTCAGGTCAAACACAACGGCTCTCTGTCCGACAGCTTTCCAATTGAAAATGGTGTCAGACAGGGATGCGTTCTTTTTTCCACCTTCTTCTCCTTCCCCTTCAGCAGGATGCTTCTTATGGCAAAGAAAAACCTGGTAGACGGCATTTTACATCTGCTTCAGAGCAGATGGTAATGTCTTCAGAGCAGATGGTAATATCTTCAGAGCAGATGGTAATGTCTTCAGAGCAGATGGTAGTGTCTTCAACCTGAGCAGATGGTATGTCTTCAACAGATGTAGTGCTTCAACCTGTACTGACTGCTTGCACAATCCCAGACTACTGAGGAGCTGATCACTGAGTTGCTGTTTATCGATGACTGTGCCCTTCTTACCAACACACGGGAAGCATTTCAGACTTTCTTAAAAGCCTTTGAAGAAGTTAGAAGCGATTTACTGGCCTCTCCCAAGAGAAGCCCACCACCAATCAGCATTGACAGCAATTCTCTGAACGCATCGGAGCAGTTTATGTACCTGAACAACTTTAACAACAGACTTGCCCGAGCGAGCAATGCTTTTGGCGCTGCTGTCAGTTTCTCCCACTTTCAGCTGCTATTCATTCCATCCCAGCCCAGATTGGGCCAGCTGGTGTTAATTATAGCAGGAACTGACCACACTTGGACTAGGTTAAAGGAAGGGGCGTGCTAAATTTAGCACTGAGTGATGTTGGATTTGCGCGCTGTGTTGGATGCCTGCCCAAGAAAGTAGTGCAGAATTTCCCCTCTGCCCCTGTACAATATCGAAGTTTACAGAGCTGTGATAGTTTTCTACCCTGCTGTATGGTTCAGAAACCTGGTTCATAGACTGCAAGCAGATGGGGCTGTTGGAGCTTTTGGTATAACGCTGCTGTGTTTCATCCTTCGCATCGATGGTGTTACGTATTTGAAATGAGTACCTCTGTTGATTTTGAACTTGTGGTGAACGCCAATGGAGTGGCTGAAATTGATATAAGGTAACAGCCTTGTTAGGGACGTGGTGGTCTGTGGGGCTATCTCACCTCACCTATCCCGTAGTCCCGTGGACTGTGGGGGCACCAATGAAGATTTTGCAACCAGCTATAAACAACATGAAAGAAAATGAAACACCACTCTACATTCATCAAAGGAGAAAGGATTTTCTAAAGTTGGAATATGGCTACTTGTATGGCGAGCAACTGTGAAAACAGCCATACACGCAAAGCTGCTCATCCAGCGTGCGCTTACGGTCACACGGCGATTTCCAAGTGTGGCGAGAGAGTGAGGGGGATATTAAGCTCCAACAACAACAAATAAGCCCGACTGCTACCGCTGGAGTAAACAAAATAGAGTAGTTACTTTCAGGTATGTGACATTGGCTGCAAAACACGTTGAAAAATGACTCAGGCACAGGTGAGGGTATGTTGCTGGTGTTGTTGTTGACCTTGAAGCCAGCAAGACGCTCATCAGTTCCCATCACACAGAACACCCAGTCTGCCAGCACTGAAAGTCCACACTGTCACTGCAGATAAATGACTGGGCTCTCAGGTATGAGCGAGAGAGAGGGAGAGAGAGAGAGAGAGAGAGAGAGAGAGAGAGAGAGAGAGAGAGAGAGAGAGAGAGAGAGAGGGGGGAGGGGGGGGCTGAGGGGGGTTGGAGAACTGGAGATAGTGCTTTGCGCCTGCATCTCATACTAACCGCAGTTTGTGAATGATTTTCATTTCTTTCTACAACTGGAAATATGTGTGCCTATCCTACTGTTTATTTGTGCATGTGCTCGCGCGCGCGTGTGAATGTGTGTGCGTGTGTGTTGTGTGTGTGTGTGTGTGTATGTGTGTGTGTCTGTGAATCTTGTGTGTATGTGTGAGTGTGTGTGTGTGTGTGCGTGCGAGTGTGTATGGTGTGTTCGCGCGCGCGCGCGTACGTGCACACACATACATATACAGGGAAGAAAAGCAGACACCAACAGTGAGAGAGAGAGAGAGATAATGACAATGACAATTTTTTTTATTACGAGGATAACTCATGTGCTTTTTTACACGTAGTCCCCGCCCGTAGGGATACATTTTAATAATAAACCCAATACTCATACTCTCACACTGTAGAAACAAAGGAAACAAAATTTAAGAAAAACAACAAATAAACAAATAAACCCAAAACCCCAAAACAACCCCCCACCCCCCCAAAAAAAAGAAACCAAACAAACAAACAAACCAAAAAACAACAAAAAGCCCCCCACAAAAAAAAAAATACAAGGACAAAAAAGAAAAACATTTTTAAAAAAGAAAGAAAAAGAGAGAGAGAAAAACCCAAAAAGCCAAACTTATAAAGTCATAAAAATGAACATCTTCACATTGTAAAATGGTACACATAGTTGTTACATGTAACAATAAGATATTGGAGAGAGAGAGAGAGAGAGAGAGATGGGGGGGGGGGGGGTGAGGGGGATCCTCTATCACTTCCTAGCCGCTGGATGGAATGCAAGGCATACCTCCCTTTGTCACACACACAAAATGTCTCCAGTGTTTGAAACTGTTTATCGTTTTGCGATGAATATTCTTGCTTTTCAGCTCCTGATTGTGTTAATATATTCTTCTGTTTGTAATCCTCTATACCCCAAAAGGGGCAAAAGGAATTGAATCTTGAATCTTGAAACTTGTGTGTGTGTGTGTGTGTGTGTGTGTGTGTATTTGTGTGTGTGTGTGTGTTTGTGTGTGTGCGCGCGTGTGTGTGTACGTGTGTTTGTGTGTGTAGCTTATAAAAAATCGGCAGGTGTAACTTTTTCTGTATTCTAGTCGCTACTGCTGCTACTAAGCCTTCAGTTCAGTCCCCAAGCTATACAGTAATGCCAACACTTTGGGGTAAAACAAAGAGAATATTCTACGGGGTCTTTTACCCACCTTTGCTCTCAACGTTTCACTATCAATTTTTAAAGCCACATTTAAACAACAATAACAACACGCACACACGTGCTCGAACGTGCACACACATATTCATACACAAGGAAGAAAAACACGCGCGCGCGCGGACGGAGAGAGAGAGAGAGAGAGTCACTTCCTAGCGACTGGATGTAATACAATACAATACATACATACCTTTGTCACAGATGACAGACCAAACGTCTCCAATACCGCCTGTCCGGGAATGTGCTGACCAGTCACTGAGGTATAATTAATTATAGGGGGGGGAGGGTCACAGTATTATTGTCACCGAGAGAATGGTCACCCGCCACAGAATAGATGTGACAATGCGGCTTGTGCTGCATATCATCATCATCGTCGTCGTCGCCGTCATCACCACCATCATCGTCGTCGTCATCATCATACCATCATACCGCCGTCGTCATCATCATCCTACGTCATCATCATATCACTTGTCGCATACGCCATCATCATCATCATCATCACCATCGCGTCGTCATCATCAAACAACATCGCATCATCGTCACCATCATCGTCATATTATCAACCACCACATCATCCTCATACCATCATCACATCATATTTATCATCATCATCAACTACAACATCACATCATCTCATCATCATCATCATACAACCCCATCATCATCAATCACATCATCATCATCATCATCATTATCTCGCATGTAATTTTATTCGTCTTAGCAAAGGGATCAACAGTAAACTTCCTGTCATAAAGATGGATAGAAAAGTTCCGACATAGCAGCATCCTTACACCATACCATCCTCCTCCTCATCGCCGCTGGTCATGCAACACACGAAAATGTCTGCGATTCCGTGACCCCTGTTGCTCTGAATACAATTAGGGTGACCTCACTCTGGGTCCCCCCCATTCAGAACTCTGCTGCCAGGCTCATCCTTGGAAGGAGCAAAAGGGACCATGTGACTCCCATGCTTAGGGAGCTTCATTGGTTACCTGTAAGGGCACGCTGTCAGTACAAAGTTGCGGTCTTGGCATACCGTCACTCTGAAGGCTCGCTTGCTCCATCTCTGTCAGCTGCCTTGAAATCACGCACCACAACTAGAACCCTGCGGTCTTCGAATGATAACTTACTTGTTGTACCCCATTACAACCTCAAAACCGCAGGTCGTAGATCTTTTGGTGTTGCTGCGCCCACGATCGGAACTCTCTGCGCACACAGAGCGAGAGAATGTCCACTTTAGCCTATGTTACATAAAGTCTTACATTGAAGAGACAACAAGTCTCCATTACGCTGTCCGGAATGTTGCTTGACAGTCCTGAGTTAATTATAGTGGTAGGGGGGGAGGGTACAGTATTATTGTCACGAGAGAATGGTCACCGCCAGAATGATTGTGCAATGCGGCTTGTGCTTGCATATCATCATCATCGTCGTCGTCGCCGTCATCACTACCATCATCATCGTCGTCATCTCATACCATCAACCGCGTGTCATCATCACCATACGTCATCATCATATCATCATTGTCGTCATACGCATCATCATCTCATCATACCATCGGCGTCGTCTCATCAAACAACATCGTCATCTCGTCACCATCTGTATATTATCACCACCAGCTATCCTCATACCTATCCATCATATTTATCATCATCATCAACTACAACATCATCATCATCGGTATCATATCTCATCATCATATCAACCTCATCATAAACCTCATCATCATCATCATCTCATATTATCTCGCATGTAATTTTATTCGTCTTAGCAAAGGATCAACAGTAATTCCTGTCATAAAGATGGATAGAAAAGTTCCGACATAGCAGCATCCTTACACATACCATCCCCTCTCATCGCGCTGGTCATGAAACACGAAAATGTCTGCGATTCGTGAAACCTGTTGCTTGATACAATTAGGTGACTCACTACATTCTTACGTTCCTGTGGTGAGTTTGTGTCAAAGCCTTTTGGGATTTGAAGTTTTGGGGGAGAATGTCGTTGGAGGGACGTTGTGATGATTGCCACCCCGGGTGCGTGTCTCAGTCGGTGTGACTCCATTAGAAGGGAGCTCAGTAGGTTATGTCCTGCGTATGGTAGCTCAGAACAGACATCAATGAACGCCACCAAAGCGACCCAGCAGCAGTGCAGAGTCTTTCTGGCTGGTGACCTCACTGCAGCTTGACATTGATAAGGTTTCCATGGACTTCTGACCCTGAGGGTGCGACATGACGGACCTAGTAACAGCTGATAATTGCAGAGGTGAAAGGAGTGGTCTGGGAACAAACAGCAGGACAACAACGTCCACAGAAGATGAAGCAGCATAAAAAACCCAGCCAACCAGCCAACCTACCAACCAGCCAGCCAGCCAACCAGCCAACCAGCCAACTTACCAACCAGCCAACCAACCAGCCAGCCAACCAGCCAACCATTCAACCAGCCATTCAACCAAACAAACATCAAAAAACAAAGAAAAAAAGGACACTAGCTTTTGAAACACTGGTTGGCTATGACTTACAGGGCCCCAGTTTACTTTTTTTTATTAATATTCTCAGGTAGTCAACTGTGCGTACGTAACAGATTAGCAGTCAAGGCGAATTCGCCTTCATGTGGGGGTACACTTCTGGCTTTCCCGGCTCTCCTGGGGTGGCCGGTGTATAGTCCAGAGTGAATGATGCTATCGCTTCCACATTGGTGTGGACACACAGTGCGATAAACAACAATTACTGCTGCTGTGGGCGGCGGACATAGCTTATACAAGTTATAGAGGTCCGCGTGTGGTCACATCTCTGTGTCAGCTAGCTAGTGACATAGGTCACTGTCTGACATCCTGAAATCAGGTCAGGTGTGACGTCACCGATATTGTCCCCATTCATGGAAAAAGCTGACCGTAGCTTAGATTAAAAATGTACAGTCCATGTATGTAAGCTGTACAAGTGGACAAAAAGGACACATGTATTTTTTTCTCTTTGAAGAAAAAATATGTATTGCCAGGGACGACAACTGGCAACGTTACTTCGCTGACCGTGGCCAGTCCATCTTTGTCTGCCGGTACAAGGTGCAGGCTTAGCCTACACACAACACAACACAGCACAGCACAGCACAGCACAGCACAATACAGCACAACACAGCACAGCACAATACAGCACAACACAGCACAGCACAACACAACACAGCACAGCACAATACAGCACAACACAGCACAGCACAGCACAATACAGCACACCACAGCACAACACAGCACAGCACAATACAGCACAACACAGCACAGCACAATACAACACAGCACAGCACAACACAGCACAGCACAATACAGCACAACACAGCACAGCACAGCACAACACAACACAGCACAGAACAGCACAACACAGCACAGCACAACACAACACCGCACAGACACAACACCGCACAGCACAACACAGCACAGCACAACACAGCACAGCGGAGCACAGCACAAAACAGCACAACACAGCACAGCACAAAACAACACAACACAGCACAGCAGAACACAACACAGCACAAACACAGCACGGCACACAACACAACACAAGACACAACACAATACAACACAGCACAGCACAGCACAGCACAATACAACACAGCACAGCACGGCACAACACAGCACAATACAACACAGCACAACACAACACAAGCACGGCACAACACAACACAGCACGGCACAACACGCACAACACAACACAGCACAACACAAAACAACACAACACGGCACAACACAACACAACACAGCACAACACAATACAACACAACACAGCACAGCACAGCACAGCACGGCACAACACAACACAACACAGCACAACACAGCACAGCACAATACAACACAACACAACACAGCACAACACAGTACAACACAACACAGCACAACACAGCAGAGCGCAGCACAACACAGCACAGCAGAGCACAGCACAGCACAGCACAGCACAATACAACACAACACAACACAGCACAATACAGCACAGCACAACACAGCACAGCACAACACAGCACAAGTACAACACAACACAGCACAGCACAATACAGCACAGCACAGCACAACACAACACAACACAGCACAGCACAGCACAGCACAGTACAACACAACACAACAACCACATTGCCAGTCTTTGCGGCACAGTCACCCTGTGTGGTGACAGAAATGTATAAGGCCGCATCTCAAAAAGATGCTACGTGCTTGAAGCACGTGGTAGTGTGCAAGATTTGAGCGAGTGACAGTGTGAGTGAATGAGTGGTTGGGTCGGTGAGTAAGTGAGTGGGTGAGCGAGTGAGTGGGTGAGTGGGCAGGTGAGTGAGTTAGTTGGTTAGTTAGCTGGGGTCGTTAGAGTTTAGCTGGTAACTTGGATAGATAGATAGATAGATAGATAGATAGATAGATAGATAGATAGATAGATAGATAGATAGATAGATAGATAGATAGATAGATATAGATCTGAATCATTCTCTTGCCAGATTTTTATTTTCTTCTTTTAAAACTGGCATCGTTAGGAGACAGCAGCCACACACAAAAAGATCCGCTGCATAGGGGCTCAGCTGTAACCGTTTTTTGACCTCAGGGGTTGGCAGTACCAACCTGGGGCTGTCAACAGTTACTCTCCTTGCTGCTCCTGTGGAGGAGTCGTGTAGCACAGTAACCTGCAGGCCTGTCTAGGGATGGGGCGCCGCCCGTCCTTTAGGGTCTGTGGGCGACACTGAACAGCAGGTTCATCCCTAGTCATCCCCCAACTGGGATGAATGAGCAAGGAAAAGGAAAGAACCTTAGCATTGCTTTTGTTTCTTGGAGGGTTTTCGTGTGTGTGTGTGTGTGTGTGCGTGTGCGTGCGTGCGTGCGTGCGTGCGTGCGCGCATTCATGTGTGTGTGTGTGGTTGTGTTGTTGGGGTTTTATGTGGGAGGGTTTGGTGGGGGGTGGGGGGGAGGGGTTGGGGGGGAGGGGTCAGAACCATGTGTGTGATTTATATTCATTTTTATATTCTATTCTTTTATATCGAGGATAATGGAATAAGCACATGTGCTTTTTTACATCTAGTCCCGGTGTGTATGCGGTTTTGTAAATTTTGTCATTTATTCCCACCGGCACACAATGGCCTACTCTTACGAAAAGCGGAACAGGATGTAACGTGTGCGCAAGATGTTCTACGCGCGTTCGCACACGGGGCCTCGGTTTATAGTCTCATCCGGACTTTTGGGGAGAGTGGAGTCTGCACTTATGTGTAAATCAGTTGTATTTTGGCTGGAAACTGAATTTTATGATTGGAATGTGACTTCTGATGTGTGAATGTCTTTACCTGTACACTCCTTCTCGTTCCCTCCGCTCTGCTGCAGATACCCTGTGCTTACGAATATCTATATTTATAGCTAGCTCTTTGTGAATAACTGGTCCATCGATCTGGAATGACCTCCCTCTAGCGCTCTCCCTTATCCAAAAGCCTACTTATTACACCTTTAAATCCAACCTCAAGATATACCTATTTTAAACCTAAGACTTTCCTCTCCTATTCCATGTCATACCTGTCCCTGACTTCAACATCCGAACTCCCCATCACCCTGCCAAAGTGTATAACCTGCGCGCGTGTGTGTGTGTGTGCGTATGTGTGTTTGTGTGTGTGTGTGTGGGTGTGGTGTGGTGTGTGTGTGTTCTCTACATTTAGCAGTTTCTTTTCTATTGTCAGGAAATGTTTTTCAACATTTTGCTTACGACAAAGAAACCCTGTTAGCTTCTATTCTAAATACATTATCCTGCAGAGTTTGAGCCATATCTGCATGTAGACGGGCAAGGTGTGCTCACCTGGGTGAAAGCTGTCATGACGAATGGGTGGTGTATTGTTATCACAGTGTGCATGCTGCCTAGAGGAGGTTTCCTCTCTGTATCCATCCCCCCCCTCCCCACTCTGACTATAGCCTACAGATGTTGGAGTAGATTTCCGTTCGTACCCCCTCCTAAAAGTAGACCAGGATTATACTCTATCCCAGGTAACATGACAGGAAAACAATAATCATGATGTATCAGTACCATATACTGCCCCAGTACCATATACTGCCCCAGTGCTGACAGAAAGTATTACCTGAATTTCTGTAGTGGTTCGGTTTCACTGTTTGCAGACTCCTGACTGCAGCAGGAGAAGGGCAGTCACAATGCAGTCTCTGCACTGTCTGTTGAACATCAACTTTATTTTGTTGAACACTTGCCCTGCAAACCACTCGGCTGATCATGACTGACAGCAGGAGCAGCAATACAGCACTGCTAACACCACTGCCACACACAGTGTCCTCAGGGCCAGCACACCACAAGCTGGTGTTGACGTGCAGCCACATAGCTCAGTATTCATACTTTTAACGTTTCTACATGAAATTTTGAAAAAGCCAATAAAAATTGGCCACAAATGACTCTTGCAGATCAATTTACAAATATATATAAATATAAATATAATTATAATATATATATATATATATATATTATATATGTGTGTGTGTGTGTGTGTGTGTGTGTGTGTGTGTGTGTGTGTGTGTGTGTAACAATGAGAACAACACTAAAAATCAATAGTTTATTCAGTTTCTGCCACATTAATCACGGTAACTGAAATTGTGATGGGAAGCGGCGGTAACCTAGTGGTAGACACTTGTTAGAACACTAACACATAATGATTTAGGACAGACCAACAGGACGAAATGTCGAAAATCTTCAATATATCGTTTGCCACGTTGTTTACCAAATGGGTCTTCTAGTTGCTGGTTTGAGCGGTTCAACTGAGACTGCTTCAAGGGGTTCGTGTGTCAAGTCAGGTCAAAGTGGATGTCAAACTTTGAATCCTATATGGTACTTTGAATAAGCAGTGCATTTGCTTATTTCGTCATAACATCCGTCTATATTTCTTAATGTGTATAAGGCGGGTGTGTGTGTGTGTGTCACAGTGTGTGACAGAGGGGCAAGATACACAAAGAGAGAAAGCATGTATCGGTGAAGCAGAACGAAAAGATTTGTACTGCGCCTCGCTCACCAGCACCGACCTGCAACCGGAAAACTGGAAGGAAGAGAGAGAGAAGAAAGAGAGAAGAGGAGAGAGAGAGAGAGAGAGAGAGAGAGAGAGAGAGAGAGAGAGAGAGAAAAGAGAGAGAGAGAGAGAGAGAGAGAGAGAGAGAGAGATTTGATTTTGATTGCTAAGATGTGAATGTCAAAGGAAAGGAGGGGGGGGGAGGGGGGGGGGGAGATAAACCGGCAGGGAGGAGGGAGAGGGGAACGGGGAAAAAAGCTGCCGGGCAAGTCCCCACCTTGGCAAAAAGCTGACCAATCAAATGTCTCCAGCTCGTTTGGTTGCTAGGCCGACTGCGTTGTGCGCGTGTCTCGTGCGCTACGCCATCACAAGTGTCGTGTGCAAAACAGGCCTCAAAACCAGAGCTCACCCAGGGTCTGAAGGTGAGAAAGCCGTCAGTATAAAACCATCTGCCACAGCATAATACGAGTTCCGTCCACCCTCAGATACACAGCATCTTTCCAAAGGTCGACAGTTGATTGCTTTGTCAGCGTTTGCCAAACTTTGTGCAGCGAAAAGAACAAGGAAGCAGCATGAAGATGTTCTATGCCATATGCCTTCTCCTGTGTTTTGCAGGTGAGTTACCTTGGTACTTGGCCACGTCATTGCAAGGTAGAAGGAAGTGGGAGGGTTTTCCCCCACTTGTGGTATTAGCTTTCAGTCTGGTTGTGTGTGTGTGTGTGTGTGTGTGTGTGTGTGTGTGTGTGTGTGTGTGTGTGTGAATGTGTGTGTGTGTGTGTGAATGTGTGTTTGTGTGTGTATGTGTGTGAATGTGTGTGTTGGTTTTCTTGTGATAAAGACCTTCAGGAAATACCCAGCGTTATTAATTTGGATAACCTTTTAGTTAATTCTTCAGTGAGACTGCTTTGCTACTTTTCTTTATTTCGAATGACACACAAGATATATTTGCTTTGTTATGTTCAACTTTATTCATATTGTTTACTGCTGTCATACCTGGTTGATGATCTCGGCCAGACCTGTGTTCAAAGCTGTGGTGTATGTCTGTGTCCACCCCAAAGTCTGTGTTCATATGTATGTTATCTTGAGCAAGGAAAAGAACATGTCCATCAAAAAACAAACCAAAACAAACAATGAAGCTTCATAGAAAGGCACATCAGTGATTGTATTGTTCATCAAACTGATGCTGTGCAACAGATTTTCGGGAAGACGACCTAAAAAGAGTTGCAGTTTTCATGTTGCTTTTAACCAGTTGAGAGTCCTGGTGTGTGACCCTCCCTGGCAGGTTGGATAGAAAGCAGTAAATCTGATCACATTGCTGCATTAGAATAATTACGAATTTTTTTTTAGCTTTGTAATAGATGGACAGCCTTTAAACTGCTGCCAATACTATAACAGTTTATGACGGCGCCAATTAGTGATAGGCGTCTTCAAATAGGAAAAACCTAAAAGCAGAGCCGTTGGTTGCATGCAGCGTATCAAGCCGAACAATGATGGCATAATGTGTGCTTTCTACATTACTGGGAAGTGTGCTTAGCCATTTTTAAAGATAAACATATATCAATCCAAGTATTCAAAAGTTAGACCGTTGAATGTCGCTAAGCATTTATAGCAAGCAATTGAAAGGCAGTAAGTACTAAAGGAAAGTCAAGGTCATCAAACATCAAGACAGCAACTCCAGGGGCCTTGACTGCCATGGTATGCTGAGCCCCATCTCCCCCATTCCTCCAGGGATCCAAAGAGCTTGTCCCTCATCAGCAGGTCAGTAGGCCAGATATTGGCCGTCTGGAGGAAGTGCTCCATTGTCATAAGAAAAGCGCTGCAGGTGCACATCACAAAATCACTAATGTGGAACTTGGTGAACATGTGGTGTCTGAGTCTGCAGCGTCCAATCCTCAGTGTCACAATTGTTACTTGGTCTTCTCTGGGCAGGAGGTAGTAGTCATTCTTACTGTTGAAATTAGGGTGCTGCTGAAGCCATCTTCTCTTTTGCTTTTTCTTCACATATGTCTTTGCCTCTTTATACGTCACTTCCTGCTCGTCTTGAGGAAAATGACCACCTACAATCGCCATTACGTCAGCTTCCTCGTTGCCATGGATGCTGCAGTGTGATGGAACCCACTAGATAACTGTATGCTCAGTGGACTGCTGCAGGGCAACAAGAGCGAGGGCAAGGGCATTAAGCTCCTTGTGCTGTGAGTTCTGAATGGCCTGAAACACAAACGGCGCATCTGATACGATAACTCTTGGGTGAATTGCCTCCCTGTTGGTTCAGACGTGAAACAAGTCTGGCTTGAGTTCAAGTATGATGCATGACAAAAAATGAAAAAATAGGTGCAACTGTTTTTCTGAATCACATGCTTGTTGGGATTCTGGTTGTGGAGCTGTGTTTCACCAGAAAAGAGGACCAGGTGTAGGACGCTGCTTGTCTTGCTGTGCAGCTCTGCATGTGGAGAGGTGGGCTTGAAGGGTACAGATGACGTCTTAGCATGTGGAGTACAATACAGTCATACTGAGTCTTGATATGCAGTCTCGATAAGGGCCAAGATAGAACATGTGGGTCATATACGCATGAAATCAACAGTGAGGCGGCATATAATGCTCTTGATCTTGTCTGATTGCCTGTAGTGCATCTGATCGTAATTATGGGTGTTGCTCGGTTCTCGATGACCCTTATCTTGCTACTTGAATCTGATGACCCCTCGCTATGATTATCCTCCACGTGCACTGTTTGTCCTTCTGCTTTTGGCATCTCTCTGTTGGCTCTGTTGTTGCCTCTGATCCTGTGGCCTCTTCTTCTGTTGACTCTGCTTGTGCTCTGTCTCGTAAGTAGATGGTCTCTTCCCTAGTCGTTAACCATATTTTGTACATACAGAGTTTCAAACAACACTGTTGGCCATATGGCTAGCTATCACTGGTTTGTCCTCTGTATGATGCCTTTCTTCGTCTAACTACTCCTTATGCCTCAAAACATCCTTGTATTGTTTGGCTTCTTTGATCTCTGCCTGTCTGAGCTTCCTCCTCATTCTGTCCCTGATTTGTTCTAGTGCTTACTTTCTCCTTCTTGCTTTTCCTGTTACTGCTGTTGCCTTTGAAGTGTCTGTCCTGGTTAGTGTAATCTCATAATCGATCTTTGCCGCCATATTCTCTTATGTTTAAGGCATACGAGCTTTCTCTTACTGTTGAGTCGCCTCTCGCTTGTTGCCTTCTCTCCTGTTGATTTCACCTACTTTTGCCATATCTCTATTATTATTTTCTGTTGCCTCTTCCTGTTGACCTCTCTCCTGTTGCTCTTTCTGTTGACTCTCTCCTGTTGGACTCTCTTCTGTTGACTTCTCCTGTTGACCTTTCTCCTGTTGACCTTTCTCTGTTGCCTTTCTCCTGTTGGCCTCTCTCCTGTTGGCCTCTCTCCTATTGACCTCTCTCCTGTTGACCTCTCTCCTGTTGCCCTCTCTCCTGTTGGCCTCTCTCCTGTTGACCTCTCTCCTGTTGGCCTTTCTCCTGTTGACCTTTCTCCTGTTGGCCTTTCTCCTGTTGGCCTTTCTCCTGTTGGCCTCTCTCCTGTTGGCCTCTCTCCTATTGACCTCTCTCCTGTTGCCCTCTCTCTCCTGTTGACCTCTCTCCTGTTGTCTCTCCTTGCCTTTGTGACCTCTCTCCTGTTGGCCTTCTCCTGTTGCCTTCCTGTTGGCCTCTCTCCTGTTGGACCTCTCTCCTTTGACCTCTCTCCTGTTGGCCTCTCTCCTGTTGACCTCTCTCCTGTTGACCTCTCTCCTGTTGGCCTCTCTCCTGTTGACCTCTCTCCTGTTGGCCTCTCTCCTGTTGGCCTCTCTCCTGTTGACCTCTCTCCTGTTGGCACCTCTCTCCTGTTGACCTCTCTCCTGTTGGCCTCTCTCCTGTTGGGCCTCTCTCCTGTTGACCTCTCTCCTGTTGCCCTCTCCTGCCTCTCTCTGTTGCTCTCTTTCTCCCTGTTGGCCTCTCTCCTGTTGCCTCTCTCCTGTTGACCTCTCTCCTGTTGACCTCTCTCCTGTTGGCCCCTCTCCTGTCTGTTGGCCTTTCTCCTGTTGGCCTCTCCTGTTGACCTCTCTCCTATTGACCTCTCTCCTGTTGACCTCTCTCCTGTTGACCTCTCTCCTATTGACCTCTCTCCTGTTGACCTCTCCTGTTGACCTCTCTCCTGTTGACCTCTCTCCTGTTGGCCTCTCTCCTAGTTGACCTCTCTCTCCTGTTGGCCTCTCTCCTGTTCTGTTGGCCTCTCTCCTGGTGGCCTCTCTCCTGTTGACATTCAAGCCCTCTCTTGGTCAAAAACGCATGTGAAAATGCAGTAACCCATTTTGACATGTAAAGCATACATCATGAATAAATCATTGCCATTTCGCTTTAATACCGGTCTGTCATTTTCAGATAAACTGGAAGTCAGCGGCTCCCTAAGAATGATTAACGTTATTAGAGCCTGCTTGGTGAAATGTTTGGAACAAGCCGTTGCATTGTTCTTCCAGCTTCCCACACGTTTTCGTTTTGGGTTTGTTTGTGTGTGTATGTGTGGGGGGGTGGGGGTTGTTGCTTCTTTTTGGGGAGGGCATACTTAAGTACGCACAGAGGACATACACATTATTTGTTAATTGAAACTACACTCGCACGCATTATATATATTATGGCCGGTAATTTCTGCTATGACTTGATAATATTCTGCCAAAATGTTTTTCATAAAATTCTGTCGCATGAAATGGGAAGGGAAAGAAACCCACCAGGTTTTGATTAGTTTCACCCGAATTGTAATAAGGCTTTTAAAAAAAATATATGGGTTTATAAAAAGTGTCATCTAATGCTATTCAGTATTCTGGTGTCTCCATGTTGTTGCCACTACAGAGCTTGTATCCCTCCTTCCTCTGACAACGTCAAAACACCAGCTGTATATTGACGACACTGCTGAGGTGTGTGATAGTAGTGTGTACATCTAGAACTTCACTTCTGTACACCGAGTACCCGGGGTGCAGCACGATGGTAAAGCAGGCGTGTGGATTGTCTTACTACAAGTCGCGTTCGGACAGTCATCACAGACGCCTAACCAGACACCAAATTGTATCTGCTGGTGTTCTCAGGGTTCAGTTTTGCATCCTCTTTTATTTCAAGTTCAGCAAAACCTGATGTTGAAGATGTTATAAATCGAGCTAGCATACGCAAAACGACCCATACATCTCTGCCGGAATACCAGTCTTGACATGAAACACTGAAATACTTTGACTGAACTCTGAAGTAAAAAAACAACAACCCCAAAACTGTTGAAATCCAGCAACGTGTTTCCCCTGTCTTCTTGGACTGACTAGTCTAGTCTTTTTTTAAAAAATTCTTTTATATCGAGGATAATGGAATAAGCATTTGTCTTCAGGTCACATGCACAAATACTCGTTCTTTTGAACGCTTAGAATTATATACAACGTGCAAATAAAATGCATTAAACGCCAACAGTGTTTGACGACAAGAGAAGTTCGGATACAAGCTTAGCAGGAAGGCAGTCCACACCCCGAAGTATTTTTTCACGCTATTGGGCCCAAAAGCTTGACTGGAGATTGTAGTAATACTGGAAACAAAGCAAGCAAAAGACCGGGAGTTTACGTGTTGCAGATTTAAAACGATGAACAAAACTTTGACACAGCTGGTTTTCCAGTCGTGTCCCAGTCAATCCCACAGGGGAAGACCCTGAGAGCAGTTAATGACCGGCAGGCAGGCTGCAGCTGTATCAAAAATCTTTTCTACCTTCAACTTCAAAATACTGTCTTAGGCTGATTTTTAAAACATCAAGTCATTATGCCACCTTAGATTTCAATTGTCAGAGAATAACCGTCCATTATAAATAACCGTATTTGTCTCTATATTGTCTCCAAAACAAAGCAATAAATGTGTGTAATGCTGGCTTCCAATAGGGATAAGTGACTTGGGAATTAAAAAAAAAATTCCTGTCATTTGGTTCAATCGTCTGTCACGAAAGGTTAATGTTGTCTTTATGGCGCTAGAAAAACCGAACATGGTTTGTTCTTCTTTTTGGTTTATCTTTTGTTCGTTTTTGTTGATTAGCGCGAATTCTGATCAAGCGGACATTTTGTGATGGATGTCTGTAGCCTAATCTTCAAGGCAAACTGTTGTGCGTTGTGTTAGAGGGGATGGGCCAACGAGGCAATAAGTAGTGGGCCAAGATGTGCTGTGAGGCTCTGTGGTCAACAGCCATTTGTGCCTGTCTTGCCGCACAGGAGAGGTTGGAGAGAGTTGAGGGTATGCAGCTTGGGGAGAAGCAGGGGAACGGGGTGGGATAGGGTGGGGGAGGGGGAGGACAGGATGTTTGAGGTAGAGTAGGAGATGCGGAGAGGGAGGGTGGCGGAGTGTTGTGCATAGATCAATACCAGACAGCTGTTGGACCGTTTACCTGTTGACAGCCACAAACCGTTAGCAAGGTGAAGGTTATAGCCTAAGTGGTATCAGATGTCTAATTTAGCAGCCTTCCTTAACCGCTGTGGGGTTCTTCTGTTTGTTGTAGTTGCATTTTTGTGGTGTTTTTGTTTTGCGTTTGGGTTTCCCAGTGCGACAGCTTAAAAGAAAATTCATCAGCATTCTAATATTAAGCAAATCCTGGGCTTGACAAAACCACATGCACAATATTGAAACACATTGAACAACGTTGTAAAGAAATCAAACCTATCGGTATTTAAACATATACGTCAAATAGGCCAGGGTAAGGAGTATGCCAACGTAGTGGGTTCTTGCATAGATCCATCAGTAAATCTTTAACAAAAGTGAGCAAAATCTGTGGCTCCTACACTACTTGCCTGATTCATATCTGAATTTTAGGTCATTGTGTAAATTGTGGGCACTCTTGATTTAGCAACCAGTGGCAATGTGCTTCAGCTAAAAGGGGCCCGAATTGGCCCCCAAATTACAGCATGGCAGGTGGCCATGTCTGAATTGGCCCCCAAGCTGCAGCATGGCAGGTGGCCATGTCTGAATTGGCCCCCAAGCTGCAGCATGGCAGGTGGCCATGTCTGAATTGGCCCCCAAGCTGCAGCATGGCAGGTGGCCATGTCTGAATTGGCCCCCAAGCTGCAGCATGGCAGGTGGCCATGTCTGAATTGGCCCCCAAGCTGCAGCATGGCAGGTGGCCATGTCTGAATTGGCCCCCAAGCTACAGCATGGCAGGTGGCCATGTCTGAATTGGCCCCCAAGCTGCAGCATGGCAGGTGGCCATGTCTGAATTGGCCCCCAAGCTACAGCATGGCAGGTGGCCATGTCTGAATTGGCCCCCAAGCTGCAGCATGGCAGGTGGCCATGTCTCACAGCAAACATGAAAGGGTTCACGTTAATGTTGATCTACACCTACAATCGTAGTGGCAAGAAACTTCCAAGCCTCCACGGCAAATAACACTTACCTTTTTTTTTATAAGTTTACTTCATTTTGAGAGCAAAACAGTACCTGCAGAATGAAAACCAGTGCTAATAAAGGACCAGGACCACCCACCCATCTAACTTCCAAACTCCTTTGATATAATTATTGCATGCATACATAAGTGCAGGCGTTGATTTAATTGTGGTTCATCATCTTGGGCATTTCGTTTGAGTAATCAAGGAGAGCTGTCAGCAGTGTGGTAACGTGCACACTGTGGCTTGAGCAGCTGTGAATAGTAGTTGATGAAAGCACAGGATAGAGTGCCTTGCTTCTCCTGTGCTTTTCTAAAAAGTCTGTCTTAGAAACCGCTGACTACTTAACGCCCTGGAGATCCACCAGGGTACAACACTGTTCGTGCATGTCAGTTTTGTGAGATATAAAACCTGACAGAGCCCATCTCTTTAAAACCGCCAAATGCATGCTGTGGCTTACCTGCGTACTTTAATGGGCAAGATGGATGGGTTTGTAACCTGTGTGGAAGATGTAACGCACGAATTCGCTTATGGGGCCTCAGTTAATGCCCCAGAAGAATGGCGAGAGGAATCGGTGTAAACTTCATAGAAAAATCCCGAAAACAGAAGTCCAGCCGCGACTGGAACTCGCACCGTGACAGTGATCCTTAGATTTAAAATAAGTTGGTTGCTGTAACCACTAAGCCACTGTCCCTCCCCCTGTTCCATTCTGTTGATCACTACTGCATCAGCCCTTGTTGAGTCGTGTCTGTGAGCGTGACAATCAGTCACTAGATGTGACTTTCCTCCATTTGTTTCATGTTGGCGCTGGGAGGCAGAGCAACACCTGGCTTTGTGGCCAGTCCCTGGAGAGAACAGGAGAAAAATGAAAGTTACTTCCAGCAGCCAGACACGGACTAATCTAGTTGAAACAGCCCTCCCTGGGGTGAAATTGCCAGTTTCGTGATTTGTTACATTTTCCTGTTTTGACTTAGTCTCAGAACACTATGGTTTGACATGTTCTTTTTGGAGAGAGGTCCAGGCTGATGTTGTGTTTAAAGCGTTGATTGTCAAGGAAGTAGGTACTGTACCAATCCAACCTGAAAAGGGTCTATGTACTCTAGGAGTGAGAATCAGTCATAGGTTTGTGTTCGCCACTAGCTGATGGCATTATGTATCAGCACATTAAGCGGCGAGTTTTAAAAGAATTTAGAATAGACAGAAAAACTATTTAGATGTGAAAAACGTATTTCTTAATACATATTGTTGCTCATACAATTTTCGGTGTGACCTAAAATAACTGTTCTTTTGCAAACTCAGATGTGTAATGCGCGAAAGTGCAGAGGAAAGGTCGTGAAAGAGCAGCTATATAATAACGTGGGGCATCAAGATTCTCGAATTACCCAAACACCTGAAGGTAATTGTTTTATTCTGTTTCGATATATAGACGTTTAAAATGAAAAAAAGGAGAGTCTGCATGATCTTCAAGTTTGCCACACAAAAAATAACAAACCAACCACACCCATGGGGATGCCAGAGGCTCTGTCACTATAAACAGCGTCTCTTGCTTCTGGAAATAAACTTCCTCTTTTCTATCACGCTGTGTCGTCTTTTTGCTTACCTGTCATATCTTGCTTATTTTCTGTCATGCTCATGTTCTGCCGTACCAGTTTGTTCGCCTGCTTTTTGTCAAACAAATCTGTTCAAGTATTCTGCTTTCGTAACATGACGTTTTTCCCGCGGTTTGTTCTGAGGACGACCAGGTAGTAGTGATGGACGAACACCTAGCGACCTGGGTTATCTATCCACAGTTGATGCGGGCGGTAGTAGTGATGGACGAACACCTAGCGACCTGGGTTATCTATCCACAGTTGATGCGGGCGGTAGTAGTGATGGACGAACACCTAGCGACCTGGGTTATCTATCCACGATTGATGCGGGCGGCAACAGCACGCCGTGCTTCCGCTTGGCATGTGGAGAGAGACTCGTGACTGTACTACAGCTCGTGTCACGTTGCATCCAGTTCACGAACCCCCCCTTTTTTTTTTACAGAGCTCATTGCTTTCACGATATATGATCTTGACAACACGTGCGCTGTTGGATCGTATGACTGACACGTCGACGGTAAAGGCGAACCTCCCTCCCTCCCTCTCTCTCTCTCTCTCTCTCCAACCTTCACTTCCCGTTCATCTGGCAAGAAGCAGCGTGAAGCAATTTGCCGTGTTCCGTTACAGCGGAACACAGGGTGTCTGGTTCTAGCCTAGCCTAGCCTAGACCACACCCTGTGTCTTCCCAGTTCTGTGCTCCCGTCTCCAGGGAGGTGACTGGACCCGCGACTGCTGGAAAGAAAAAGTGTCTGCATGACGGCAAAAGTCGTGACCTGTCTGATTGAAGGAGAAAAGAGTTTACATTGACGACGACGTAGGCACGTTTGCGGGGAATAGAATGACTTCATCAGCGTAACTCACCGTTCATCACTTGACAGCAGCTTGTTTTTAAATCCCTCGTTGTCATTATACATTGTGACAACCTTGAGGATAGAATTGAACTACTGTGTACTAAAGAAAATAGTGTGTGTGCGCACGAGCCTTACACACACACACACACAGACAACACACCCCGATTATCAGGGCTCGCTCTCTCTCTCTCTCTCTCTGGGCTTTCTCTCTCTCTCTGGGCTCTCTTTCTCTCTGCCCCCCCCCCCCCCCAACCCCTATAAATTATTAATATGCATACAAGCGCTAACATCACTTCACGTTCTGTTAAAGGAAACTCCTCTAATCGTACTATGAAAGGCATTAATCACGAGAAGCCAATGATGTTGTCAGTACTGCAGCTAGTTGCACGTGCTTTTTTCAACCGGGACATCAATTTTGTCTCTGTGGTGTGACAAGAGCAGTGTTAGCATATCCAGACAAGAGAAGGTCAATTGTTTTAAATCGTCATGGAAAAGGGGATCCTGGATTTAGAAATAACCTTAAAGCTAGGAGGCATTACAGAGTACTTTAATGTGATCACATTTTTCAGTTTGGGACTTGATTCTGAGAAACAGACACATTGAATGCAAGTCGAGCTACACTGTAAGCTACACTGTAAACTACATTAGCTACACTGTAAACTACACTGTAAACGACACTAGGAACACTTGTAAACTACACTGTAAACTACACTAGCTACACTGTAAACTACACTAGCTACACTGAAAGCTACACTGTAAACTACACTAGCTACACTGTAAGCCACACTGTAAAGTACACTGTAAGCTACAGTGTGAAGTACACTAAACTACACTAGCTACACAGTAAAGTACACTGTAAAGTACACTAGCTACACTATAAAGTACACTAGCTACACTATAAAGTACATTAGCTATACTGTAAGCCACACTGTATGCTACACTGTAAACTACACTAGCTACACTGAAAGCTACACTGAAAGCTACACTGTAAAGTACACTGCAAACTACACTAGCTACACTGTAAGCTACACTGTAAAGTAGACTAAGCTACACTAGCTACACTGTAAGCTACACTGTAAAGTACACTGTAAACTACATTAGCAACACTGTAAGCTAAACTGTAAACTACACTAGCTACACTGTAAGCCACACTGTACACTGTAAACTACACTAGCTACACTGTAAGCTACACTGTAAAGTACACTGTAAAGCACACTGTAAGCTACACTAGCTACACTGTATACTACACTATCAGCTACACTGTAAACTACACTGTAAGCTACATTAGCTACACTGTAAACTACATTAGCTACACTAGCTACACTATAAGCTACTCTAGCTACAATGTAAGCTACACTGTAAAGTACACTGTAAAGCACACTGTAAGCTACACTAGCTACACTGTAAACTACACTATCAGCTACAATATAAGCTACACTGTAAGCTACATTAGCTACACTGTAAGCTACATTAGCTACACTGTAAACTACATTAGCTACACTGTAAGCTACACTGCAAAGTACACTGTAGACTACACTAGCTACACTGTAAAGTACACTACAAACTAAACTAGCTACACTGTAAGCTACACTGTAAAGTACACTGTAAACTACACTAGCTACACTGTAAGCTACACTATAAACTACACTAGCGACACTGTAAGCTACACTGTAAACTACATTAGCTACATTGTAAACTACACTAGCTACACTGTAAGCTACAATGTTAACTACACTGTAAACTACACTAGCTACACTGTAAGCTGCACTGTAAACTACACTATCAGCTACACTGTAAAGTACACTAGCTACACTGTAAAGTACACTAGCTACTGTAAAGTACACTAGCTACACTGTAAACTACACTAGCTAAATGTAAAGTACGCTGTAAGCTACATTAGCTACACTGTAAGCTGCATTAGCTACACTGTAAAGTACACTGTAAACTACATTAACTACACTGTAAAGTACACTGTAAACTACATTAGCTACACTGTAAGCTACACTGTAAACTACACTAGCTACACTGTAAAGTACACTGTAAGCTACATTAGCTACACTAGCTTACATTAGCTACACTGTAAACTACACTAGCTACACTGTAAACTACACTAGCTAAATGTAAAGTACGCTGTAAGCTACATTAGCTACACTGTAAGCTGCATTAGCTACACTGTAAAGTACACTGTAAACTACATTAACTACACTGTAAAGTACACTGTAAAGTACACTAGCTACACCGTAAGCTACACTGTAAACTACACTGGCTACACTGTAAGCTACACTATAAAGTACACTGTAAACTACATTAGCTACACTGTAAACTACACTTGCTACACTGTAAAGTACACTGTAAACTACACAATAAACTGTACTGCAAAGGGTTTGGATTGCTGGCTATTGGTAACCTATCTTTACTGGATCGTTTGCTAAATGATAGATGGCATTCGCGTTTAGTTGCCTACTGTTATGATATCGTTAGCTAATTAGCAGATAGTGCTAAAATAACTGTTTATAGCGTTCATAATGCCTGCATTGTTTTTCCCATTCTCACTCTGTGTGTGTTGTGTGTGTGTGTGTGTGTGTGTGTGTGTGTGTGTGTGTGTGGAAAGCATTCGCAATACAAAAATCCTTCAGAATGAAAAAATAGGAAAGCATGTTTATGAGCAGCACTAAAAAATTTAATAAAAAAATTAAACAAGGCCCGTGTGCGAACCATCGAAGACTTGCGGCACGTTAAAACCTGTTCCCCTTTTTGAAAGATTGTGTGCTAGTGGGAACAGATGAAAAATTTAAAAACAGCATGCGCACGGAGACAGGATTAAAAGGGCAGATTAGTCTCATTCCATTATTCAAAAAAAAAGAGAACAAGTCAATTTTAAGAAATAAATGTCATTCTTAGTGCAAGACTCTCTAAACCATCTTTTTTCATTGTATAGTGATTGTTTTTTGGGATCCTCTGTCCCTTTCCTTATAAGTGCTTTTAGAGCTTTCATTTTAGCATGTAGCTGCAGTAATAGGTGTGTAGTGGACACAATTGAGTAGCCAGCCAATTTTGTTTTCCTGAAAGTTAAAATTTTCCCACACTCAGCCTGCGTAGTTGAGGCAGCCGACTTCTTTTTTTTTTATCAGGCAAAATGCAGCATAGCACATCGTGACCTAGACCCCAAAATGACGCCATAAAGTTGTGATTATATAAAGTGCTGCTTTCTGGGGAATATAACCATCACTCGTGATATCAGACACGTAGAATTTGCACCCTGCATGAATCGTGGCTTTTGGCTGGTGGAACAAAGTAATCAAGCACAGAGAGGTGGGTAGAGAGGGGGGGGGGGGCAACAAAAATATAAAGGGGAGGGGGGAGAGAGAGGGGAGAGAGAGAGAGCAACAAAATATAGAGGAGCCCCCCCCCCCCCCTCAGCAAATAATGTTATATAGGGGAAAAAGTGAGGTGTTCAGTGTTACGGATCTGTGTCTGCAGCAAGCTGTTTCAGCAGCGCTCCGTGAGGAGGCGGCTTTGTACAGTGGGCGGCTTTGTACAGTGGCGGCTTTGTACAGTGGCGGCTGTAGTATACAGTGGCGGCTTTGTACAGTGGGCGGCTTTGTACAGTGGCGGCTGTAGTATACAGTGGCGGCTTTGTACAGTGGCGGCTGTAGTGTACAGTGGCGGCTGTAGTGTACAGTGGCGGCGGCTTTGTACAGTGGCGGCTTTGTACAGTGGCGGCTGTAGTGTACAGTGGCGGCTGTAGTATACAGTGGCGGCGGCTTTGTACAGTGGCGGCTTTGTACAGTGGCGGCTGTAGTATACAGTGGCGGCGGCTTTGTACAGTGGCGGCTTTGTACAGTGGCGGCTGTAGTATACAGTGGCGGCGGCTTTGTACAGTGGCGGCTTTGTACAGTGGCGGCTGTAGTGTACAGTGGCGGCTGTAGTATACAGTGGCGGCTTTGTACAGTGGCGGCTTTGTACAGTGGCGGCTGTAGTGTACAGTGGCGGCTGTAGTGTACAGTGGCGGCTGTAGTATACAGTGGCGGCTTTGTACAGTGGCGGCTGTAGTGTACAGTGGCGGCGGCTTTGTACAGTGGCGGCGGCTTTGTACAGTGGCGGCTGTAGTGTACAGTGGCGGCGGCTTTGTACAGTGGCGGCGGCTTTGTACAGTGGCGGCTGTAGTGTACAGTGGCGGCTGTAGTGTACAGTGGCGGCGGCTTTGTACAGTGGCGGCGGCTTTGTACAGTGGCGGCTGTAGTGTACAGTGGCGGCGGCTTTGTACAGTGGCGGCTGTAGTGTACAGTGGCGGCGGCTTTGTACAGTGGCGGCTGTAGTGTACAGTGGCGGCGGCTTTGTACAGTGGCGGCTGTAGTGTACAGTGGCGGCGGCTTTGTACAGTGGCGGCTGTAGTGTACAGTGGCGGCGGCTTTGTACAGTGGCGGCTGTAGTGTACAGTGGCGGCGGCTTTGTACAGTGGCGGCTGTAGTGTACAGTGGCGGCGGCTTTGTACAGTGGCGGCTGTAGTGTACAGTGGCGGCGGCTTTGTACAGTGGCGGCTGTAGTGTACAGTGGCGGCGGCTTTGTACAGTGGCGGCTGTAGTGTACAGTGGCGGCGGCTTTGTACAGTGGCGGCTGTAGTGTACAGTGGCGGCGGCTTTGTACAGTAGCGGGCTGGGGAGGAAGGGGATGAGGAGGGGGAGGGAGGGAGAGTAAAGTAGGATGGATGGGCGGTTGACACAAAACCCCCACGAAACGCTTTGTCAAATCAGCCAGCCGTGCCTCGTCTGGTTAGCTGAGCCTTAGTCCTTAAAAAGATAGGTGACACGACTCCCAACCAAGAAGCTTGTTTAGATGCGATTGGTGTGTCTTGTTCCACCACACCCAAAATAAACCTTGTTGAAAACATGACACAGAACATTGGAATAGAACTGTGTAAACGCGACATGCATAGCTGTGTGGTTTGATGAAATAGAGAACAGCTATTGAATGAGTGCCCCCCCCCCCCCCCCCCCCCCGGAAAAAGGTATCCTTTTCGTGTGTGGTGCTTTTTTTTTTGGGGGGGGGGGGGGGGGGAGCGGTATTGACATGTTTTTGATACAGAAATGGGCATGTGTAGCAATGTAAGACTTGTATTTTTTTTTTTGCGCACGTTAATGACGGTGGTTCACGTTAGGGACACAAGTAGCCCCTACACATACATTTCTGAGGCCCCCAAGGCTATCCATCTTTCTTGTTTCCCTGTCCCTTCCTCCCCCCCTCCCCCCACCCCGGGTGTTGTGGAGTTGTTTTTTATAGGCAGTTGGCCTCGCCGTGTAAAGGTTGCTCACATACCTTTGTCCCTAAAACTGCTGGGGGCTGACTCTTTGCTTGTAGAGGTACAACGACGCCATTGCAGCAAGATGACTGATTGTGCCCTGTGTGCATTATTATTGACATGCCGGCTTACACCTGTACGTACACAAATCATGAAATATGCAAAGAAGTGCGTACGTACAGAAGGGCTTATGCGTTCAGTCTTTCACCAGTTTAATAATTAAAAATAATTAAATTTAAAAAACCCTGCGTGTGCAGGCGCACACACGTGCATACACCCACACACTCAGCTGCACAAACCCATATAAATGATGCTTTTTCGCTGAAGCTGGTGAGGTGGTAGGAGCCAGGTTGGCCTGCAGAGAACCGTTAGTTATGTTGGGGAGGCTAGAACACGATTCCCTTCTCCTTTCATTCCTTGAGGCGTGGTTGGGGTATGCACTGCAGTGAGCACTTCAGGCAGAGCGGTGTAGTGTCAAGTTCAAATCGGCAGGGCCCATCTCTCTCTGGTGACGCTAGAAAATAATACAGTGCCAAAAGAAGGCCAGGTATGTGCAGCAAGGTTGAAAATAAGAAAACGTCAAAACTAAGCCTAACTAAATGTCACTTCCAACAGTTCCTGTCACTGCAGAAGCACTCAGAAAAGAGACCGCAAAGACCAGATCTACAGGAGAAAAGAAAAAGTGTGTTTTCAATGCAAAAGTAGGACATGGGACAGGCTTCAACAAAGAGGTGGTGTTTCCCTATAGGATGTTTTGAACGTGACGTGGCAGTAAAGTGTTGGGGCAATAAGGGCTGGCCCCTATAATAACAGGGGGTTGTATGGAATACCTTCAGTACTTGATAGCATCTCTCCCTGTGGTTTTAGTGAAGGCCTAATTATTGAGGAGGGCAAGTCCCGGAAGGCTCGACTTGACAGGATGAGCAGCCCTTCTCATAGCTGCCCTGAAGATGTGTACACTGATAGCAATAATGATAGAGGGAGGAAGAGAGAAAACGCAACTGTGGCCTGAAAATGTTTTTTTCTGTGTCTGTAGGCGTTTGGTTGTATCCGTGTTTAGATTTCCTTTCACATCTACAGTGACATAGTGAGCGTTTATCTTCTGAAGGAATTTGTGTGCTGAGCTCGTAGTGTCTTCATTTTTCCTCCGAGAGTAGGATAGCCAGTATGATCAGCTGGGATGAAAGTGAATTGGCTAAACTTCCACATACTCTTGTACTAACGCACATAACACGTACCATGCCACCTTTTCCTTTCTGGTCTGTCTTTTTGCCCCCTTGTCCAATGCCACACTGAACAACAAAGCAGCCATCTCCCCCTCAGAGCGAAGATACACAGTGCTTATTGGCTTGAGGAATGAGTTGCAGGTCATGGCTGCATTTTATGTTAACAGAAAATGGAGGTAGGTTTTTCCCAAAGCCGGCAGCTTATGTTAGGGGCTAAACCATGAATAACAAAACTGTAAAACTTGAAAAGAATCATAACGTGACATTCTAAGTTATTACATAGAGTAGCACGCATTCAATTGAGCAACAGTAAGAACAACATAGTATTCTACATAAAAAGCTACTGACCGTGTTGATCTGCCTAGTGAGTCTTTTAGCAGGCAAAAATGTTAGATATGTCGAGCAATGAACATTAGTATTGCATTGATCTGTAAGTCTTACACATTCTTTTACCTGAACTATGTTGACCGTACGTGTATTTGTGCATGTTCTCAAATGCATTGATGTGTATTGTATACTGCTTTGTCAGGGCAGATTTCTCTGTGTGCATTTCGGGCTTTTCGTCCCAGGGAGAGCGAGTCGCCACAAGAGCAGTGCCAACCCTTACTTTCCTTATTTTCCCTCTGGGTGGCTTCTTTTTCTACGAGATTTTGCCAAGGACAACTGCCTTGTTGCTGTGGGTTCTTTTACTTGTACTTTGTGTTGCACTCTATACCTAGGTTGATAATAATAATAATAATAATAATAATAATGGAATAATAATAATAATAATAAATGGAACTTATATAGCACTGATTAGGTTGAATGCATGCGCTTTGATTTGTTGCTTTACAAGATTCAGCGCTATATAAATTCCATACATTATTATTATATCTTGCAAAGACAAATCAAAGCGCATGCATTCAACCTAATCTTACAGTCATGCAATCAATGATAAATAATCATTAGTTTAAACAAACAGATATTTACAAACATGGTGCGTTGCAGACAAAATATATGAAATAAAATTGCATGTTGAGAGTCTAATGTGAAAGACTAGCATCCTGTACACCACCCCAAGGTCTGGCCGGTGGGTGAAAAGCTCGGGTTAAAACTGAAAAAGTTAGAAGAAATGCGTGTAAATACTAGGGCACAGGGATATATCATGGTAGGATGCGTAGCACATACTTTCATAGCAGCATTGCATCGTCCCCATCACAATTGACCATCGTGCAATAAATGAAAATTATTTCAGATTCCAGCAGAGCTATAAACGAGATGATTGGATAGGGTGGGTATCTCAGATTCGGTGGCATCTGCTGCTCTGAACTCATGGTGACCTCAGTTAAGTTTTTCCTTGCACTTCTGGGCTTGTGGTGAACTAGTGTTAGAGCTTTCGATATTGGAAATTCATGGGAGAATGTCATTTGAAGGAAGGATGTTGTGATGGTCACCAGTCTCGCTTTGTCTGTCTCTGCGACTGTGCAGTTTTGAGTAGATTATTAGTAGTGGGGCTTTTATGCACGCTCGGAACAGGTTCCACTGAACACCTCCCAAATCATCCAGCGATAGGGCAGGGCTCCTCTGGCTAGTGGTCATACGGCGGCCCAGTATTAAGCTCTGGCTCTCTGTGGACTTCTGATCCCGAGAGTGACATGTTGAGCCAGAAAGAGTGAAATGAGCGGCGTGGGGACAGCAGAACTAGGACACTACAAAATAAGGTGGCCAAAAAAAGAAATGCGCGCGACTCCACGAGTTAATACACTTGAGTATGTCGCCACACACAGCAGGTAACATAATATATGCCTGTATAATTATACTTACACATTCTTACACACACCAGACAATGGCGTACCCTTGTGTGTCATGTATAAGTAAACACAGTAAGCCCCCCCCCCCTCCTCCCACACAAACACACACACACTGACCCTTGTTCATGCATAAACACATTATTGCATGAATGTACACACAGGCCAAACTCTCTCTCTCTCTCCCTCTTTCCCCGCCCCCTCCCATCTTTGCTGTCTCCCTCCCCCATCTCTCTCGCTCTCTCTCCCCCCTGTCCCATCTCTCTTGCCTCCCATCCTTCACACTGTCCCGCGGTGGTAGCGGAACGATAATAATTATCCTTAGAAAGCCAGATAATAATTATCCTTAGAAAGCCGAAGGTGGCCCCATAGGAAATGTAGGTATAGGGGCAGACAGGCAGACAGACAGGCAGGCAGGGATAGGGTTTCACCTGTGGGGATTGCCCGTGTCCATTGTAACACCGCTCCCTCCCTCCCTCCCTCCCTCCCACCGCTAGGCCTGTGGCTTCCCGGCAGCTTCCCCAGCCATGCCTATGTTACAACAAAGGAGGGAGAAAAGAAAGAAGAACGGGTGTAATGGTAGGGGTGGTGGTAGGGTGGTGGTGGAAGGGGTGGTATCTATAGAAAGGTTGCCGTTGAACAAAAGCTGGTGGATGACAGGGACTGGATGTAGGAAGAGAAGGTTAGGTTTAGAGGGGTAAGTTACGTTGATGTTCCTCCCCTTCACTTTAGGGGGAAAAAAAGGTTGGGTTTTTTTTGTTGTTGTTTTTTTTTTTTGTGGGGGGGGGGTTTAGGTTGGGAGGGATAATTTATGTTTTGAGTATTTTTTGTTGTTTTGGGGAGCAAAAGTCGTGACTGTATTATAACATTGTTGTTTTCCATACCAGTGGATTATGGGTTGTTGTTTTTTTAACCAGCATGCCTTCTCCCTTCCCTTTTCAATTAGAAAAAAAATCAGAAGACTGGGGAAAGTCCTTTTTTAAAATAAAAAATTCCAGATTTCTTCCTAAAAGCTGGCAGTAATCTGAATAAATATCTTCGCCAGCTAGATCACTCCACTCCCTACACCCCTACTTTTGTATCCGTCAGCCCCTCCTTCACTTCCCTCACATAATTATCTATTGTCCCCTAGCTTTGCCCTTCTTTACCAAACTTATAGCTAGTTAACTTAATTAAATTATTTTATTTCGAGGATAATAAATAACCACTTGTGTGTTTTATCTTAATTTGCATCCAGTTGCTGTAAAACTTATAGCCAGTTAAACTAATCGGTTAAATTATTGTTATTACGAGGATAATAAATAAGAACTCGTGCGTTTTATCTTAAATTTGCACCCAGTCGCTGTGTGCATACGGTTTTGTAAATGTTGTCATCTGTTCCCATGAAAGGCGGAATAAATTTGAATTTTGCCATCTGTTCCCCCCGGCACATAATGGCCTACTCTTCCGAAAGGCCATATAAGTTTTAACATGTGCACAAAATGGTTTGCGCCTTAGAACACGGTGGGCGGTTTAAAGTCTGATCCAGAGACTCAGGAAGGAGAGGAGTTGGTAGTGATGTTGGCTGCAGGTGAAAAATCCCCCTGAACGTGGGTCTGCATGATGGCAGGAACCCGCCCGTCCAACAAAGTGAAGGCCCTTCAGGTCACCCTGCCCGTGGGCACGCTGCTGGCCGGCCCCTCATGTTGCCAGCTAAATCCTAGGTGAATGTTGCTCTTCCTGTCGGCTGAACCACAAATCGGATGTAAATGTTATGCCCCTGGTGATCCTCTCGTGGTGTGGGCTGTTATACTGTTATACCTCGATGTCTTCTCACCAGTCCTTTTCCAGCTAGCTACATTGTTAATCTGGGTTGCTCTCTCTCTCTCTCTCTCTCTCTCTCTCTCTCTCTCTCTCTCTCTCTCTCTCTCTCTCTCTCTCTCTCTCTCTCTCTCTCTCTCTCTAACAGATATAACATTTTATAAGCTTTACGAGGAAGTCTATGTTGTTCCATATCTGTTAGATGAAAAGGGCAAGTCAAACTGGGTTACTAAAGTTAAAAGAAAGTTATACGAGAACGGTTTTGGATATGTGTGGCTCAATCAGGGCGTTGAAAATCACTCTTTGTTCTTACGACTTTTTCGTGAAAGACTAATTGAATGTCAGTGGCAAGACTGGCATTCACACATTGAAAATAGTAGCAGATACGAAATGTATAGTCTGATCAATCCATCACATTGTATCCCTTTATATTTAACAATGAAAATGGATAGGCATTTGAAAAGAATATTAACCAAATTTAGATTTGGTATCTCAGAATTGAACACGCATCATTTCTATTATAGACATGTAAACGAGAGAGCTATGATTTGTCCTCTTTGTGATAGTTCTATTGAAGACGAAATACATTTTCTATTCACTTGTTCACAACTTACCGAATTAAGAGAGCAGTTTATACCTCGAAAGTTCTTACGTCAACCATTTCTCCATAGGTTAATCATGCTCATTACGTCTGGAAATGAAGTTACTACAAAACAGTTAGCTCTTTTTCTATAAAACGCATTTAGACTGCGGGACACCCTTATTCATTCTTGAAAAATTATCGTGTTTTGCTAATGTTTTGTGAATGATTATGTGAATATTACTTGTATGATAGTGTGTGCTTTGTGTTTTTCCCCTTCAAATGTGGCCAAGGCCTTTTGAATAAACCATTCGCATTCGCATTCGCATTCTCTCTCTCTCTCTCTCGTGGTGACTTCCCTTGCTTGGCTGCCAGCAGATGCACTTTGTGGTTGTGTGCAGAGTTTTCTTGGTTTTTACAAAGATAAGAATTCAAAATGCCAGTTGAAGGGTTCCCAGTAGTGTTGGAATGTATGCTGAACTCTGCTCTAAAAGAAATGGTGCTGTCTTCCTTCAAAGTGAATGGTAGAGGCATCAACTGTTGTTGTGCTCAGACTGACCAGTAAAACTACCAGCCATACCCCTGTCACTCCACTTCAAAATGCAAACTTTCGAAGAAAGTGTTCATCACAAGTGCACAGGGACAGAAGGAGGGTAGACGCGCACAGATTGAATATTATTCAATCTCCCTCTGGGTTATTTTCACCCACCCCCACCAAGTCTCATTTATGCCGCTAATCATAATGCTAGCGATGATATGGACATGCCTGTGTGTGACAATCATTGTGCTTTGGTGTGTGGAAATCATTTGCACAGTCAAGTCATTGACATGACTTACCAGGACAGACAAACGGTGACACTGTCATGTGAGGATGCTGTAAGTGAGCAGTCATGCAGTGAAATCGATAATTATAATGAACAAATGTGATAGTGATGATGGAAATGAGGTGAAAGATGATTTCTGTGAAAGTGTTGATGTGGGGAAGGATGCTGTCTCTGATGATGTGAATGTGATGAAAGATGATACATGTAATGATATGAATGAGATGAAACAAAATGATTGCGAAATGGGTGCAGCGTGCACACAATGTGATGAGACTATAAACCGAGGCTCCGTGTTCGAACGCACGCAGAACATCTTGCTCACACGTTAAATCCTGTTCCGCTTTTCAGAAGAGTAGGCCATTGTGTGCCGGTGGAAACAGATGACAGAATTTACAAAACCGCATACACACGGGGAATGGATGTAAAAAAGCACATGGGTGCTTATTCCATTATCCTCGATATCAAACAATAAATAAATTTAAAAAATGAGACTGAGATGTGTATTGACAATGTGAACAATTCTAGTGAAATGCAAGAGCGAGAATATACCTTGAGAGATGTATGTAACTGAACTGCTTTGTGCACAACCCTGTCATACCATAGACTGAATGTATTGTAATGTGTGTCTGCATAGGTGATTGAATAAAGCAGATTCGTATCTAGTGTGTATTTTTGTTTTACTTTGAAATATTGAACAAATTTGTTGTATACACGCACATACACTCCCCATCTCCCTCTGCATTTGAATTGTGGCCCAAGGCTGATGTTCAATAAACACGTTTTCATTTCATCTCTCTCTCGCTCTACTAGCTCTTACTTAACCAGGGTTTTAAGAAATGAGTACTCGACAAGTTTGCGTGCATGGCTGCTTTTGAGTTCCTGGCGGTGTTATAGGAAGCGATACTCTGCTTCAGAGGATTTTGTCTCCTGTAATGGGGAGTACAGGTGGTTATGCTAAGATCTTGGAAGAATATAAAGGTTTCAAAGTATGCCGTCTTAATTTCATAATTAAAGTAGGCTTGGGCTAGTAAGGTGGAGTTTAATTAGGATTATTTTGAATCTATTGGAGGGAAGAGAAAGTACGCCAGATGCAGGAGCAGAGCCCGCGCCAAGGTGTCAGTATTTAGCATATGTGTCTACTAGGCTTACAATAGGGAGGGCATGTTCATCAGGATTCTCTCAAACCATTGGGGAGGGCGGTAATTTCTGGACACTTGTGCTCCTGGAAGCAGGACTCTGGCAGCTAGCCTAACTTCGCGCCACTGACTGGCTTGGCCCGCTCCGCTAAGCTAGGCTACTGCATCTCCGTGATTTCTCTGTCCCAGAAATAGATGAGAAAAAATGACGTAGGCCGTATCACGGTGTTTGCGTCATTAACTTCGCAAAAGTTATGGGCTGAACCAGAGTCCAGTTTATGCCCAGTGTAGTTTGCTAATCCCTCCCCCACCCTCTTCCAAACGTGTGGGGTTTTCTTCCATTACGTTTGCTAGTTACATCCCTGGAGGTTGCAGCGGGATTTTGCACAACAGTATTTACTCCGAATTCTACTCAACGTTGATTACTCTTTGATGAAAAAAAAGGCGGGAGGCTCGGAGGGAAGAGGGTGGCTTGTCTCCACGCATTGGTGGTAGTTTAGACATCAACAACAAAAGGGTCACCACCACATGTTTATTCAGATATTAACGAAGTGACAGCTCTGTGGTCGGCAGGGTATAAACAACAGGATTGGATCGGTCCTATCTAAGACGGCCCGAAAAGAAACGGCACACACTGTAGAACAAAACTGGCGATGACTGCGAGTGTGTGGTGACTGTGAGTGTGTGGTGACTGTGAGTGTGTGGTGACTGTTAGTGTGTGGTGACTGTTAGTGTGTGGTGGCTGTTAGTGTGTGGTGACTGTTAGTGTGTGGTGACTGTTAGTGTGTGGTGACTGTTAGTGTGTGGTGACTGTTAGTGTGTGGTGACTGATATGTGTGTGTGTTGACTGATAAGTGTGTGTGGTACTGTTAGAGTGGTGGTGACTGTTAAGTGTGTGGTGACCGTTAGTGTGTGGTGACTGTTAAGTGTGTGGTGACTGTTAAGTGTGTGGTCTGTTAGTGTGTGGTGACTGTTAAGTGTGTGGTGACTGTTAGTGTGTGGTGACTGTTAAGTGTGTGGTGACTGTTAAGTGTGTGGTGACTGTTAGTGTGTGGTGACTGTTAGTGTGTGGTGACTGTTAGTTGGTTGTGTGGTGACTGTTAGTGTGTGGTGACTGTTAAGTGTGTGGTGACTGTTAGTGTGTGGTGACTGTTAGTGTGTGGTGACTGTAGTGTGTGGTGACTGTTAGTGTGTGGTGACGTTAAGTGTGTGCTAACTGTTAGTGTGTGGTGACTGTTAAGTGTGTGGTGATGTTAGTGTGGTGGGACTGTTAGTGTGTGGTGACTGTTAGTGTGTGCTAACTGTTAAGTGTGTGGTGACTGTTAGTGTGTGGTGACTGTTAAGTGTGTGGTGACCCGTTAGTGTGTGTGACTGTTAGTGTGTGGTGACTGTTAGGTGTGGTGTGTCTAATGTGTGGTGTGTGGTGACTGTTAAGTGTGTGGTGACTGTTAGTGTGTGGTGCTGTTTAAGTGTGTGGGGAGTGTTAGTGTGTGGTGACTGTTAGTGTGTGGTGACTGTTAGTGTGTGGTGACTGTTAAGTGTGTGGTGACTGTTAGTGTGGGTGCTGTTAAGTGTGTGGTGACTGTTTTAGTGTGTGGTGACTGTTAGTGTGGGGTGACTGTTAGTGTGTGGTGACTGTTAGTGTGTGGTGACGTTAGTGTGGTGGACTGTTAAGTGTGTGGTGACTGTTAGTGTGTGGTGACGTTAGTGGTGGTGACTGTTAAGTGTGTGGTGACTGTTAGTGTGTGGTGACTGTTAGTGTGTGGTGACTGTTACGTGTGTGGTGACTGTTAGTGTGTGGTGACTGTTAGTGTGTGGTGACTGTTAAGTGTGTGGTAGTGGTGGTTGTGTGTGGTGCTGTTTTGTGGTGACTGTTAAGTGTGTGGTGACTGTTAGTGTGTGGTGATGTTAGTGTGGTGACTGTTAGTGTGTGGTGACTGTTAGTGGTGTGGTGGCTGTTAGTGGCTGGTGGCTGTTAGTTGGGTGACTGTTAAGTGTGGTGATGTTATGTGTGACTGTTTTAGTGTGTGGTGACTGTTAGTGTGTGGTGACTGTTAGTGTGTGGTGACTGTTAGTGGTGGTGCTGTTGTGTGGGGACGTTGTGGTGGACGTTTGTGCTGGTGGCTGTTAGTGTGTGTGACTGTTAGTGTGTGTGACTGTAGTGTGTGGTGACTGTTAAGTGTGTGGTGACTGTAAGTGTGTGGTGACTGTTAGGTGTGTGGTGACTGTTAGTGTGTGGTGACTGTGTGTGGTGACTGTAGTGTGTGGTACTGTTAAGTGTGTGGTGACTGTTAAGTGTGTGTCTGACGTTAGGTGTGTGGTGACGTATGTGTGTGGTGACGTTTAGTGTGTGTGACTGAGTGTGTGGTGACGTTAGTGTGTGGTGATTGTTAGTGTGTGGTTACTGTCTCATGTGGTGACTTTGTCTGTGATTTGGTGTGCTGTTAGTGTGTGGTGACTGCAGTGTGTGGTGACGTAAGTGTGTGGTAACTGTTAAGTGGTGTGGTGACTGTTAAGGTGTGTGGATGTTGGTGACCGTGTGGTGACTGTGTGTGGTTGTTGGTGACGTTAGTGTGTGGTGACTGTTAATGTGTGGTGACTGTTAGTGTGTGGTGACTGTTAAGTGTGTGGTGACTGTTAAGTGGTGTGGGTGACGTTAAGTGTGTGGTGACTGTTAAGTGTGTGGTGACTGTTAGTGTGTGTGACTGTTAGTGTGTTGATGGTGGACTGTTAGTGTGTGGTGACTGTTAAGTGTGTGCTAACTGTTAAGTGTGTGGTGGTGTGTGACCGTTGTGTTGGTGACGTTTAAATGTGTGGTGACCGTAAGTGTGTGGTGACTGTTAAGTGTTGAATGTTAGTGTGTGACGTTAGTGTGTGGTGACTGTTAATGTGTGTGTTTGTGGTGACTGTTAAGTTGTGGTGACTGTTAGTGTGGTGCTGTTTAATGTGTGGGTGACTGTTTAAGTGTGTGGTGACTGTAGTGTGTGGTGACTGTTAGTGTGGGTGACTGTTAGTGTGTGGTGACTGTTAAGTGTGGGTGACTGTTAAGGTGTGGTGACTGTTAAGTGTGTGGTGACCGTAGTGTGTGGTGACCGTTAGTGTGTGGTGACTGTTAGTGTGTGTGACTGTAGTGTGTGGTGACTGTTAGTGGTGGTGACTGTTAAGTGTGTGTGTTTGGTGGACTGTTAGTGTGTGGTGATGTTAGTGTGTGGGTGACTGTAAGTGTGTGGTGACTGTTAGTGTGTGGTGATGTTGGTTGTGGTGACTGTTGTAGTGTGTGGTGACTGTTAAGTGTGTGGTGACTGTTAGTGTGTGGTGACTGTTAAGTGTGTGGTGACTGTAAGTGTGTGGTGACTGTTAGTGTGTGGTGACTGTTAAGTGTGTGGTGACCGTTAGTGTGTGGTGACTGTTAGTGTGTGGTGACTGTTAGTGTGTGGTGATGTTAGTGTGTGGTGACTGTTGTGGTGGTGCTGTTAGTGTGTGGTGACTGTTGTGGTGGTGACTGTTGTGTGTGTGACTGTTGGTGTGTGGTGACTGTTAGTGTGTGGTGACTGTTAGTGTGTGGTGACTGTTAGGTGTGTGGTGACTGTTGTGTGTGGTGACTGTTGGTGTGGTGGTTACTGTTGGTGTGTGTGACTGTTAGTGTGTGGTGACTGTTAGTGTGTGTGACTGTTAAGTGTGTGGTGACTGTTAAGTGTGTGGTGACTGTGTGTGGTATGGGTGGTGACTGTTAGTGTGTGGTGACTGTTAGTGTGTGGTGACTGTTTGTGTGCTGTGACTGTTAGTGTGTGGTGACTGTAGTTGTGTGGTGCCTGTTAGTGTGTGTGGTGACTGTTAGTGTGTGGTGACTGTTAAGTGTGTGGTGGTGACTGTTAGGTGTGTGGTGACTGTAAGTGTGTGGTGACTGTTAGTGTGTGGTGACTGTTAAGTGTGTGGTGACTGTTAAGTGTGTGGTGACTGTTAAGTGTGTGGTGACTGTTGGTGGTGTGGTGACTGTTAGGTGTGTGGTGACTGTAGTGGTGGTGACTGTTAGTGTGTGGTGACTGTTAAGTGTGTGTGACTGTAGTGTGTGGTGACTGTTAAGTGTGTGGTGACTGTTAGGTGTGTGGTGACCGTTGGTTGTGGTGACTGTGGTGTGTGACTGTTAGTGTGTGGTGACTGTTAGTGTGTGGTGACTGTTAACGTGTGTGGTGACTGTTAGTGTGTGGTGACTGTTAAGTGTGTGGTGACTGTTAATGTGTGTGAGTGTGGTGACTGTTAGTGTGTGTGACTTTAGGTGGTGACCGTAAGTGTGTGGTGACGTTAGTGTGTGGTGTGAGTGTGTGTGACGTGGTGTGGTGACTGTTAAGTGTGTGGTGACTGTTAAGTGTGTGTGTACTGTTGTGATGTTGGTGTGGTGACTGTTAGTGGTGATGTGTGTGGTGACCGTAAGTGTGTGGTGACCGTTAGTGTGTGGTGACTGTTAAGTGTGTGGTGACTGTTATGTGTGGGTGACCGTAAGTGTGTGACGTTAGTGTGTGGTGACTGTTAAGTGTGTGGTGACCGTTAGTGTGTGGTGACCGTTAAGTGTGTGGTGACTGTTAGTGTGTCGTAGTTTGGGGACTGTTAAGTGTGTGGTGACGTAGTGTGTGGTAGTGTTAGTGTGTGGTGACTGTTAAGTGTGTGATGACTGTTAAGTGTGGGGGTACTGTTTTTAAATTGGGTTTTAGGTGACTGTTAAATGTGTGGATGTTGTTGTGGTGACTGTTAGTTATGTGGTGACCTGTGTATAGTGTGTGGTGACCGTTAGTGTGTGGTGACTGTTAAGTGTGTGGTGACCGTTAGTGTGTGGTAACTGTTTTAGTGTGTGGTGACTGTTAGTGTGTGATGCTGTTAGTGTGGGTGACTGTTGTGTGTGTGGTGACTGTTAGTGTGGGTGACTGTTAGTGTGTGGTGACTGTTAAGTGTGTGGTGACGTTAGTGTGTGGTGACTGTTAGTGTGTGGTGACTGTTAAGTGTGTGGTGACCGTAGTTGTGTGGTGACCGTTAGTGTGTGGTGACTGTTAAGTGTGAGGTGACCGTTTAGTGTTTTGTGGGTGACTGTTAGTGTGGGGTGACTGTTAGTGTGTGGTGACTGTTAGTGTGGGGTGACTGTTAGTTGTGGTGACTGTTAAATGTGTGGTGCTGTAGTGTGTGGTGCTAAGTGTGTGGTGACGTTAGTGTGTGGTGACTGTTAGTGTGGGGTGACTGTTAAGTGTGGTGACTGTTTAGTGTGGGTGACTGCGTTAGTGTGGGGTGACTGTTAGTGTGTGGTGACTGTTAGTGTGGGGTGACTGTTGTTAGTGTGGGTGACTGTAGTGTGGGTGACTGTTAGTGTGGGGTACTGTTAAGTGTGGGTGACTGCTAAGTGTGTGATGTGTGGGGGTGACTGCTAAGTGGGGTGATGTTAGTGTGGGTGACTGTTGTTAGTGGGGTGACTGTTAGTGTGGGTGACTGTTAGTGTGGGGTGACGTGTTAGTGTGGGGTGACTGTTTTATGTGGGGTGACTGTTGTTAGTGTGGGGTGACTTTGTAAGTGGGGGTGACTGTTAGTGTGGGGTGACTGTTAAGTGTGGGGTGACTGTAGTGTGGGGTGACTGCTTAAATGTGGGGGTGACTGTTAGTGTGGGTGACTGTTAGTGTGGGGTGACGTTAAGTGTGGGGGTGACTGTGTTTGTGTGGGGGGTGACTGTAGTGTGTGGTGACTGTTAGTGGGTGTGGTGGTGCTGTAAGTGTGGGGGACTGCTTTAAATGTGTGGTGGCTGTAAGTGTGGGGTGACTGCTAAGTGTGGGGTGACTGTAAGTGCGGGGTGACTGTTAGTGTGGGGTGACTGTTAAATGTGGGGTGACTGTTAGTGTGGTGATGTTAGGTGGGTGACTGTTAAGTGTGGGTGACTGTTGTTATGTGGTGACTGTAGTGTGGGGTGACTGTAGTGTGGGTGACTGTTAGTGTGGTGACTTAGTGTGTGTGACTGTAAGTGTGGGGTGTACTGTTAGTGTGGGGTGACTGTTGTGTGTGGGGTGACTGAGTGTGTACTGTAAGTGGGGTGACTGTTTAGTGGTGGGGTGACTGTTAGTGTGGGGTGACTGCTAGTGTGGGTGACTGTTAGTGTGGGTGACTGTTAGTGTGGGTGACTGTTAGTTAGTGTGGGGTGACTGTAGTGTGTGGTGACTGTTAGTGTGGGTGACTGCTTAAGTGTGGGTGACTGTAAGTTGTGGTGACTGCTAAGTGTTGAGGGGCATGAAGTGATTGACTGTAAGTGTGGTGAAGTGTAAAGTGGGGGGGTAGACTGCTAATGTGTGTGTTGGGCGGGGGTGACTGCTAAGTGGGGGTGACTGCTAGTGGGGGACTTAAGTGTGGGTGACTGTTAAGTGTGGGGTGACTGTTAAGTGTGTGTGACTGTTAAGTGTGGGGTGACTGTAAGTGTGGGGTGACAGTTAAGTGGGGTGACTGTTAAGTGTGGGGTGACTGTTAAGTGTGGGTGACTGTTAATGTGGTGACTGTTAAGTGTGGGTGACAGTTTTATGTAGATGTGGTGTCTGTTAAGTATGTGGGTGACTGTTAGTGTGGGGTGATGTGTGGTGGCTTGTGACTGTTAGTGTGTGGTGACTGTTAGTGTGTGGTGACTGTTAAGTATGTGGTGTGCTGCTGACTGTTAGTGTGTGGTGACTGTTAAGTGTGAGGGTCTGGTGACTGCTATGTTTGTAACTTTAGTGTGTGTGACTGTTAAGTGTGTGGTGGCTGTGACTGTTAGTGTGGTGACTGTTGTGTGTGGTGACTGTTGTGTGTGGTGACTGTTAGTGTGTGGTGACTGTTAAGGGGCGTTAGTTGGTGGCTGGTGACTGTTAGTGTGTGGTGACTGTTAGTGTGTGGTGACTGTTAGTGTGTGGTGACTGTTAAGTGTGTGGTGACTATGTGTTGCAGCAAGTCGGAGCCATAATTATTATGAATCATTAAAAGCCGTTATGGTATGACAACCCAGCTGACAACTCATTATGTAAACAGTCATTACTATGTTGTCATGACTTTATACCTTATACAGCTGGTGGGTATTGCAGTCAGTTGACTGGAAAGGGGAGGGGGGGGGGGTAGAGTAGGGAGGGGATGAACAGCTGTGACATCTGTGTGCTGGTTATCAGATAGGGTAACAGGTGGGGGGTGGGGTGGGGGGGGGGGTCAAAGCTTAGTATGGCCCGTCCGATCAATGCCTGCAGGCTGATTGGGTGATTCACATCGATCCGCAGCTCTGTGTGGTGTGGTGTGGTGTGCTTGCTAGGGCGTTATAGTGAGTGCAATTGGGGGCGGGGGTGTGTGGGGGGGGGGGGGGATGGATATGGGGAGCGTGTGTGTGTGGCGCGCGCGCGCGCGTGTGTGTTTATGTGTGTGTGTGTGTTTATGTGTGCGTGCGTGTGTGTGTGTGAGGGGGGTGGATTTCCGTTCCTCGGCTATAATGAACAGCTGTGAAACGGCAGAGAAATGGTGAATGTTTGCATATGCGACCGTTTTGCACACCATGAAGGTAGCCGCAATCCGACTAAGGGGATCAGAAAGGAGTTTGATATTAGCCAGTTCGGTGTGTGTGTGTGTGTGTGTGTGTGTGTGTGTGTGTGTGTGTGTGTGTGTGTGTGTGTGTGTGAGAGAGAGAGAGAGAGAGGGTCAAGTTTGGTATTAGCCGGTGCATTGTGGGTTTCAAAAGGCTTGAACTCACAAACTTGTCGAATACGATTTTTAAATGGAAATAACTCTCCTGGACTGACCCAGTATCGCCTGATTCTATCACTCTGTTATAGTCCCACAGTTTTGATCTGCGGTTTACATTTTTCCCGGGAGGCAGCCTCGGTATGGCGTCTGAGGTCGGCGGGGCTCTGGAGCTGACAGGACTGGGTTGTAGCCTGGTATCATTGTCAGAAGGATGTCCCCACCTCCACCTTTCTTTGATCCATGCAAATCCTGTGTGGCATGTTTTCTCAGGGCAGGGCAGGGCAGGCAGGGCAGGGCAGGGCAGGCAGGCAGGGCAGGGCTGTATCTGGAGGTAGCTTGTTGACATTGGCCCCTTGATCTGACACTGAGCGGTTGGCCAGGCGATAAACTCGAATAACTCGTCTGTCTTCCTGTCTGTCCGTCTGTCTGTCTGTCTGTCTGTCTGTCTATCTGTCTCTCTCTGTCTCTCTCACTCTCTCTCACTCACTCACTCACCGCTCTCCTCCTCTCTCTCTCTCTCTCTCTCTCTCTCTCTCTCTCCTCTCTCTCTCTCTCTCTCTCTCTCTCTCTCTCTCTCGCTCTCTCTCTCTCGCTCTCTCTCTCGCTCTCTGTCGTGTATGTGTGTGGGCTGGTGTGGATAGCACAGCATGCAGCATTATTATATCAACTGGAGCTGGGTGCTTAGGAACAAGAAAATGTTACTTCAAAAACAAGAGTTGGTCTGGGTTGAGGAAATAGTTTTGATTGTACTGCATTGAATTCGCTGTGTTCCATTTTAAATCACAGCATATTTTTATGCGTCAAAATTCGGGCTGTCGTGTGCAGAGAAAGGATGTCGCCACAAGAGCAGCGCCACCCATTTTTTTCTGTCAGCGAAGTGTTTGTCTCCCTGTGAGAGCAGTTTTTCCTACAGGATTTTGCTAGGGACAGCTCTCCTGTTGCTTTGGGTTCTTTTACGTGCACTGAATGGATGTTGTACACGGGACCTCGGTTTATCGTCTCTTTTTACTTTCAATTAATCATCTTCGTATCTTTTTCTTCGTCAAATGCTCAGACAGCAATGTCGGAGGCCTTAGCGAATGCCGTGGTATGCTGAAGGTCCTCCAGGGGTCCGAAGAGTTTGTCCCTCATCGGCAGGTCAGTAGTAGGCAAGATATTGGACCTCAGGTTTTGGTGTGTTGGACAGGTCTGGAGGAAGTGTTCCACTGTCATGGGAGAAGTGCCACAGGGGCACCCCTCAGAATTACCAATGTGGAACTTTGTGACCATGTGAAGTCTGAGTCTGCAGCGTCCATCCTCAGTCTCACAATGGTCACTTGGTCTTGTGGCAGGAGGTTGAAGTCATCCTTACTGTTGAAATGAGGGTGCTACGGAAGCCATCTCCTCTTTTGCTTTTCTCTTGATTAGTGAGAGAAATGAAAAAGAGGGGTTCTCTAAAGTAATTGCTGAAACAAGTGAGATGAAATTTGAGCTGCTTTGTAATTTTGTAATGGAAATAACTCTCCTGGAATCGTTATCGCCTGATTCTAACAATCTGTCTGAAGTTTGGCACAGACCAAGGACTCAGTCGTCTAATGACGTCAGCTGAACGCCATAACCTACATTGCAATGTTGTTATGCTTCACAATGGTATGGCGGGTATTTTCATCCATGACAAACTCTTAGCATAACAACCTGTGATTTCAATTTAAGGAGAAACAAATCATCTGAAGTTGGAGTATGGCTACCTAAGCGAATAAAATAGGTTTTGAGGATGTTGGTTATATCTCATGTTATGTGTCATGGATGTGGTTTCTCCCACAACGCGGTGACGTTCTCGGTTGACCCTTCTGATTGGCCAGGGCGTTGACACCAGGAACGACAGTAGAGCTGGTTTTTAACCCTGTTCTGATCTGTATACAGTCGCACAGTTATAATCCGAGATTTAAAATCGTACGAGTTGACAGCCATAGTCGGCGGGGCTCTAAACATGATTGATTGCATTGGAGATAAAAGCCACAGCAGGGGTGGAAACAAGATGCACACGCGGACAGGAATATCGGCAGAAAAGAGTGACTCTCTACAGAACCAGCCCAAATTTCACGCAGAGAAAGCTGCTGTGGCTGGTAGTGGTATACGTTGAATACAGTGCAATGCAATACAATACAATAACAATAACAACTATGTATGTTTGACCACATAACAAGATCCGATGCCCTTCCTAAAACAGTTCTGCGCGCGTTATACCTGCAGAAGAGGATGAAACGGGTAGGACGAGGGAGAAAGAAGCCTGCAGACTATGGAAGGAAACTGGTGGGTGGAGAGAGGCAGGCATCGGCACACAGGCCACAAAGGAGACTCGTTGCCCTCAGCCTCCCTCCTCCACTCCTGGTGACTCTCTAGGGAAGAAGTGTGCCAGGGTCGCGTGCGCGCGCGCGCGTGTGTGTGGAGAGAGAGAGAGAAGAGAGAGGAGAGAGAGAGAGAGAGAGAGAGAGAGAGAGAGAGAGAGAGAGAGAGAGAGAGAGAGGGGGGGGGGGGGAGCATCCTGGCTTGGAAGAGGGAGGGGTGAGGTGAAGCCAGGCGGGTTGACCCGGGCTGCTGACTTGGTGTGTTGCAGGCAGTGTACACATGCAGGCAGTGAAGAAAAGCTGCGGTGCCAGCAACGCGTGTGATGTTGGTCTGGTCTGTGAGGACAAGATCTGCAGTGAGTATTGAACACCCTTTACCATCCACCCACCCTGTCTCTATTGTCCCTCTGTCTGTCTGTCTCTTTCAGTGTGTCTCTCTCTCTGTGTTTGTGTGTGCGCGTACGTGTGTGTGCGCGCACGTGTGTGTGCGCGCGTACGTGTGTGTGTGCGCATACGTGTGTGTGTGTGTGTGTGTGTGTGTGTGTGTGTGTGTGTGTGTGTGTGTGTGTGTGTGTGTGTGTGTGTGGAGGGGAGTGTTAACGAGCTTAGTTAAAAACAATTAACAAGTAAACATTCTCACGTTAAAAAAACCACAAATCGGTATCATAGGCTCTGGCAAACGGTTGCCAAGACTTGCAAACAGAGAGCGTTCATACACACACACATACACACACACACACACACACACACACACACACACACACACACACACACACACACACAACACACACAAAACAGACACACATCAGACACACACACTTACAAACTATACATTTTAACAAAAGCGAGAAAATGTATTAATTTTCTTAAAATGGTTACCAGACAGTCTTGGGGACAAGATATGGTCACTCTGAAATGCTTAGCTACGTCACTTGTACGGTCCAAGCTGTCTTATAGACAAGAAGTCTTTTTTAGTGCTCCTAATTATTTACTGAAAAAACTCCCAAAGTGTAGACTGTAAAGCATATAAACTTGCACTTGGTGTACCATTCCGCACCTTCACCATAGGAACTGAAACAAAATTGGGGAACTTCCCCTAGCTGAATACCGACAACTTTCATGTGCCAAATATGTTTTACGCAGCACAACAAATGAAAACTTTGTTTCTAGTGAAATAGAAGTCGTAGCAAAAACAAATTATCCTAAAAGGGCTAGACATATTTCATGTTTAATGCCTATTGGTACTTATGTATCAGATCTTTTTCAAAAGTCTTAACTTAATCATTATGAATTAGAAATGCAGAAAGAAGCTTTGCCATGCCCTTCGTGGGAAATAAATAAAAGCATATTTTGATATAGAATGTACTAATGAAAAAAAAAACGAAAACCAAAATATCATGGTTGCAGATGTCCAACCACATATTGAAAATAAGTATGCTGACAACTTAAAAGTATAAACAGATGGGTCAGTTTTAGAAAATAATGAAGCTGGTTCAGCATTCGTCATACCAGATCTAAAAACAGAGAAATCATACTATCTTGGTAAACATCATTCAATATTCACAGCTGAACTTATTGCAATTCTTACGGATCTTAACTATATTCTTGATTATGTATTTCCCATCATTCCTATCTTATTTTGTGTAGACCCTTGAAGTCGGTACTGTATGCTATCAAATCCCCAAATTCCTAGAAAGTATCCAGAATCATTTTTTAAATTAAATGTCATACACCTTTTAAGTTTAAGAGGTATTCCTGTCTCCTTTTGTTGGGTATCTTCGCACGTTGGAGTTTTTTCAAATGAGTGGGCTGACAGAGCTGCTAAAAGGGGGGCAAGACATGATTTGGAATCAATAGAACTGGATGTTCCATTAATCTCTACAGGAGGGATTACCGTTTATTAGAACAAACATCGTGGAGTAAGTGGAGAGAATCAGATCAATTCAAGGAACAATCTTTAAAGAGTTGCCTGACTAATGACCTTATTTCATGTTACATGACTCCTCAAACACATTTAAGTATCGCAACCACAAGAAGAGTTAATACACTATATTTTAGAATAAAATCAAATGCATTTATAGCAAAATTTTGTAAAATGTCAGGTGCCTCTGTGGGGAACATATTTCCAACACTCACATAATATTTGAGTGTCCAATTGTAAAACCTTTTTTTACCCAAATTTTGTGAGCAGTCTGTGGAAACTGCATTTAAAAATCCAAAATTAGCCTTTGCCATTGTTAAACGTCTATTGCACAGCCCATTAGAGTATTTTTTGTAGTTAGTTCATAGTTGTTTCATGTTAACAATTTGTTGAATTTAAATTTTTACTCCTGTTTTAAGATTTCATTACCCCCCCCTCCCCTTTTAAATTGCATGAAAATACCAACACACATGTTACCTAATCAGTCTTTTCTTTGTCCATTCCCCTCCCTACTTTAATTTCCACTATATTTTCTACATCACTGTCTAATATCACTGAGAGTGAACAGACGTTAAATTGAAGACAACAACAAACTCTAACATTGTTATTCTCTCCAGTGACAACACAGTGAAGACTAGGACTGGTTTGGACATCTTTACTCTGTCTCTATCAGCTTTCTAGTCCACCAACCGTGAGGCTGACCAGAATTACGTCAATTTGAAAATACGTCAATTTAAAAACACGTCGCATCCCCCTTTCTTTTGTTAAAGGTGTGCACTTGTCACACACTCAAAGACTGCATGGGCATGTGTAAGGCGCATGAGACGAGTCAGCAACAGACACAGAAGATAAACTGCATGTCGCAAGAACTAGAAGTAAAGGCGTTTCACAAGAAAAGAGGAGCAAGATAGCAGAAAGCAGGAGAGATGAGATTATCTTGAAATGCAGTTGTTGTCTTCAATGTAACGTCTGTTCACTCTAAGTGATATTAGACGAGGGAAATAGAAAGTGTAGTGGAAGTTAAAGAAGGGAGAAGAAGGAGTGGAAGGATAAAGGTTAAGAAATAGCATGTGTTGGTATTTTTTTTAGAAAAAAACAAACAAAAAACCCACACACACAAAAAACAACAAAAACCAACAAAAAAAAGAAAAAAGAAGAAAAACCCAACCAACCTAGAAAAGTAATAATACTTTTAAACAGGAGCAAAATATAAACTCAACAATGTGGAAACATGAAATAACAATAATGTAACTACAATAGATATTCAAGTAGACTATGCAATAAACAACTGGCAATGGCAAAGGCTAGCTTTGAATTTTCAAATACATTTTCCAGAGACTGTTCAGAAAATGTAGGTAGAAAAGGTTTTACAATAGGGCAATCGAATATGATATGAGTATTGGAAATATGATCCCCACATAGACATCAAAATTTATAAAATGTTGTAAGGAATGCATTTAACTTCATTCTAAAATATAGTGAATTAACCCTTCTCACGGTTATAAAACGCGAATCTATTTGAGAAGGAGCCATATAACAAGAAGTATGGGAAGTGGTCAGACAACTTTTTAAATATCGTTCCTTCAATTGATCATATTCTTTAAACTTAACTCATGAAGTTTGTTCTAATATACGGTATCCTCCCTGTAGAGATAAGGGTACATCCAGTTCTATCGATTCCATATCATATAGTGCAGTTTTTGTGGTGGCAAACATGCAAGGAGAAAGAAGTGCCCAGCGTACGAGAAAGACTGTAAAGCATGTGGGGCCAAGAATTACTTTACTGTTTGATGCAAGAAGACACAGAAGAAGTCAGGAGGGGGGAGAGTTTGTCAGTTTGAGAATGATGCAGGTAGCAAATCAGAAGATGGAGATGACGTCCTTGCAATCAACGAGAAGAAGAAAGACGGCCAAGAAAGGAGCATCATGGCCAAGATGCTGATCAACAGCCAGCCATTGAGATTCTTGCTCGACAGCAGAGCAACGACAAGCATGCTACCAGAATCCGTCTACAGAAGATGATACAGGAGACAGAAGATGCAGCATGAAGAAAGACTGCAAAGTTGTCCTGGGACTGAGAGCAGTACAAGGCATGCAGCTGATGACAGTCAATGTTGAGAACATAGCAGCCGTAGGGACAGACCAGAAGCCAACAGACTGAAGGTGAAGGGAGGCTGTCGGGTCGCTTCACCTGGAAACAGACCCAGACATCAGCCCAGTGAAGATGCCTTGCAGAAAGTGGCCAATCGCCGCGCAGAAGAAAGTGAAAACTGAACTGGAGAGACTGGAGAAGCTTGACGTCGTAACCAGTGTCAACATGCCAGCAGACTGGATCAGGAGCCTGGTGATTGCTATGAAGTCCAGCAGAGCTGTTTGGCTGTGCATCGACCCCAAACCTCTCAACAAGCCGTTGAAGAGGGGCGACCACTCGATGAGAATGTTCTGCCACGTCTCCAAGGAGCCAAGAATGGGTTTTAGCATGTCCAGCTAGACGTGCCAAGCAGCTTCCTGACCACTTTTGAGATGCCATTTGAGAAGTACAGGTGGAAGAGGATGCCATTTGGAATCTCCCCAGCACCAGAAGAATTCCAGAGAAGGAAGGATTGAAACAGCTTTGGCGGGTCTGCCAGGCACAGTCACAGGCCATGATGACATCATCGTCTTAGGGAAGGGTGCCACAGTCCAAGAAGGAGCAGATGGCCATGATGCCAACTTACATCGCCTGCAGAGACCAGGGCATCAAACTCAACAGAGACAAGGCTGAGTTTAAGAAGACAGAAGTATTGTACATGGGGCTCATTCTGTCCAGAGATGGCCTGAAGCCTGATCCCAAGAAAATTGATGCTGTTTAGCACCTGCCTTCACCTGAAGGCAAGCCTGCAGTGCAGCGACTACTTGGCGTAGTGGGCTCTCTACAGAAGTTCATGCCAAACCTGTCAGATGCAGCAGCAGCACCACTCCAGAGACCTGGTGAAGAAGAACTCTCACTTCAGGTGGGATGAGCATGTCCATAGAGAAGCGCTGAAGAAGGTGAAGAAGATCCTGTCAGAACCACCAGTTCTACGCTACTTTAGTGCATCAGGGACAAGCAAGACCACTCTCCAGTGCGACGCCTCGCAGTCAGGACTTGGAACATGCCTGATGCAAGATGGGCAACCAGTGCAGTATGCAACCCGTGCACTCACAGAAACAGAGAAGCTCTTTGCTCAGATAGAAAGATGTTCGCGATTCTCTTTGGGCTTGAACACTTCGAGAGATACATCTACGGCCGAGATGTTGAAGTCTAGACTGACCACAAACCTCTGGAGAGCATCCACACGAAGAGCCTGTTGACGGCACTGAAGAGGATCCAACGCACGCTACTGCGCACGCAGAAATTCAGGCACACCGTGGTCTACAAGCGTGGAGCGGAGATGTACCTGGCTGACGCACTCAGCCGAGCATTCACAGGCAAGGCAGAGCAGCAGACAAACCACAAAGAAGCCATTTTCTACTCAGAGCTCGAAGACATCAACTCTTTTTCAGAGCTGGCGATCAGCGAAGAGAGACTGACCAGTCTACAGCAAGGAACACAAGAAGCAGCGACCCTGAACCTCTTGATGAAGATCATTCTGCAGGGAGGGCCAGAAGAGAAGCAACAGCTACCAGTGTAGCTTCAAGACTACCTTCCTGTCAGGGAAGAGCTGTCCATCTACAACGGACTTGTCTTCAAGGGCCACAGAGTTGTTGTACCGCAGCAACAGCAACGAGCAGTCATTGAGAAGCTACACTGAAGCCACACAGGAATCCAGAGTTGCCTGAGAAGAGCCCGAGAAGTGGTCTACTGGCCAGGAATGACCACAGACGTGGAGGAGGGCTTCATAAAGAAATGCAACACCTGCAACACCTTCCAAAGAGCTCAGCAGAAATAACCCCTCATCAGCACACAGATTCCGGACCTGCCATGGCAACATATCGCAACTGATCTCTTTGAACCCAATGGCAAGGACTACCTGATAACTGTCGACCACTACTCTGATTTCTTTGAGATTGATCGTCTCAAGACCAAACAGTCGACAGAAATCATCAGATGTCTGAAAGCGCACATGGCCAGATATGCGATTCCAGAACGTCTGACATCTGACAATGGGACACAGTTCACATCAGCCCAGTTTCAAAGCTTCAGCAAGACGTATGGATTTAAGCACGTGACCAGCTCACCTCACTACCCACAATCCACGTGAAGGAAAAAAAGGGCTGTGAAAGCGGCCAAGAACTGCATGAAGAAAGCGGAACACAAACCACCAAGACCGCTTCTTAGCCCTGCTGGAACTCAGCAGAAACATTCCCACTGAGACCATGAACAGTTCACCAGCCCAGAGACTGTTGGTAGAAGAACCAGAACTGAAGTAGCAAGTGCCAAGGCGTGGCTGAAGCCAGCCATCACACCAATAAAACAACAGCTGGAGAAGAGGAAGCAGAAACAAGCTCACTACTACTACTACTACTACTACTACTACTACTACCACTACTACACTACTACTACTACTACTACTACAGAGGAGCAGCATAACTGTCAGAACTGAAGCCCGGGGCAGATGGTCAAGTTCAAGCCACCAGAGCCCAAGACGTGGGTCACAGCCAGAGTGGACAGACAAGTGGACATTCGCTCATACAACATCCGCAGGGAAGATGGGCGCCGCTTCAGAAGAAACAGAAAACTCAGAGAGGCAGGGCAAAGATGTCCAAACAAGTCATGGTCTTCACTTTGTTGTAATTGGAGAGAATGAAACAGTTATATCATAGAAGTTTTTAATGCACCATATAGCTGATAGCCTCTATTTGATTACAATGTATTGCAATGAATGCAAAAAGTGTGTATTTTTCGTTTCCTACCAGCAAATAGTTTTGAAGCTTTGGCGATTTCCCGTATTTGGCTTGTCGACCGTCTTGAATCGTTTCCATAGCAACTAGTGCTTGAGGAGTTTATTGTGGGTTCTGGGGAATGCCTACCAATGTCTGTCAATAAAATTGACCACATGTCAACAGGAGTGTAGTTCAGAACTTCAAATTGACCACATGTCAACAGGAGTGTAGTTCAGAACTTAAAATTGACCACATGTCAACAGGAGTGTAGTTCAGAACTTAAAATTGACCACATGTCAACAGGAGTGGGGTTCAGAGCTAACGTAAAACTAACCGTATGTGTCACCATGTTTGTGGTTCAGAACTCACTATAAATTACCCCATATCAGATTTAATCTTCCGAAGACCCATAGTCCCAAAGATTGCAGTGCTCATTTACTTGAGAGGTTAGGTGGGGGAGGTACGGCAGATTGGCAGGACAGGGCATAAGGGCATGGAAGGACATGGTATAATAAGGGCAGGGAAGGACATGGTATAATAAGGGCAGGGAAGGACATGGCATAATGACAGGGCAGGATAGGGAATAATAAGGCAGGGAAGGGCATAATAAGGGGAGAGCATAAGGACATGGCATAATAAGGGCAGGATAGAGCATAATAAGGGCAGGGCAGTATGGGGAATAATAAGGGCAGGGCATAATAAGGGCAGGACATAATAAGGGCAGGACATAATAAGGGCAGGACATAAGGGCAATGAATAATGACATGGCATAATAAGGCAGGACATAATAAGGACAGTTTGGCATACTAAGGGCAGGACATAATGACAGGCCATAATAAGGACATGGCATAATAAGGGCAAGGCATAATAAGGACAGGGCATAATAAGGGCAGGACATAATAAGGGCAGGACATAATGACAGGGCATAATGAGGGCAAGGCAAAATGATAATAAATAATAATAATAAATGGAACATATATAGTGCTACATCTTGCATGCATTCAACCTAATCTTACACAGTCATGCAACCAATGACAAATAATGAATAGTTTAAACAAACGGATATTACAAACATGGTACACTGCAGACCAAATCTATGAAATAAAATTGCAATAGTATGTTTTTCAAAAGCACACACACACACACACACACACACACACACACTCACGCAGGTCATATACTTTAGCAGGGTGATAGGACATGGGTTAGTGAAGGTGGGGTAGTTCTGATATGAAACAGCAGGGGGGAAATCTTTGGTTTGAAATAAATATGTCTTGAGGCTGGATTTAAAAGTGTTGTAACTAGGCTTCTGGCGAAGAGAGCTCATTCCAGGTGGATGGACCCGAAATAGAGAAAGAGCGGAGGCCAACGGTGGATTGGTTGAATCTAGGTATTCGTAGGCACAAGGTATCTGCAGCAGAGCGGAGGGAATGTGAAGGAGTGTACAGGTTAAGACATTCACAGAGGTGGGAGGAGGCAGTTTTGTGGAGACATTTGTAACAGAGGGTACTGATCTTATAATCTGCTCTCTGTGGCACAGGCAGCCAGTGGAAAGATCGCAAGAGAGGGGTAATGTGCTCAAGATTTTTTTCTTTCTGAGAACTAGTCGAGCTGCGGAGTTTTGTATACGTTGAAAGGAGTTGGTAGATGATGTCTGGAAGACCAGACAAAAGAGAATTGCTATAGTCCAGAAGTGAAAGAATGAGAGAAGTGACAAGTTTGGATGTTTGCCTCGGTGGACAGGTACTTTCGAATGGCACTAATACACCGTAATTGATAGTAGCATGACTGGCAATCTGGGTGATGAATTTTTGCATAGAGAGTGTGTTGTCGATAACACCTAGATACTTCACAGCGGTGGATAGAGGGACTGATGTACTGCCGAGTTCTATTGAAGTTGTTGTAATGGAAGAGAGTTTGTGTTTGGTCCCTACGAGCATGGCTTCGGTTTTATCTGGATTTACCTGTAATTTGTTCAAAATAAGGACAAAACAAAAATGGCAAGGCATAATAAGGACAAAGCATAATAATGGCAAGGCATAATAAGGACAGGACATAATAAGGAGAGGACATAATGACTGGGCATGAAAACGGCATAATAAGGGCAGGACAGGGCATAATAAGGGCAGGGCACGGCATAATTAGGGCAGGGAATAATAAGGACAAAGCATAAGGACAGGGTATGATAATGACAGGGCATAATAAGGACAGGGCATAATAAGGACAGGGCATAATAAGGACAGGGCATAATAAGGACAGGGCATAATAAGGACAGGGCATAATAAGGACAGGGCATAAGGACAGGGCATAATAAGGACAGGGCATAATAAGGACGGTATAATGACAGGGTATGATAAGGGCAAGGCATAATAAGGACAGGGCATAATGAGGACAGGACATAATAATGACAGGGCATAATAAGGACAGGGCATAATAAGGACAGGGCATAATAAGGGCAAGGCATAATAAGGGCAAGGCATAATAAGGGCAAGGCATAATAATGACAGGGCATAATAAGGGCAGGGCATAATAAGGGCAAGGGCATAATAAGGGCAGGGCATAATAAGGGCAAGGCATAATGACAGGGCATAAGGGCAGGGCATAATAAGGGCAGGATATAATAAGGGCAAGGCATAATGACAAAGCATAATAAGGGCAAGGCATAATAAGGACAGGACATAAGGCATAATAAGGACAGGACAATAATGATAGGGCATGAAAACGGCATAATAAGGACAGGGCATGGCATAATAAGGACAGGGAAGGACATAATAAGGACAAAGCATTATAAGGACAGGGCATAATGACAGGGCATAATGAGGACAGGGTATAATAAGGACAGGGCATAATGACAGGGTATAATGACAGGGCATAATAAGGACAGGTTATAATAAGGACAGGGCATAATAAGGACAGGGTATAATGACAGGGCATAATGACAGGGCATAATAAGGACAGGGCATAATGAGGACAGGGCATAATGAGGACAGGGCATAATAAGGATAGGGTATGATAAGGACAGGGCATAATAAGGACGGGGTATAATAAGGACAGGGCATAATAAGGGCAGGACATAATAAGGTCAAGACAGGGAAGGTCATAACAAGGGCAGGTCAGGGGAAGCCGTGCTCTGAAGCATGGAATAAAAAAGGGCGGTGATGTTTTGTTGTTGGGTTTTGTTTTGTTTTTTACTGGTGCTGCGCTGCTGTCCAGCGCTGATGGTCACTGGCGTGGTTTGTACAGAGGCCAAGATAGAGGGTGCCTGCACAGCCTCGAGCACAGACGAATGCGTGAACACCGCTGCTGCTTGTTCGGCGGAGGGTAAGTGCCTGTGCCCTAACGGTACCGCTGCCAGTGCCGATAAAACCACGTGCGCCTGCTCTGCCTCCGGAAAGGTCATCAATATGAACAAAACCAAATGCGGTAAGTGCCCAATTTATTTATGGAATTATTTGGGGGGGATGTTTATGAGTTAGGTGGGGATTTTTGGTGTTGTTGTTTTCTTTCCAGTTTTCTGTTTTTAAAGTATGCATGGGTATGCCAGCTCCGTCACCCAGTTCACCACCCGGGGTAGGGTGGGCGGGCTCTCAGTCTGGCTCCACGGCTGAGCTGCTGTCGTCAGAAGGAAAAGGGGAAGGGGGGAGGGGCTAAGTAGGTGGTGTTCTGTCTATGTTAGCTCAGAATAGGCACCCCTGAACACCATTGAACGTTAAGGATCCCGTAATTTATGTCGGCGTTCGGTGGGGAACGGAAGCACAAACATACCCGGCATGCATCCCTTACCTTGAGAGGGATGGGCTCCGCCATTCCATCAGTTAAGTGCAGTGCCACCAATGTCTGAGTTGTTCCAACACCAGTCAGTGGTAAGGGAAAATGGTGGTGTGCATGCCTTTCTTGTGTATGGTTTTGGGGGTTGGTTCTTTGGTTCCTCGGCTAGACCTCCAAGGTTCACCAGTGGTGAGGTTTTTGCGTGTTCCACCGCTTTTGCCCTCCCTTATCATCATCATCATCAGACCCGTGACCTTGGCGGTCGTGGGGGAGACACGAAAGACGATGCCGTGGTAAGCCTCCTCCATCCATCTCGGTCCTCGGCTCTCCCTTAAGGTAGCCGCATTTCAGCTTCGGGGATGATGTCTAAACACAAGTTTGTATGTGGTGTTGTTTTTTTGTCATCCATTCTTTAAGCACGAATGGCCTACTCATCCGAAAGTTAGAACTGATTTTAACGTGTATGCAAGATGTTCTCCGTGCGTTTGCACACGGGGCCTTGGTTTATAGTCTCATGCCAAGGACTTTCTGGGCATTGGGGGCAATAACTCCAGGGTAAAATGCCCTAGAACGGGCGCCTCTGTGGTGTCTCATCCCGGGCTGTCAGATAGCCAACGCTACGCTCTAACTGCTAGCTGCCCCCCCCCCCTCCCCCCTTGCGTTATTTTTTACAGTTTATTTTTTATCCGTTCTTACGGGAACAATTAGCCTACTGGAAAAGGCAGAAGGGGTTTTAACAGATATCCTAGATGTCCTGCGTGCGTTACCACACGGGGGGACCTCAGTTTATAGTCTTATCTGAAGGGCCTTCTGGGGAGCGGAATCAGTACTGATAGCTCCGAGGAGGGGGGGGGGGGGGGAATCCCTTGAAAGGGTGTCTCGGTGGGGGCTCGATCCCAGGCCGTCAAATAACGAGCGCAGCGCTCTAACCACTAGGCTTTCCCGCCCCCATGCGTATTTTCAAATATATATTTTTGGTCATCCGTTCTCACTGGCACGTCTGGCCTACTCTTCCGGAAGGCAGAACGGGTTTTAACGTGTGTGCAAAATGTTATGCATTCGTTCACTCACAGTACTTCGGTTTATAGTCTCATCCACAAAACTTAAGGGAGAGTGGATTCAGTAGTGGTTTAACCCCAAGGGGGAATCCCCTTGAAAGGACGTGGCCAATCTTAAATCAAGTGTAAGGGTTGGCTAGCTATGTCAGAATAAGAAACTAAAGAGGGCGTGGGGGATGTGGGAGGGGTCGCCATTTCGAACCTTTGCGATGTTAACTTTCAGAGCTCCTTCAAATTTTCAGGAGTGCCTTTTTTAAGTGGTAGATACTGCATGTTATCATTGCGCCTTCTAAATGAAATGAAATAGCTGTATAAAGCAGCAGTGTTTTGTTTCAGCTTGCTGACTGAAAACACCTGTGTAAATTGACCGGTTCTTCTGCTGGCTGATTTATGTGTTTTGTGTGTTGATAGTTTCCAAGGCTGCTGAAGTCTGCTCAGGGGCGGATGACTGTATTGCCAATGCTAGCTGCAACACCACCTGTTCCTGCATGGATGGATTCACGGCCAGTACTGATAAAACCAAGTGCCGTAAGTTGGGTTTTTTCAGTTATTGTAAGTGTTCCAAAGGGAGTGTAGCACACAGGGTGTTCTGTGTACATTGTCACACCACGCACTCTCCCCGGTGGGGATGCCGGGGCTTCGTCAGTATCAACAGTATCCACACCCTCTGGAAATTCTGTACTAGAAATTTCCTCTTTATAATCACTCTTTGTTTCTCCCTCTTTCCTCACCTTTCTATCAACTCTACTGCTTATTTTCTGCCTACCCACTCTAGCTTTCTTCTTTTTCCTTGATATGACAGTTAGCCTGTTTGTGTTTTATTATTCAGGTGACTAGGTAGTAATACCACATGGATGGGCACAGGATGTCCATCTTTGTTATTTTCCCATGTGTTTTTTATATATTATATTTTGTACTTTGAAGTGTTATATCCTATTCAAGCTTTTTGTTTGCTAGTTTTGTTTGGGCTTTAAGGAATAAGATAACTTAGGTACTGTTGTTTAATGTTGGGTTTCGTTTCGGATTTGACCGTGTTGGATGTTTGAAGGTTTTAGAAGGTGTTGGTTTTGAACTTGAAGTGAATGTTTACTGGAGGCACTGACACTGCATGAGGCGTCAGACAGCCTTCCTGGTCCGTAGTGCTGTAAACAAAATAATGTCTCCAGTGCTAACTAGCAGAGACACGGTGAGTGGCGAGAGAAGGGGGGTTGGTAGGGGCGTTTTTCCCCTCCCCGTTTTCTGTTTAGGGACTAGTATTGCCAGGTTGCTTTTACCAGCAACTCTGCCCACCCCCTCTCTGGGGCTTTCTCTCTCTCTCTCTCTCTCTCTCTCTCTCTCTCTCTCTCTCCTTCTCTCTCTCTCTCTCTCCTCTCTCTCCTCTCTCTCTTGGGGCTTTCTCTCTCTCTCTCTCTGGGGCTTTCTCTCTCTCTCTCTGGGGCTTTCTCTCTCTCTCTCTCTGGGGCTCTCTCTCTCTCTCTCTGGGGCTCTCTCTCTCTCTGGGGTCTTCTCTCTCTCTCTCTCTGGGTGCTTTCTCTCTCTCTCTCTGGCTTTCTCTCTCTCCTCTCTCTCTCTGGGCTCTCTCTCTCTCTCTCTGGCTCTCTCTCTCTCTCTGGCTTCTCTCTCCTGGCTCTCTCTCTCTCTCTCCTCTGTCCTCTCTCCTCTGTCTCTCTCTCTCTCTCTCTCTCACTCCTCTCTCTCTCTCTCTCCTCTCTCCTCTCTCTCTCTCCTCTCCTCTCTTTCTCTCTGGCTCTCTCTGCTCTCTCTGCTCTGGCCTCTCTCTCTTTTTCTCCTCCTGGCTCTTCTCTTCTTCTGTTGGCCTCTCTCTCTCCTCGGCTCTCTCTCTCTCGCTGCTCTCTGCTTCTCCTCTCTCTTCTTCTCTCCTCCCCTCGCCTTTCTCTCTCTCTCTCTCTTTTCTCTCCTCCTGGCTCTCTCTCTCTCTCCCTCTGGCCTCTCTCTCTCTCTCTCTTGGGCTCTCTCTCGCTGGACTCTCTCTCTCTCTCTCTCTGGGCTCTCTCTCTCTACTCTCTCTCTCTCTCTGGGGCTCTCTCTCTCTCTCTCTGGGGCTCTCTCTCTCTCTTTGGACTCTCTCTCTCCTCTCTGGGGACTTTCTCTCTCTCTCTCTGGGCTCTCTCTCTCTCTCTGGGCTCTCTCTCTCTCTTGGACTCTCTCTCTCTCTCTCTGGGGTTCTCTCTCTCTCTGGCTCTCTCTCTCTCTCTCTCTCTCTCTGGCTCTCTCTTCTCTGGACTCTCTCTCTCTCTCTGGCTTCTCTCTCTCTCTCTCTGGCTCTCTCTCTCCTCTCTCTTGCTCTCTCTCTCGCTCTCTCTCTCTCTCTCTCTCTCTCTCTCTCTCTCTCTCTCTCTCTCTCTCTCTGGACTTCTCTCTCTGTCTCTGCTCTCTCTTCTCTCTCTCTCTGACTCTCTCTCTCTCTATCTCTCCTCTCTACTCTCTCTCTCTGGCCTCTCTCTCCTGGACTCTCTCTCTCTCTCTCTCTCTCTCTTCTCTGGGACTTTCTTCCTCTCTGTCGGCACTCCCTCTCTTCTGTATGGGCTCTCCTCTCTCTTGTGGAATCTCTCTCTCGCTCTCTATTTCTCTCTCTCTCTCTCTCTCTCTGCTCTCTCTCTCTCTCTGGGCCTCTCTCTCTCTCTTTGGACTCTCTCTCTCTCGCTCTCTGGATTTTCTCTCTCTCTCTCTCTGGCTCTCTCTCTCTCTCTCTGAATGCTCTCTGCTCTCTCTCTCTCTCTCTCTCTCTCTCTCTCTCTCTCTCTCTCTCTGTGCTCTCTACTCTCTCTGCTGGCTCTCTGGCTCTCTCTCTTCCTCTGGCTCTCTCTCTCTGACTCACTCTCCTCTCTGACTCTCTCTCTCTCTGACCTCTCTCTCTCTGACTCTCTCTCTCTACTCTCTCTCTCTCCTCTTTGACTCTCTCTCTCTCTCTCTCTCTGATCTCTTCTCTCTCTGACTCTCTCTCTCTCTCGTGACTCTTCTCTCTCTCTGACTCCTCTCTCTCTCTGACTCCTCTCTCTCTCTCTACTCCTCTCTCTCTCTTTTCTCATCGCCGACATTTTTGTTTTTCACTAAATACTTAAGCTCTCGGCAACCTCTTCATGTTATGGGCCAAATGGGCCCGTCCTGTGAATAAATCTTCCAGTTTCTCTTCCTCTCTCATCTCTCTCTCTCGTCTCTCTTATCTTCTCTCTTCTCTCTCTCTCTCTCTCTCTCTCTCTCTCTGACTCCTCTCTGCTCTCCTCACTCTCTGACCTTCTCTCTCTCTCTGACTCTCTCTCTCTCTCTCTCTCTCTCTCTCTCTCTCTCTGACTCTCTCTCTCTCTCTCTCTGTGACTCTCTGTGACTCTCTCTCTCTCTCTCCGACCTTATTGTTTTCACTAAAATACTAAGCAGCTCGGCAACCCCCCTTCATGTATGGGCCAATGGCCTTTTTGTGAATAAATCTTTCAGTTCTCTCCGACCCTCTCTCTCTGTGGCTCTCTCTCTCTCTCTCTCTCTCTCTCTCTCTCTCTCTCCTCTCTCTCTCTCTCTCTCTCTCTCTCTCTCTCTCTCTCTGACTCCTGCCCCCCCCCTCTCTCTCTGTGTGACTCTTTCTCTCTCTCTGACTCCTCTCTCTCTCTCTCTCTCTCTCTCTCTCTCTCTCTCTCTCTCTCTCTCTTCTCTCGCTTTGTGGCTCTCATAACTTCTACCTTCCTAGTCTATTTCTTTGCCCTTTCTTGAAAAAAATGACTATTAACACGTTAAGTGACGCGTGACGGTGTGTATACACGTGGCGTTTTGTTCTGGTGGAAAATGCAGTAAAAATGAGTATAACCACTGGCCAGGGGATGTCAGTTATGCCGTGTTATATATGCTCACATGGCGTTTTATAGTTTTGTGTGAAGGACAGTTGTTTTTTTCAATGCTTCTCTGTAACCTGTATGACTGAATTAAGCAGAGGGGGTAGGGGGCGTCCTCAGCACAGGCTGCTTTCATCTGCCTTCCTGACTGGACAGGAGCAGTTCTCACTTACAGTATGCCGTCACTTGACGTCACTTAACAGTATGCCGTCACTTAACGTCACTTACAGTATGCCGTCACTTAACGTCACTTAACAGTATGCCGTCACTTAACGTCGCTTACCGTATGCGTCACTTAACGTCACTTACCGTATGCCGTCACTTAACGTCACTTACCGTATGCCGTCACTTAACGTCACTTACCGTATGCCGTCACTTAACGTCACTTACCGTATGCCGTCACTTAACGTCACTTACAGTATGCCGTCACTTAACGTCACTTACCGTATGCCGTCACTTAACCTCACTTAAAGTATTTTGTCAGTTAACGTCACTTACCGTATGCCGTCACTTAACCTCACTTAAAGTATTTTGTCAGTTAACGTCACTTACCGTATGCCGTCACTTAACCTCACTTAAAGTATTTTGTCAGTTAACGTCACTTACCGTATGCCGTCACTTAACGTCACTTACCGTATGCCGTCACTTAACGTATGCCGTCACTTAACGTCACTTACCGTATGCCGTCACTTAACGTCACTTACAGTATGCCGTCACTTAACCTCACTTAAAGTATGTTGTCAGTTAACGTCACTTAACGTCGCTTACTGTATGCCGACAATTAACGTCACTTAACGTACGCCCTCAATTAACGCTATTTAACGTATTTTGTCACTTAACGTCACTTAACTATGCCGTCACTTAACGTTACTTAAGTATGCCGTCACTTAACGTCACTTACCATATGCCGTCTATTAACGTCACTTAAAGTATTTTGTCAGTTAACGTCACTTAACGTCGCTTACCGTATGCCGTCACTTAACGTCGCTTACCGTATGCCGACAATTAACGTCACTTAACGTACGCCGTCAATTAACGCTATTTAACGTATTTTGTCACTTAACGTCACTTAAGTATGCCGTCAGTTAACTTCACTTAACGTATGCCGTCAGTTAACGTCATTTAACGTATGCCGTCAGTTAACTTCACTTAACGTATGTCGTCAGTTAACTTCACTTAACGTACGCCGTCAGTTAACGCTATTTAACGTATTTTGTCACTTAACGTCACTTAAGTATGCCGTCAGTTAACTTCACTTAACGTATGCCGTCAGTTAACGTCATTTAACGTATGCCGTCAGTTAACTTCACTTAACGTATGTCGTCAGTTAACTTCACTTAACGAATGCCGTCAGTTAACGTCACTTAACGTATGCCGTCAGTTAACTTCACTTAACGTATGCCGTCAGTTAACTTCACTTAACGTACGCCGTCAGTTAACGTCACTTAACGAATGCCGTCAGTTAACGTCACTTAACGTATGCCGTCAGTTAACTTCACTTAGCGTATTTCGTCAGTTAACGTCACTTAACGTATGCCGTCAGTTAACTTCACTTAGCGTATTTCGTCAGTTAACGTCACTTAACGTATGCCGTCAATTAACGTCACTTAACGTCACAGCGTATTTCGCCAGTTAACGTCACTTAACGTATTTAGTCACTTAACGCATTTCGCCAGTTAAGGCCACTTAACGTATACCATCACTTAACGTCAGTTAACGTATGCTGTCAGTTAACGTACGCCGTCAGTTAATATATGCCGTCAGTCAATGTATGCCGTCAGTCAGTTAAGGTATGCCGTCAGTCAGTTAAGGTATTCCGTCAGTCAATGTAGGCCGTCAGTCAGTTAATGTATGCCGTCTGCAGCGTGGGATGCCAGGGCAGGGACCCGGGAGGTCGGAGTGGGCGTGGCTTGTCTAAGTGAAAGAAAGAGAGGCAGCTGCCCCTGCTGACTAACTAGCTTTAGTGTTCTGCAAAAGACTGCAACAGAGAGAAAGCATTGTTCATGATTATTGTACTCTGTGAGAAATATATAGCTTGTACTTTTCGGTCAGTGCGGGGAATTTTACATAGCGTTACTTCTTTTCTTTGACCGTTTCAAATGGACTAGCAGCAGGCGTGCAGCAGAGCGGTTGTGTACTCCTGTTGTCCCTTTGCAGTGAACTCTTGCTGTCACAGGTCTTTTTTTTCAGGTCCACTCTTGGGTATTTAATGAAAGAAATAGGTATTGTTGCTTTTCAACTGGAGAGGATTGTTCGTGTGAGGTTTTTGGAAGTGAAGATTGTGTTTGTATTGTAGTGTGCTGTTTTATATCGTATTGTATTATATTATGTTAGACTACTTGCAGTCTGGGTCAACTTCTATGCCTAAAAATCGGGCTGGTCTCCCCAGGTAGAAGGTGTCACCACAAGAGCAGCGCTACCCATTGTTTTATTGTTGTTGTTTTTAACATTTTCCTGCCTGTATGTGTATTTCCGTGTGAAATTGCCTTTTCTCTGCACAAGTTTGACAACACTTTTTGACTTGGAAACTTTTACCTGCGCTGAATTACGTGATCCACTGACTCGGGTTCGAATCTCGTTCAAGAGGAATTTGCCTCCGGAGTTAACATCAGTGCCGACTCCACTCCCTCCAAAAGTCCTTCGGATGAAACTATAAACCGAGGTCCTTTGTGCGAAGGCAATCAAAACATCTTGCGCGCACGTTAAAACCCGTTCAGCTTTTTGGAAGAGTAGGCCATCATGTGCCAGGGGAAACGGATGACAAATTTCCAAACTGCATACACACGGGGACAGGATGTAAAAACGCCCTTATACTCAAAATAGAAGATTTTTTAAAGCAAGGATGGGTGTTGCACATGGGATCTAGCTTTATCGTTTTATCCCAAAGACTAGCACCCAAACCAAGGTATAGTGAATTGGGGAGGGGGAGAGAGAATGTTCAGGCTCAAAGGGGAATGAAACCCCCCGCTTCTGGCGTGTAGAGGCGGGTGAGTTAGGCTACCACTAGACCATGGGTCTCTCACGTGGCCTGGATGGGGGGCGGGCTTTAAGCCAGGGGAAATGAAGTGGCCTTACTGTAGTGACTGTTGCAGTGATCAACGTGGAGGGCAGCTGCAGTGCTAATGAGGAGTGTGTGATGAACGCCATGTGTTCCATCACTAAATGCGCCTGCAAAACCAACTACACAGCCTCCTATGACATGACCATGTGCAGTAAGTCCTCTTCCGCTGGCTCGCTCTCTCTCTCTCTCTCTCTCTCTCTCTCTCTCTCTCTCTCTCTCTCTCTCTCTCTCTCTCTCTCTCTCTCTCTCCCTCTCTCCCCCCTCTCTCTCTCTCTCTCTCGCTCGCTCGCTCTCTCTCTCGGTGGCTGCCCTTGCTTGGCTAAAGGCAAGAAGGCATTTGAACAGTGAGTGAACATTTTGTTTATTATCTACCAGAAAGACCTCCAATATGCCAGTCATAGGTCTACCTCTGTATTTAGAAACTGTTCTTAACACCATTCTATAGGAAATGTGTCTGACCTCCTTCAAAATAGACTGAAGAGAAAGTCGGACAGTTATTGTGCTTTGTCTGTCACCAACCCAGCAACCTACTGCTGCTGCGCACACACGAAGTGACTGTGTGGTATTTGGAAGAAAATCTGTGTCCCAGCTTGCCAGAGACAAATCCAGGGCCGAGAAGCACAAGGTTGGTTTAATGAAGAAACACGAAAGGTCTTCATCTCCTGATTTGTTTTTGCCAACACCCCCAAGTTTATTTTACAGCAAAGAAAATGCGGCTGCACTTGATGTATTCCCAGATGACAGGCCTGCTGACACTCCTGGCCGCGCTGTTCAGTTTTCCCGTGCAGCACGACCGGCACCACCAGTCATGCAGTCGCCGACAGGTTTGTGTCGTGCAGATGCAATGTCACAGACAGTGCCACCTTGTGACTTGGAGCTTGAAAACGAAAGCGACGATGCCGACACTTGACAACGATGCCGACACTTGACAACGATGCTGACAATGACAATTCTACTGAAGGCGTGATGGACGACGAACAATGCAATGATACAGTGGACAATGCAATTACAATGACTCCAGAAATGACAGCACTTTGTCCACTGACGACATCAGGACAATTATGGAAGCTGAACAAGAGTTAGCAGACAAGTTGGACACAGTTACAGCTTCTCATCACCAAAGAAAGACACTGGGGAAGATGGACAGCTCTCCGACACATCCAGTGACCAGTCAACGGCACAGCCACATCCATTGTGTCATTTTGTGACAATTCCTATTAATATCTACCGCTATGAAAATAGCGATCATTACCAGTTCACACTTTTATTATGTAACTGCATAAACTACACACTTCCGCTTTTCGGCTCCCATTCGCGAAGATTATTATTTTTACAATGTTCAATTTTGTTTTTGTACTTTTCGATTTCGGTCCCAACTCCCAAAACACCTATTGTAAATGGGTTGTAAAACCTCACACAATGAACTTTTTGTCATTCTCTCTCTCTCTCTCTCTCTCTCTCTCTCTCTCTCTCTCTCTCTCTCTCTCTCTCTCTCTCTCTCTCTCTCTCTGTGTGTCTTTGTCTTTATTTTCCCCCTTCCTCTTTGTTTTTGTCATTCTCTCTCTCTCTCTCTCTCTCTCTCTCTCTCTCTCTCTCTCTCTCTCTCTCTCTCTCTCTGTGTCTTTGTCTTTATTTTCCCCCTTCCTCTTTGTTTTTGTCATTCTCTCTCCTTCTCTCTCTCTCTCTCTCTCTCTCTCTCTCTCTCTCTCTCTCTCTCTCTCTCTCTCTCTGTGTGTGTCTTTGTCTTTCTTTTCCCCCTTCCTCTTTGGCGTCATCTTTCCTATTCTTTTTCTCTCCCTTTTCTGAAGGCCTTATGCTATATTCTTTTACCACTAGCATGGATACAGAGGGGGAAAAAACCACGAAAAAAGAATCGAAGCAGCCGATATGTTTGTCAGAAGGCTGCCGTGGTCAGCTGGACGGGTAAAAGACTAAATGAAAGTCCTATTACAGGAGAAGAAAAGCCGTAGGTTACTTCTACATGAAAGCTGGTGTGTCTGTAGACCATGCCTTAGGAAACCAAGATACAGACCTCGGGAAGACTGTCTATCAAGGCAAGGGTGGGGAGAAAGAAGAAAGAAAGAAGTTAGACCACCACTTAGGTCATTAGCAACATCACCCAATCCTTTGGTGGCATGAGAATGTATGAAGTCGGCCTACTTTGACTACGGCGATGACTACTACAACTACTTATGCGACGACGACGACGACGGCTACTATTGACTTGTTTGTGAAAGTCTGTACCTTTCTGTGATGTGCAGAAATGTCCCCTGGTCAGACATGCCAGAGCAATGCCGACTGTGGTGAATATGCGCAGTGCAACACTGACAAAAAGTGTGTCTGCACATCCACCTACGCCAGCAGGGATGGCGAGCGATGCGGTAAGTGCGGCCTGTTGCGGGCCTTCCCCAGCATTTAGACACCCTGAAGGGGCCACTTACACAATGAAAATAATGCACTCTTTACCCTACTCAGGGGCTGGTTTTGAAATAACAGGTGTGTGGATGAGCCAAATAACTGAGCTTCGTGTTGGATGTGTGAGGATCGTAGGTCGTCGTGGGCAAACTTTGTCTCTGAAATTGCAGGTTTTAGGTCAGTCTTACGTCGTAGGTCATTTCCGATGAACTCTTTTCCCCCCAAGATAATCATGCTTTAGCTGCATTAGAGAAGGGAGGTAATTTTAATTAACCCGCGCGGTAATCTTGATCTGTCTGTGTACCGTTACACGTCTGAGTGGAGAAGCTGGTCCAGCTAAAATTCTTCCTTGTTCTTTCACGTTCATTTTAAAGTAAATTCGCGGCAAAGAACTCCCTATGTAAAGGGAAACATAGTTTGGTTTTGCTAAATTTAATCTTTGGTGGTTTGTGTGATGGTGTCAGTGGAGAACACAGTGTGGGGAGAATGTGCATCACTGCTATGGCATGACTGTTTGGGGTGGGGGGATTAACTGCTTTCAGATGATTTTCTTCCAACGTGATTTTGTTTCTTGGGACAGCGGTTTGACAGCTCAGACAATGCAGCCTTGTAACTGTGATTGCATTAACTTTCATCTAAAATCAGGCCCGCCCCTGGGAATAGCTGTGTGAGCTACCAAGTAGAAGATGGCATGTGTGGCAGTTGAGGCTTGCCATCTAAGCAGCCATGCTGTCGCTTGAATAGATTCACTTCTTTACCAGTAATGATGGAAAATGCAGGCTGTGTGCGCTAAATGCTTCTGACATCAGGGATGACGCCCTAACACGACACCAGTCTGCATTTTAAGATTTTTGGTCATCCCCCCTTTCCCACAGAAATGGCCTACTCTCTCAAAGGGTAGAACGGGGTTTAACATGTGTGCAAGGTATTCGGGATATGTTTGCACATGAGGCCTGCGTTTATAGTCTCATCGGAGGAACTTTCTGGGGAAGTGGAGTCTGTGCACTGTTGTCAACACCAGGGGGAAATCTTCCGATGTGGCTCCGGCTTGATCACCAGCCGTCAAATCGCCAACACTCGAACCCCTAGGCAATCTGCCCCCCCCCCCCCCCCCCCCCCAACCGTCCTGGGTGTTGCCATTTAACACGGCTCTTTTTTCTCCTACTACTCCTTTTTAACATTTCTGTTTTTGTTGACCTGCAATACAAGTGTGATCATCTTACTTTGTGGGTTTTTGCCCTTTTCTAACAATCTTCCCTTTTGGCTTACAATGGGTTAAGGTATTATTTTCTTCTACTACTACTACTACTACTACTACTACTATTACTACTACTACTATTACTACTACTACTACTACTACTACGAATGCTACTACTACTTAGACTACTACTACTATGAATACTACGACGACTACTGCTACTACTACTACGAATGCTACTACTATGGATACTACTACAAATGCTACTACTACTACTTAGACTACTGCTAGTACTACTTCTACCACTTTCTCATTTGTGTGTGTGTATCTGTGTGTGTTATCTCTGTGTATGTGTTGTAAGTTCTGTGGTGTATGATGTTGTGGTGTGTGTGTGGTGTGTGTGTGTGTGTGTGTGTGTGTGTGTGTGTGTGTGTGTGTGTGTGTGTGTGTGTGTGTGTGTGTGTGTGTTTGGTTGCCAAAGACGTGATGTGTGACTTGCTGTAAGTGTGTGTGTGGTGATGATGGTTGCTGTAACTGTGTGTGTGGTGATGATGGTTGCTGTAACACTGTGTGTGTGGTGATGATGGTTGCTGTAACACTGTGTGTGGTGACGATGGTTGCTGTAACACTGTGTGTGTGGTGACGATGGTTGCTGTAACACTGTGTGTGTGGTGATTATGGTTGCTGTAACTGTGTGTGGTGATGATGGTTGCTGTAACACTGTGTGTGTGGTGACGATGGTTGCTGTAACACTGTGTGTGTGGTGATGATGGTTGCTGTAACTGTGTGTGGTGATGATGGTTGCTGTAACACTGTGTGTGTGGTGACGATGGTTGCTGTAACACTGTGTGTGTGTTGATGATGGTTGCTTTAACTGTGTGTGTAGTGACGATGGTTGCTGTAACTGTGTGTGTGGTGACGATGGTTGCTGTAACACTGTGTGGTGACGATGGTTGCTGTAACACTGGTGTGTGGTGATGATGGTTGCTGTAACACTGTGTGTGATGACGATGGTTGCTGTAACTGTGTGTGTGGTGACGATGGTTGCTGTAACACTGTGTGGTGACGATGGTTGCTGTAACTGTGTGTGTGGTGATCGATGGTTGCTGTAACTGTGTGTGTGTGATGATGGTTGCTGTAACACTGTCTGTGATGATGATGGTGCTGTAACACTGTGTGTGATATGATGATGTGTTGCTGTAACACTGTGTGTGATGATGATGGTTGCTGTAACATGTGTGTGTGTGATGATGGTTGCTGTAACTGTGTGTGTGGTGACGATGGTTGCTGTAACTGTGTGTGTGATGATGGTTGCTGTAACACTGTCTGTGATGATGATGGTGCTGTAACACTGTGTGTGATGTGATGATGTGTTGCTGTAACACTGTGTGTGATGATGATGGTTGCTGTAACATGTGTGTGTGGTGAGATGGTTGCTGTAACTGTGTGTGTGGTGACGATGGTTGCTGTAACTGTGTGTGTGGTGATGATGGTTGCTGTAACACTGTGTGTGTGGTGATGATGGTTGCTGTAACACTGTGTGTGTGGTGATGATGTGTTGCTTTAACTGTGTGTGTAGTGACGATGGTTGCTGTAACTGTGTGTGTGGTGACGATGGTTGCTGTAACACTGTGTGGTGACGATGGTTGCTGTAACACTGTGTGTGGTGATGATGGTTGCTGTAACACTGTGTGGTGACGATGGTTGCTGTAACTGTGTGTGTGGTGACGATGGTTGCTGTAACACTGTGTGGTGACGATGGTTGCTGTAACTGTGTGTGTGGTGACGATGGTTGCTGTAACTGTGTGTGTGATGATGGTTGCTGTAACACTGTCTGTGATGATGATGGTGCTGTAACACTGTGTGTGATATGATGATGTGTTGCTGTAACACTGTGTGTGATGATGATGGTTGCTGTAACTGTGTGTGTGGTGATGATGGTTGCTGTAACTGTGTGTGTGGTGACGATGGTTGCTGAAAACTGTGTGTGTGATGATGGTTGCTGTAACACTGTCTGTGATGATGATGGTGCTGTAACACTGTGTGTGATATGATGATGTGTTGCTGTAACACTGTGTGTGATGATGATGGTTGCTGTAACTGTGTGTGTGGTGATGATGGTTGCTGTAACTGTGTGTGTGGTGACGATGGTTGCTGTAACTGTGTGTGTGGTGATGATGGTTGCTGTAACACTGTGTGTGTGGTGATGATGGTTGCTGTAACACTGTGTGTGTGGTGATGATGGTTGCTGTAACACTGTCTGTGATGATGATGGTGCTGTAACACTGTGTGTGATATGATGATGTGTTGCTGTAACACTGTGTGTGATGATGATGGTTGCTGTAACTGTGTGTGTGGTGATGATGGTTGCTGTAACTGTGTGTGTGGTGACGATGGTTGCTGTAACTGTGTGTGTGGTGATGATGGTTGCTGTAACACTGTGTGTGTGGTGATGATGGTTGCTGTAACACTGTCTGTGGTGATGATGGTGCTGTAACACTGTGGGTGATATGATGATGTGTTGCTGTAACACTGTGTGTGATATGATGATGTGTTGCTGTAACACTGTGTGTGATGATGATGGTTGCTGTAACTGTGTGTGTGATGATGATGGTTGCTGTAACTGTGTGTGTGGTGACGATGGTTGCTGTAACTGTGTGTGTGATGATGATGGTTGCTGTAACATTGTGTGTGTGGTGACGGTGGTTGCTATAACTGTGTGTGTGATGACGATGGTTGCTATAACTCTGTGTGTGGTGACGATGGTTGCTGTAACACTGTGTGTGATGATGATGTGTTGCTGTAACACTGTGTGTGTGGTGATGATGGTTGCTGTAACACTGTGTGTGTGGTGACGATGGGTGCTGTAACACTGTGTGTGTGGTGACGATGGGTGCTGTAACTGTGTGTGTGGTGATGATATGTTGCTTTAACTGTGTGTGAGGTGACGATGGTTGCTGTAACTGTGTGTGTGGTGGTGGTTGCTGTAACACTGTGTGTATGTGTGGTGATGGTTGCTGTAACACTGTGTGTGTGGTGGTATGGCAGGGATGAAGGTAGGCGGGACCTGTCAGAAGGACAGCCAGTGCGTGCCCAACGCCGTGTGCAAAAGCACTAAGTGCGAGTGCCAGTCCTCCTTCACTGCTGACGGTGACAAGTTCTGCTGTACGTACCCCTTCCCCACCCCACACCCACTCTCTTTCTTTGCCTGTCTGTCTCCCTCATCCATCCGTCTGTCTGTCAGTATACATGTCTCTCTCTCTCTTTCTTTCTCTCTCTCTCTCTCTCTCTCTCTCTCTCTCTCTCTCTCTCTCTCTCTCTCTCTCTCTCTCTCTCTCTCTCTCTCTCTCTCTCTCTGAAAAAAGATTTTACCTGAGATTATTAGCTGTGATTATTAATGATAGTTCCCTACTCGGGCAAGGGTCAGATGAAAAATACGGTATGTCAATACTTATCTGTACCCCTAGGGAATAAAGATTATCACTCACATCAATCAGTCAGTCAGTCTCTCTCCTGCATATCGATAGTTAGTGAGATAGATAGATGGATGGATGTAGGTGGGCGTTTATGAGTGAATGTGTGTACAATAATGTTTCTTCACTATGTTTGTGTGGTGTGGGATATGTTTGCCCTACATAACCTTGTGTTTAATACACTACATACACACCTTTGATTTTTACATATTGCTGGGGGGAAGGGAGGTACATTATATATGTTCTAACTTTACATGTAACCGTGACAGCCCTAATATGGCCTCTGTGGTCGGTGGGGCTATCAACAACAGGATTGGATTGGATTAGATCTCTAGTTATATGACACATGGCTATGTTTTGCGCTGTGTATGTCTGTAGTTAACTTGGCATGTGGCTGTTCTTAAATTTTGATAAACCGTTATGTTTTATGTTAGATAAGATGGCTTTTTTGTTGCACTATGTGTTACTTTCTGCCTGTGGCTGTATCTATAGCTATACAGGAGCTGGATCTTAACATGATCACAACATGTAATGCTACACAGAGCTATAATTTTCATATTGCTATATGTAACGTTACCCGAAGCAATAATTATTTGAAGATTGCTACATGTAATATTCTATTTATCTATCTATCTGTCCCGTAGTCAATATATTACATAGCTATAATTAATTGAAGATTGCTACATGTAATATTACACAGCTATAATTATTTGAAGATTGCTACATGTAATATTACACAGCTATAATTAATTGAAGATTGCTACATGTAATGCTACACAGAGGTATATTTGAAGATTGCTACATGTAATGTGACACAGAGCTACATTTGAAGATCACCGTCACTGTCACCAATCCCTCAGATTCCGAATCCGTTGGGGCGCCTTCGAAGCTTTGTCAACCACCTTTCTCCATTCTTCGAGTCTCTCAGCCGCCCTCAGGGTGTCTCTCAGCTCCATGTCTGTCCACTCTCGAATGTTGTCCTCCCATCTCTTCCTTTGTCTGCCTCTTCTTCTTCCTCCCCTCACTGTGCCTTGTAGGATTGTTTAAGCAAGACCAGAGGAGCGTGTGACATGACCAAACCACTTCAGTTTTCGTTGTCTGACGAGTGTTTGAAGGTCAGTATAGGGCCCGATTTCATTGCGGATGCGTCTCTTGACTTCTTCATTCGTGATGTGGTCTTTGTATGAGATGCCTAAGAGTCTTCGGAAGCACCTCATTTCTACAACTCTTATTCTTCTAATTCCGCTGTGAGGGTCCATGATTCACATGCATATCAGAAGACTGACATGACCAGAGAGCACATCAGTCTGATTTTGGAACTGATGGCGATTTTTCCGTTGCTCCAGATGGGTTTGAGCTTGGGCATTGCGGCTGTGGTCTGGGCAAGTCTTGACAGTATTTCTGGTTTTGATCCCTCGTCTGTCACGATAGATCCCAGATGTTTGAATCTGTGAACATTTTCAAGTTTCTGGTCTTTGATTTTGATTTCTGATGTGAAGTTGCTGTTTGTCATCACGTTTGTTTTTTCCCCGCTGATTTCCATACCAAATGTTGTTGATTTTTCTTCTACGCGGTTCACTAAGTCTATTAGTTCTTTCTCGTGACCAGCTAATCCGTCAATATCATTAGCGAAGCGCAAGTTCGTGATTGTTCGCCCTCCAATACTCACTGTTCCTTCATGCTCTTCTAGTGCTTCTTCCATGATTCTCCAAGAAATAGATTGAAGAGAGTAGGGGAGAGCAGGCAGCCCTGGCGCACACCGAACGTCGTCCGAAACCAATCACCTATGTTGTTGTGAAACACTGCACTTGTTGTATTCTCATAGAGGCTCTGTACGACTTTGATTAGGTTGGCATTGATGTTGTAGAGGTTCATAGTTGCCCACAGTGCAGCGTGCCAAACTCTGTCGAATCCTTTCTTAAAATCGATATAAAGACATGGTAGGGGTCCTGTTGATGCTGGAGATATTTTTCCATTATGAGTCTTGTGTTGAAGGTCTGCTCTGTTGTACTGCGTCCAGGTCTGAAACCAGCTTGCTCTTCTGCGATGATTCTTTCAGCCTGTGGTTTGAGCCTGTTCAGCAATGTTACACAGGGCTATATTTGAAGATTGCTACATATAATGGGACACAGAGCTATAATTATTTGAAGATTTCTACATGCAATGCTACATAGAGCTATATTTCAAGATTGCTACATGTGACTATACACAGAGCTATATCTGAAGATTGCTACATGTAATGCTACACAGAGCTAAAGTTATATGAAGATTGCTACATGTAACGTTACACAGAGCTATAATTATTTCAAGAATGCTACATGTAATGCTACACAGAGCTTAAGTTATTTAAAGATTGCTACATGTAATGCTACACAGAGCTTAAGTTATTTGAAGATTGCTACATGTAATGTTACACAGAGCTTATGTTATTTGAAGATTGCTACATGTAACTGTACACAGAGCTAAAGTTATTTGGAGATTGCTACATGTAATGTTACACAGAGCTTATGTTATTTGAAGATTGCTACATGTAATGCTACACAGTGCTATATTTGAAGATTGCTACATGTAATGTTACACAGAGCTTATGTTATTTGAAGATTGCTACATGTAACTGTACACAGAGCTAAAGTTATTTGAAGATTGCTACATGTAATGCTACACAGTGCTATATTTGAAGATCGCTACATGTAACGCTAAACAGAGCTATATTTGAAGATTGCTACATGTAACGCTAAACAGAGCTATATTTGAAGATTGCTACATGTAACGTTACACTGAACTATATTTGAAGATTTCTACATGTAATGCTAAACAGAGCTATATTTGAAGATTGCTACATGTAACGCTAAACAGAGCTATATTTGAAGATTGCTACATGTAACGTTACACTGAACTATATTTGAAGATTGCTACATGTAACGCTAAACAGCTATAATTGAAGATTGCTACATGTAATGTTACACAGAGCTATATTTGAAGTTTGCTACATGTAATGTTACACAGAGCTATACTTGAAGATTGCAACATGTAATGTTACACAAAGCTATACTTGA
>CM054148.1:14300070-14305070 GCA_028751875.1 Rapana venosa | reverse complement strand
ACATTGTTAAGATAAAAGCTGAATCGTGACAATAATACGAGGCACTATCATTATATTCCGTTTAGCCTTGAAATGGATTTCTTCGAAATAAGTTGACTCACAGGGCGTTTGTACAACATTCAACAATCTGTAGTCAGAGCAGCGTTCTTGAAATACGTGTGTGGGATGTAGCCTGCATTGAAGTGTCCTTTGTCTTCTCTGCTCTTCTCCTGTGCTTGTAACTTTACTGGAGGTCTGCACGTTGACCCGAGCCACGCATCTCGACTTCAAGGTAGCTCATCAAAAATCGTGCCGAAGTGTATAACCTTTATGTGTGTGCGTGCGTGCGTGTGTGTGTGTATGCATTTGAATTTGTAAAAACTATTAATTGTAACTGGCTGCATGTGAATGAGTAAAAAAAAAAAAAAAGGTAAAGGAGTCCCATAACCTATAAGGTCGTAGGGGAGCGAGGCGTCAGAGACCTCACTTCTCTAGGGACCAGCATTTTTTGAGGGCGGCGCCCATCTCCTCTCCCTCGCTGCTTTACCTTCCCTGACCCTAAAGAGGGCAGGTACCCATTTACAGCTGGGGGAACTGGGGGAACTGTACTGAAGCCAAGGCGCGCAAACGGTCACCCATCCAACTGGTAACCACGCTCGACGCTGCTTAACTTGGCTGGGGGAAAGCGAGTGCTCCGACCACTGAGCTATCCCGTCCCCATGTGAATGAGTAGGATGAACGAAAGCGCTTTGATTTGGGTTTGGGTTTTTTCGAGATATGGCGCTGTATAAATTCCATGTATTATTATTATTATTATTATTATTAGAGAAAACTGCCTGAAAATCGTTGTGAGATTAGTTGAAAGGAAAGGCAGCAGAAAGAACTGGATTGGCAGAAAATAAGCAAGAGAGAATGGGAATACACAGGTGAGGGAAACGAAACGGTGATAGAAAAGGGCGAAATGTCTAGCACAGTTTCCAGAAGGTGGAGACGTGGTTGTTGTTTGTGGGTTGTTTTGTTTTTACTGAAAGAGCCCCTGGCATCTCTTGGGGGAGGGGGGGGGGTGCTGGGAGAGGGGGGAATAGGTGAGACCTGTAACTTTTGAGAAAAAAAGCCAGGTCCTGTGATTTTAGGGGGGTGCATAATAATTATGTGAGGGCAGCCTTACAGGTCAAGACCTGTGCGTGCTCTAGCTTTGTTCAGATAAAACGTGTTTTTGTCGGGAAGTTTGTTCGGCTGGCTGGGGTTTTTCCATGGAGGAGGAGGGGGGGGGGGGGGTATGAATTTTGTGCCAAGCAAAAAACTTACACATAACTTCAACCATGTGGAAAAGAAACACTGCCTGTTACTTGCAGTCTTGTACGCCCTGTTCCCCCCTGGAGTAGTTTAAAACCCAGTATATCTATTTCTCCGTTCATCTGAATTCTTCTCCAGCCTTGAGGTAGGCTGTGACTGCCTGTGGAACGCTACAACAGCATACACCGCATTACGATACCGGCCAGTGGTCACTCCTCCTGACGTCAGGTCGTTGTGATGTCACCTGAAAGATTCACCTTTTGCCCCACCGCCGTAAAAGCTGGCCGCTTCTTGGTTAAGGATATTGAGTGCATGTGTGTTTTGCTCTTTTGTTGTAGTAGTTTTTAAAAGGAAGCTTAAACTATGGTTTGTCCCAAAGAAATACAGAGTTGTGGATTTTGCAAGTGACACGGGGGAGGGGGGGAGGGGGGTAAGAGCGTTGTGCTCGACATCTTACAGCCTGGTTTCGAGCCATCCCCGGAGATGCCTGCTCAAGGGAATTTTTTCTCTGGAGTCAACATCAGTGCCGACTCCACTCCACGGAAAGTCCTTCGGATGAGACTATAAACCGAGGTCCCGTGTGCGAATGTGCGCAAAACATTGTGTCCACACGTTAAAACCTGTTCTACCTTTTGGAAGAGTGGGCCATTGTGTGCCGGTGAGAACAGATGACAAAATTTACTAAACTGCACGCACACTGGGACTGAATTTTAAAAAAGTAAATGTGTGTGTATTCGTTATCCTCGAAATAAAAGATTTTTTTAACAAAACGAACCAGTCTTTGAATTCGTCATTGGTAAAATTTTAAAAAAAGTAATAATAAATAACGAAATAATGGCTATTACAGTCATGTGACGGCACCAGTAAGGGACTTGAGGAAGGGTGAACATCAGTCATTTTATCAGCATCAAGAAATATATCTACTCTAACCCAGACCTTCAGCCACACACGGAAAGCTGGTCCCCCCCCCACCCCCACCCCCCTCCTCACAAGGCGCTGTTCTTTCCCCTATCACGTTCACTCTTTCAACTAACAACAGCACTGGCTCCGATCTTACACACTTGATAAGATCTTCTGATGACTCTGCTCTGGAGGATCTGCCTAACTCACACCTCATATTGTAAACAAGTCGAGGAGTTTTCCTCCTGGTGAAAAGTAATTATCTGGACTTGAATGTCAAAGAGACTAAAGAAATGTTAACTGATTTTCGCAAGAACCCAGAGCCTGTGCCAAACCTTTACATTGATGGTATGAAAATCGAACGTGTGAATGAATATAGATACTCAGGAACGTGTGTACGAAATTTTTAAAAATGAATGTATTACTCCCTACAATAAATGTTTTCTGTTTATTTTTCTAATCTATCTGTCTTTCTCTCTAATATCTATCTATCTATGTATATCTATATCTATATATATCTCTCTCTCTATATATATATATATATATATGTCTCTCCGTCCGTCTTGTCTGTCTGTCTGTCTGTCTATCTCCCCCCCCCCCTCTCTCTCTCTCTCTCTCTCCATATATATATATATTATATATATATATATATATATATATATATATATATATCACCCCAAAGATTCAAATCCAGCATAAACAAGGCAAACACAAGAACATTCCCAGGAGCTGACATTGGCAGTGACCACGACCTTGTACTTAACCCATCAAGCTGAAAACTGAAAGCAAAACAACAGCCAAAAAAACCCACGCATAAGATTTGATCTGGAAAAACTCAAAGACCCAACAGTGGTTGAGATCTCCAAGCCAACATTGGAGGAAAGTTCGCCGCACTCACAGCCATCGACAATGATGTGGACACACTAGCCAACAACATCAAAGAAGTGCTATTGACAGCAGCAGAAGAAACATTAGGAAGAAGCAGAACAAAGAAACAACCCTGGGTGACAAATGAGGTTCTTGACCTCTGCGACAAAAGAAGAGAGCTTAAGAAACAAAAAGTTCACAAGTCAAGAAGCCAACAACAAATACAGGAATAGCCACAGAGAAGTGAGGAAAAAGATGAGAGAAGCCAAAGAAGCGTGGATAGAAGAACAATGCCACAGCATCGAAGTTGGATATGGCCAAGGGAAACAGCAAAACAGCTTACGACACTCTGAAATCACTAACTAAAACCACACAGCCTAAAGCCTCTGTTATTGAAGACAAAGAAGGAAATCTTTTAACGGAAAGCAATGCCATCCTCCAACGCTGGACGGAATACTGTGAGGGATTGTATAACTACCCACTACGCCCAGATACCAACATAGTTTCTGACAAACCCCCTGAACACCAAGATAAAGACCCACCAATACTAAGGTGTGAAGTAGATACAGCTATTAAACAATTGAAGAAGGGAAAGTCCCCTGGAATCGATAACATCCCAGCTGAACTCATAAAAAATGGAGAGAATGAAACAGCAAGGCGATTCACAGAACTTTGTCAGAAGATTCACGACACCAAAGAGCGGCCAGAAGAATGGACACAGTCTCTTGTAATACCCCTACCAAAGAAAGGAAACCTCAAGCAATGCCAGAACTACAGAACCATCAGTCTCATAAGCCATCCTAGCAAGATCATGCTGCGGGTAGTCCTCAACAGACTGAAAAACCAAGCAGAAAAACTCCTGGCAGAAGAACAAGCCGGCTTTAGACCAAAACGCAGCACAATGGAACAAATTTTCAATCTGAAAATTCTGATAGAGAAACATCTCCAACACCAAAAAGACTTGTTACACATTTCATAGACTTCAAAAAGGCCTTTGACAGGGTATGGCACGACGGCCTCTGGCAAGTACTCAGGCACTTCAACATTGACAACTGCCTCATTGAAGTCATCAAGGCACTGTACGAGAACGCAAGAAGTGCAGTTTTCATGAACAATCACAAGGGCGAGTTCTTCAAGACCACGGTTGGGGTCCGTCAGGGCTGCCTTCTCTCACCTGTACTTTTCAACCTCTTCCTCGAAAACATCATGACAGAGACACTGCAAAACCACCACACTTCCATCTCCATTGGAGGAAGACCCCTTTGCAACCTCAGATTTGCAGATGACATTGACCTCATGGGCGGCAGCAAACAAGAACTGCAAAACCTCACAGATAGTCTATCAGATCGAGCGAGCGCATACGGCATGGAGGTCAGTACAGAGAAATCAAAGATCATGGTCAACAGCGCAAGTAATGACAGCACGGAAATAAAGATGAATGGAGTAATACTGGAAGAGGTGAGCCAATTCAAATACTTAGGCTCCATCCTAACAAAAGATGGCACATCAAACAATGAAGTGAAAGCTCGCATTGCAACAGCAACATCTGCTCTAGCCAGACTCGAGAGGATCATCAGAAGCAACAACATCAGCTTCTGCACCAAATATCACCTTTACAAATCCCTCGTGATATCTATCCTCCTATATGGCTGTGAATCATGGACTCTGTCAGCAGAGCTAGAGAGGAGAATCCAAGCATTCGAGAACAAGTGCCACAAAAGACTCCTCAAAATATCATACAAAGAACACAAGACCAACAACTATGTGAAAGAAGAAATCAAAAAGCGTGTGGGCCCCCAAGAACCTCTGCTCTCCACCATAAAGAGGAGAAAACTGATGTGGTTTGGTCACACCACAAGACACAACACCCTAGCAAAAACCATCCTGCAGGGAACAGTTGAAGGCAAGAGAAGAAGAGGCCGCCAAAAGAAATCATGGGTTGACAACATCAAAGACTG